>VACF01001668.1:0-10081 GCA_006891605.1 Pleurozium schreberi
TTTTAGAAACCCCCCCCCACACACACACAAAAAAAAAAAAAAAACAGTACATAAATCTTTGATAATATATAGCATGCTACTTTACTTATAATCTTATTTTACAATTTTTTAGCATTGTATATTACATGTACTTTCTTTACTAAATTTATCTACAAGGAATATATTGGACCCTATTTTTTATCCCACATAGTTTCTACAATTTTCGCCAATGCCCCCCCGAGTGCTTACTAGTCCTGACCAAATTTCATATTACTATAAAATGTAAAAATTTAAGGTTTTATCTAAATTTGCAATTGGAATAGACAATCCCTTGATGAGCTTCATTTCATTAGTCAAACACAAATTTTAAAAAACACTCATATTTATAGCTAAAATTCACAGGAAGAGTAATTAGGAAGAAATGGTCAAAAAACCACTACAATGGAGACTTGTGGATGAAAGCGTCGTCTTCTGTAGAAAAGTCAATGATATTTTTATAAGGGAATTTGCAATTATATGAAAATGTGCTCAAAACAATTTCCAAAAACAAAATTTGGATGAAGAAACGTTTCATCCATCCTACAATTTTCGTTGGTAAAGTCATCCAAGCAGACACTTATTATTAGCAGCGTTACAGGGTTACAGTAACAGTAAGTGAATGATGTTGACTTCCTTCACAGTCCAATTCTACAGTTACTTGTTAACCCTTAAAAGACGGACCTATCACCGCTGGCAAAGGTTGGGTGCGATATGTAGTGCTTGATCGAGGGAAAAACACTGTTCATGCACATGTTTAGCTGTGGAAAAATTGTTCAAACCAATACCTCATGCTACCCATTCAAAAATTGCGAGAAGGGCTATGTGGCACAAAACACTTTCATGTGAAAATCTTTACTATCTTCACAAAATTAGAGCTACCTAAAAATATGGAAGCAATTAAAGACACTAAATTTGACTTCCCATGATGATTGACATATGTATGGTCACTTTTACAAAAAGAACGGATGAAAATTAGTGAGTGCCCACTCACCGGATGAGATTTTTGTCATCCAAAGGACAATAAACGTCCTCCGGGTCGTTCAAGGGTTAACTTACATTTAATCTAAAAATAAATGAAAATGAAACGGAATTAACCCTTAAACGACGGACCTATCACCGCGGGGAAAGGCGGGGTGCAAAATGTAGTGCTTGACTGAGGGGAAAAACATTGTTAATGCACATGTTTAACTTCGGAAAATTGTACAAACCAATACCTGATGCTAACCATTCAAAAATTGCAAGAAGGGTAGTGTGGAACGAAAACTTTCATGTGAAAATCTTTACAATCTTCATAGAATCAGGGCTACCTAAAAATATGGAAGCAATTAAAAACACTAAATTTGACTTCCCATGATGATTGACATATGTGTGGTCACTTTCACAAACAGAATGGATGAAAATTAACGAGTGTCCACTTACCAGATGAGATTTGGGTCTTCCAAAGGACGCAAAACGTCCTCCTTGTCCTTCAAGGGTTAAGTTACATTGCGTGGGAAAAATATTTGTTACATTTAATCTGTTAATCTTTTACGAAGAAGTTACATTTAATCTTTTAGGAAGAAGTTACATTTAATCTTTTAGGAAGAAGTTACATTTAATCTTTTAGGAAGAAGTTACATTTAATCTATTGTTAACTCTTAATGGACCGCGGCACATTTTCAGTAGAAATTGTAAAAGACTGCCACTTTCTTGGGCAGTGAGAAAAATATGAAAAAGAAAGTTTCTTTCAAAATTCAATTGTACAAATTTGTACTGGACTTCTCTGGGAATGTGTGGAAAAAATTTCTGAAATTTTGACCACACAGATTGAAAGATTATAATGTTTGAATTTAGGTGAATTTTTATTTTCAACCTTGTCTGGCAGGGCTTGAAAACTTTTACACCTTCTAGAATGAGATTTTTACCCTACACATGGTTATTTTTCTTTGGCATTTGCATCTTCTATCATGTAAGCTACGTACCCGCCAAATTTCAAAATCATAGAAAGAGTTTTGTACATGCTGTCCGAAGCTGCCAGAGCTGCCCGCAAAAATGAACGCAAAATAATTTTTGATCTAGGCACCTATTAAAACAAATTAGATTTTTATGAAGGAGGGCCAAAGTTACACATTGTATCCAAATTTCATGAACATCCGACCAAGAATGATTTTATAGGAATCTATCCAAGATTCCTTGAGTCCGTTAAACGGACACTTGTTTCTCTAGGGGTTAAGGTTTGGATTACTAGCCTTATTAACTCATAAACAACACCAAGGCCATTTTTTGGTCAATGATTGAGCGAGCATCTTTTTTTTTAGGACATAATTGCACCTATTCATCCTCGTAATTAGATATGGAAAGGAAAGATCTTCTACAATAACTTGACTTCCAATGCATGCTTTTGGATTTCATGAATCCAATGATTTCCACGGTATAAAATTTGATGATTTTCACAATCACCAGGTCATTATTTAACCCTTTAAGAACACTGCGGACTAGAGTGGTCTGTTGGATGACTTTAGCTTTGACTAGAGGCTAGAAAAAAATGTTTTTTCATCCAATTTACTTATTTGGAGGGTACTCAAGTATATTTTGAGTGAATAGTATTGCAGAGTCCTTCATTATGATCTTATAGGCTTTTCTAAAGAAGAAGATGCTTTGCTTCAAAAAAAGAGAAAAAAAAAAGATGCTTAATCCACGGATCACCCTTATAGTGCATTTGAGCCATTTCTTGCTATTTACTCTTTATATGAATTTGAGCCATAAAAATGGATTTTTTGAATTTGAGTCAAACTAATGAAGTGAAGCTTATCCATTGCACTTTTTTTCCAATTGGAAATTTGGAAGACATCTTAAATTTCAATATTTTATAGCAATATGAACTTTGGGCCTATAACCATGGTTTGTTGATTTTCTAATTGTAGAATAACACAATAACTTTGGTTTAAACCATGATGTTATACATTATATTATACATCTATGGTAAAAATTTCAATTTGTTTTAGTACATTTTGTATTTGATAAGAATTTTCTTCATATTTTTCTTAAGATATTCATAGTAATTTCAAATTTCTTCAAAATTGGTTGAAAGTTTTATAACTTGTAGCAAACATGTGAATTCATCTCTGAAAAATAGATACAAAATTTCTCATTCAGATGTAGTTGGAAAATGCCAGCAAACAAAGTATTGGACAATGAGGCTAGAACTTAGTAGTCATAGGCCCATCTTTACAAGGCTAAGAGTTAAAAAAGAAAACATTGCTATAATGGACTAAGGCCCACCTCCTTCCACTTTAAAATCTACATACTTACCGTCTCTTGTCATGTTTGCGCATTGGAGATGTTCTTGACCCATGAAGGACGCTACATATTAGAGTGGTCCGATGGATGATAGAGTATATTTATGTGTGGGACAGAACTACAACTATTCATTTTTGGAATTTTGTGTAGAAAGGGGAGATCTTCTATAGTACTTTGACTTCAAATGAGTTCTTTTGAAATTTTTAATAGCAATTGTTCCCACGGTTTTAGAAAATAATGATGATTTTCATGGGCTTCCCTTGTCCTTCTAGGGTTAACTTAACCCCTAAATGCCCAAGGCTTATTTTCAACTCTTAGAAATTTGCTCCAAGTTGAACAAAAAAGGCATTTTCTATGTGAAGGACCAGGTACTTTTTTGGTGAGTATTGATAATTAGTGTTGAGGTTCGCATCCAGGGAGGTAGCGATGGTGCGTTACTGTTGTCGAAGGACGTAACTTCTAGTTTTGACGATGTATGCTTGTTGTTGTTGTCATTGCTGAATGTCGGGAGCTTATGCTTGAAATGTTTTCCGATGAATCTTGTAGTGCGTTTTGACCCGTTGAGTACGAAGGCTTTTTCGAAGGATTTGCTCAGCATTGTGAATTCTGCATTAGGTTTTGCTTTCCAGGGATGTCGCGATGGTGCGTTACTGTTTTTCAAGGATGTAGTTTTTAGCTCTGATGATTTAGACTTGTTGGTGTCTTGATTACTGAATGTCTGGAGCGAATGCTTGATTTAAGAAACTTTTTTTCGTCTCAACTTCATATTATGTTTAGATTCGTTGAGGACGAGGTATTGATCGGAGGATTTGATCAGCATTGGGGATTTAGTCTTAGTTTTGCTTTCATAGAGGTCCTGATGTTGCATTACTTTTGTTAGGGGGTCCGCCTTTTAGGTCTGATGATCATGCTTGTAGCTGTGCCGGGTATTGATCATTTGGAGATACTGCTTGATTTGGCGAAATGTTTTGTGTTAGATCTTTCGCGTGTGTTTATACCCATGTTCTTGATGGTGCATTACTGTTGTGGAGGACGTAGCTTTTAGGTCTGTTGCTTTAGGCTTGTTGCTGTTGCGGGTTCTGAGCGTCTGGACCTCATGCTCACTTTCGAAAAATATTTTGCATCTATGGAGGCTGCGATGATCGCATGCAGATTTAGTTGGTGCATTAGGTCTGATGCTTGCGTTTGTTGGTGTCGTGATCGCTTCCCGCGTGCAGCTAATGCTCGCTTCAAGAAAAGGATTACCATTTCAATCTTCTACTGTGTTCTGACCCCTTCTTCTCGCGTTTCTTTGCAAATCTGCAGGTGGCGCCGAGGGCTTCACCGGCGCCGCCGACTACTGCTACCTCCTTAAACCCCTCTACACCCCGGACAACGTYTCCAAGATCCGCGCGTCCGCTGAATATCTCGGCATGTCCGACGTCCTCGAAAGCACCAAGCGCTTCCTCTACACCACCATCTTCTCCCACTGGCGCTCCTCCCTCTCCTTCCTCCAGCACTACACCCCCACGGGTTCCACCGTCGACGAGTACATCGAGACTCGCTGCCTCAAAGTCCTGGTGGCCGCTCTCGCTCGCGCCTTTGGTGATACCAAGTACTTGTCCGCCCCCATCATGGGCACTCTCCCCAARGGCACTCCCTGTCAACTCCTGTCTGAGATTCTGGTGAAAACCGGGGCTCTGCCCGATGTGTATGTCGGGGAGGCGCTGGATGCGCTCGTGGAAGCCGACGTGAACTTGAATGTCAAGTGTCGGCAGGGGAGGAGTGTGAGGAGGTGGGTGGAAGGGGTGGTGGACGACGAGTGCGAGACGGGGAGGGCGAGGTGCTGGGTGGTGTTGTGTTTGGGGAGGATGTTGTGTAGAGGGGCGAATGGGGAGACGAGGGGGGCGGGGTTGGAGCTTGCGTCGCAGTATTGGTGCTGCTTGTTGGAGCAGGCGGAYAGGTTGGTGGCGGAGATGGAGGAGGATGAAGACATGCAGGTGAGGAACCGAGGCCAGCGGTATTCGCACAGTAGTACTTTGTTGCAGAGTTTGCGGAATGGAATGTTTGCAATGGGGATATGGGGGTGTGTGGAATAGTAAACTTGTTCCTCACATCTCCCCAAATGGAGGAACGGGATTGTTAGTTACACTGTTTCAATGGTGAATGGGGACACTTAAGTGCACACATTCACCATACTAAGTGTAAAGTGGATGGTTGCTAGTTTCGCCTTGCATCACGACTGTTGGCTAGCCTTTTTGCTTACGAAACACTTGATCACGAATCACAGAATTAGGAGCGTTGGTCCTGAAAGATTTGACACTCTCGACGACTTTGTCTGATCTATTTTGGGATAAATCCTTTCAATAGTGATTGGGGATATGTGCACACTGACATGCTCAATGTGAAGCTCGTTTCACATCTCCCCAAACTGGTTTCCGTAATGGAAYCGTCAAACTGTCTAGAATGGATTGTCGCTAGTTTCACCTGGCATCACGACTGTTGGCTAGACATTTCGTAACTAATCACCTTATTGCACCATATGCACATAATGAACAGTTTTGGTCCTCAAAAAGATTGGACATTCTCGACTAGCTTTTTCTAGATTCATTCTWCAATGCAGGGTTTCTACAAATTGGGGTATTCAGACGGCAATTTCGGTGTGGACTATGAAACTGTATTCAACGTTAAACTTGCTACTCGATCACCCTAATGGCAACATATTGAATTGTGTATTCTTCGTTTCACTTTCCTTCAGCGATCATTTGATAATATCCTTACGGCATGGCGATCAACGCTTCGTGTCCTCAAAAGTGTCTTTTGTGTGATGGTCTTGATTCTTCTTTCAGATTTCCGTTTCACAAAATTCCTCACCCACGATTGTTTCCTGACCCTTGATATTGTGGTTGTTGTGTGGCAGGAGAAGCTGCTGGACTTGAAGAGCGTGCTGGAGCGTAAGATCGGGATATGCTTGGACGAGCTGGACGAGTACTTGCGCGATTACAAGTTTGGGCCGGAGACGTTGATGGCGATCGTGGGCTACTACATGGACGAAGGCGTTCCGGATCCGTCTTCGTTTGAGGAGATTGTGGGCGATGTCGATCGGTTTCTGTGGCGCTATGCGGAGGCGGGGTCGATCAGTCCCGACACGTTTGAGAATCTGGTCCAGGTAACTGCCACTGAAGTCTAATCCATGCTTGTTAAAAAAACAAAAGAGGATTCCAGCGCACTCAAGGTTGCAGTATTTGGGTACCGTAAGCAAAAGTTCTTAGGGTCGAAAGATGTGTGCACCCAAAACTTCCACCTAAATTCAATGCGTTGTTTACGTTTCAACTGGCGATCCTGGGTGCAATTACCGCAAAAGTTTGATGCAGTCTACACAAGGTTTCTTCCATAAGAAGGGTTATGGGTTCCTGTTGCAAGTAAGAGTGCACGTCATTTCTTCTTAAAGGAATGTTAAAGGTTCAGGGTCTCTTTGAAGAGTGTTGTAAGTAAGTAAGCGTGTTGTGGTCGACGCAGGTGTTCCCCGCCTCGGCACGGCAGTCCCACGACACCATCTTCCGGTCTGTTGACAAGCTGATAACAACACGCGCGAGCCTGACTTCCGAGGAGAAGCAGAGCTTGTGGTGTTTGGTGGACCACGGCAAGCTCTCTCCGGCCGTGACCGAGAAGGCGTTGAACCACCCGGGCTATTTGAGCCAGCCTCACATCCTGGAGATCGTGCTGCAGCAGCACAGCGAGGAGCTCTCCAAGAATCATGTCCTCCATCCTACTGTAGAAAATGTGACATACCTCTGAAACAAAAGCATGCTTTCTCGAAGCACATCAAGAGATGTAAATTGGGAAGCTTCGACACCCATGCGACCAAGCTCTTTCCTAAAAGTCTGGATCGAAGAGATGTAGTGTTCAAAATACTCAAGAAGGTTGAGGTTATGTAACGTGTGACCTGGAAGCAATCAATATGGACTGATGAGAGTCTGGACATCCTCAACTGCAAGTAGTAAAGCAAATCTCTGAGCATATGATATGAACATTCTAGCAAACATTGAGACACAAAATTATCAACAAAACCCCATGATTGTAGGCACAAGCTGAATTCACACAAGTCTTGTTGGCTTACGTCCAATAGTTCGTTGAACTGCTCTGGCCAACACATCTGCAGTTCTTATCTGAGATACAGATGAGAGCTTGAAGATGTCATGTGCCATAAAAAACCGCCTGGGACCTCTGCCGTCCATCACAAGATGTGGACATAATTGCCGGCCAACTAGGCGTAGCACACCAGCGTCTTTTGCGAACCAACCTGCAGCAAGAGAGAGACTGGCAGAGTTATCGACACTGCTGTCTTGGCCCCCAAGCAGTGATATTGAGAGTAACATGGAAGGACATGCCGTCCATTACTGCCAAACCACGAAGGTGTTTCCTAAAAGGTGGATATAGGGGTTACCAGAGGGACAGGAGAAGTATAGAGGACCCGCCATGAAGACCACAGTTGTACACGGTACGGAAGGCAACGTAGTCCTATCTGAAGTATCAACGACCCGAGTGTATTTATAAAAACCAAAGGTGAAAGAGATCAGACCCTAGGGAAACCCATTTTTGCAGATTATTTATTAGACCCATAAGCGAAATGGCCAGAACAGTCGTATCACAAACCCTACTTGCTTCCATTCTGTATAGTTTGTGATTTATGAGGGTCTCCAATGAACACCCAGGAGCAAGAATCTTCATCCGCAGGAATCATTGAAGCATTGAGCCTTGAAGCAGAAACTCTTTAGTATGTTGGGTTCCCTCCTCCGGGTCCTCTATAATACAAACTAGCCTGAACTAGAAAACAGACCATAAGGCTGTCAAAGAATCTCACCTACAGCATCGCAAGAAGAGGCCACAGGAATTGAACCCTCCAAAGAAATGGCTCCGTGTGAAGAACGGAATCCCAAAACACCACAACACGCAGCGGGTACTCTTACATCACCCACTGTATCAATTCCTGAGGGCAGCACATTGCAAAATTAAGCACTAAGCACAATAGCAGGTAATAGTCCGCAATAGCCACGTACACATAATAGCAGTGATCTGAAAAGTTGGCCATACCTTCTCAAAGTCAAGTATCTGTTTTTGTCAAATTCAAGATTGCACTACTGACTTGATAACAAGTTAGGTCCTGGGACTAGGAAGAAGAGATTCTTACCAACAGAAAAATCAACTACATTACTACCGACAGAAACTGCTGCACCACTGGAGGCACCTCCACAAATTCGGAAAGTTGAAAAAGGGTTCTTCGGGGTCCCTAGCCATCTGTTTGTTCCTATAAGACTGGACACGTATCAACATATGAGCATTGAAAACTTAATAAATGCAGAATAATATTCAATTTAGACATCCAGATTAATTGGCACATCTTCCAAWGACCATACGAATATGCAGTTCAAAATAACAGAGGGCAAAAACTGGCGAAGTAATCARTCATAGGAGTGATCATACATGTGGTGTCGCCACGAGAGGCAGGAACATGACAATGCTCACATGGAAGACCGTGTCAAGAAACAGACTCCAAGCACTGAAATTCATATGCCATTGCAGAAAACAACATTCAACAATCAGTCATGATGTTGAGCAACACTCACAATTGTCAAATTCCACATAAACTGAACTGTCTACCACAAGTTCAGAGTCACGCACTATGAGGTCCAATCGTAACGAAGAAGCTTCAAAGAATCTTCTAAAGCTGAAAGAAAACCGAGGCATGGGYGGCACCTAGTTTTAAAAAGTAAATGATCAACACCTTAAGTGGCTATCTCAGCAACACGGACTGATGAAGTCTCCAAACTATCTGTCAATCTCTGCTCATAACTACTCTAGTAACAAATAGGGAACCTTAGGAACTTAGCCGTGTTAAACCCTTGTAACGCGGCTAGGTCTTCTGAAATACGTCTAGGTGGTGGGTTCCATATAAACAGTTCGCACTTTGCAAAGAGCATATTACTAATAACATCCATACCTGAAACCCAGTTCGTCCATAATTGTCTTGCCTATGCACGTTGCGCCGCCCTGATTCAAAATTTCCAGAACAGTGGCCGTTTTCGTAGCTTTTTCATGTGTCTTCTCCCATTCTGGACTTCCAAAACCTGTGATCTTTGTTTCTACATCAAATCTGCATGTTCTCACCCCAAGAATACAACTTAAAAGTAATGTTGACAATATATTTTCAAGATATATCACAGGAGTAAGAGAGGGCACATTACACTCTTTTGGAGAAAATGCCAAAAAAGATTTATACAGAGAAAATCAAGCAAAATTACAGCTCCGACAAACTTCCATACGTGAAGACAATGACTCATTTGGCTTGAGGGGCTCTCCCACTTGAAATTGAGCTCAACTTGTAAAACAAGGTGTCAGGGATTCCTTTCCAAGAGCCAGAAATTCCTTTGCTTGCCAATTAGCGTGTGCCCACCAAGGGTTCTCTCGACTATTGCGGCAGCTCACAACAAGCCCTATGTAGACAATTAGCAATAACAGAATCCCTACAGATCGTACGGACGTTGGAGGTAGCCAGATGATAGGACATCTTACATATCCTGTGCACAGAATTTTCGTCTCTTTAGAGGGTCGTCCAGATTATAAGCTGCAGGTTGAATTTTCACGTAGTGGCAGATGGAATGGTGTCGATTTCTACGGAATCTCCTTCTTCCTTTGGCAATCATTTCACGAATGTTTCCTTTTGCAAGMATTTGAACAATGCCTGTGTTCCCAAGGTTTCCTCCTCCTTTGGCAAAGACCATGCCGGCCACACCCAACCCGATCA
>VACF01001669.1:0-10518 GCA_006891605.1 Pleurozium schreberi
AAAGTAGTCTTTTCTTGCTAAACTTCAATTTAAAATGTGGATGAAGTTGCCTAATTTGGATGAAAAAGTGCATGAATCTAGTTGAAAAGTGTTTTTTGGTCCAAAAAGATGGATGAATGAAGAGATATAGTGGTTCGTTAAAGTTTTGAGTGGTTGCCATCCTAGCATTTCTCAAAAAATTATTTTTTCTGTCCCACTATAATTGTCAACAATTTTTTTGGTATTTTTTTGAGTCTATTTCATTGACCATATTGTGAAAATCATAATTAAGAAAGGTTCCAAGTATTTATCACTAAAATCATCGAAGAACATTATATATGTTCATTGCAACTTGAATGAAATTAGCCACAAGGAAGTCTCTGCACGACCTATTCAAAACAACCTTAAAAAACATGACATTAAAAGTAGACAGCCATTTGGGGTGGAGGTAGTAAACAAAATTCCTACTTGATTAGTATCCATTTAACATTGTATCCTTTGTCCTTACAAGCCCAATTTGGATTACACCATGATGTATGAATTGGTTTATATAACAAAATTTATAAGAATGGTTCACCTTTTATATGTATTGTGTACTCCAAGAATGTTTTGTTTGAAATCAAGAGGATTAAGCTTCAAATCACCTCAAGTTGTTTTATATTTTTAGGACCTTTGGAAAATATTATAATAAATTTATAAAGCTAACAACATATAGCACCTATTTGGGTTTTTGAATGAATTTTAGGAAACTCAAGAATAATATAAAGGTACCTTATCTCTCAATTGGTTCAAAATAGATATATTGGTAAATATTTAGTATGTTTGAGATTTAAAGTGTTAATATATAAGGTAGGAGCCCCAATTTGTGTCATGACACTATTTGTGCCTCTTTGTACAATTGGAGTACATTGGAAGGTTTGAAAAGTACAACAAGTCATACATAGTAGTACAAATAGAGTGGTTTTTGAATTACAACACAGAGGGTCTCACAAATTGTCTATGGCTCCATTTATGGCCCTCCAAAAATTTCATATTTTATTTGAGTTGGAATTTTTTTGCAATAAAAACCTATAGTCATTATTAAACAATGCTCAAAACTTTAGGTTGAAATTATATTGTTCGCACGTGGTTTGTTGTAGTAGAACTAAGTGCACTCCCCGAGGACCTTAGTTAGACATGCAAAGTTCAACTGGTCATAATGCATACAATTTGGGGATTATTTTAATTCTTCTATTGAATAGAAACTATAAATAAACTCAAATTTGTTAGTGGGGCTCAAATTCAAAAAAATGATTTTATGAATAAATTGCATTTAAGGCCAAGGATGAAGGAGTTTCTATGTAAACTAGAAATGAATCTTCTTTGATCCGTGGATTTAGAATCTACTTAGAGTTTTGTAGCTCCTATGCTATTAGCTAGGTCTTTTGACTACCAAAAGTTGCATATACACCCAATGAACACTCTTAAAAAAATGGATGAAAATAATCTATTATTCAATTGTTTGTTTTAACAATGGTTGACCATATAATGACCACTTTGTAACCCCACAAGCGTTTCAAGATTTAAGGTCATGCTATGTATTTGATTATGTATGCAACCTACAATATATTAGCTTTCAACCTCTTTCAAATCTTTTAGTGTGCAAAAAACAAAGTAAGCTATGATAATAATAAATCATTAAATAATATTGAATATACTTAAGGATATAAGAGTTTTCATCGTTGCCAAAAGTCTCTAACTTACAAAGTTTAGGATACACCATGTATTTGAGTTTCACAAAGTCAAATCAATTTCATACCAATTATCAGCTTTGGCTTTACGAAAAAATTCATGATTTTCAATAGTTTTTTTTATAAAAAATTATATCATATATTGATTCCACCTCAAAGTATGTAAAATTGCATAACTCCTAAAAGATCAAATTGCGTTTTTTTGGCAACATAGAGATTTGGGGTAGTTCATTACAAATGGAGTTTTTATTTTTTTCTTTGAAATTTTCACACAACATGTAGACAAGGTTTTTTATAAGGCCCAACAATTTCCATAACTTTTGACTATATGGTTAAGAAGTAATTGTATGATGTGTTGATTCTTTCTCAATCCGGGTAGTCTGGGCAGGTTAAAAAAGGCATTTTCTTAAGAATAAAAAATTGAAATTGGTTTGTAGATTTATATATACATGGAAAGCTTTGAATCATTCCATTTTGATTAATGAGATGAAAGTTATGAGGAATTTTATTTTGCAGGTACTTATGGATTCTCTATTTTAAAATAACTTTGAAGTCCTTTATTTAACTCAATTTTGAGTATTTATCACTACAACATACAACCATTGGGACTGGCATTTTTAAATTTCATAACTAAATTCTTAACAATTTAGTATTTTGAATCATTCTCTACTTCTTTCTACATACTATTCTTTTTCTATATGTTGTACAATTCCAATTGATTAATGAATCCAAAGAAGCTCCATCATTTTGGATGTTTTTTCATACAAATGTGATCTTCTCAAGTGCATATGACCTATTTTTCATAGGGCCCACAAAAGGATTTCCATCAATTCAAATTTTCAAACGCTAATATCTTGCAGTCCGCACTGAGGAAATTTCTAAAAAAAAATTCCGCATCTTTTTAAAGCAATGTACAATACAAGGCTATGGTTACATGTGTTCAAAATTGTTTTTTTTGTTCTAGAGATTTTGTACTTGTACTAAAAATGGCAATTTTTGAAGCGTTTTTGGTAAAAACGTACTCAAGGAATTTTAGGGGTTAACCTTGAAGAGAGCCAACATCCACTATGTAGATTATGAATCTTTTCAAGAACTTACTAGTCATGTCATAATTTTTTTTTTCAAAATCATCCAAAGTCTTCATCTACCTTTGGTTCCCCCTCAGGCTTTTTAGGGTTAAATTTGAAATAAAATTGAGGACTTATCTCACGGATGAGTTGTCTATTATTACATACTATAGAAACAAACAATGCACCTATTAATCCAAAAATTGACCCATTTTTTACTCAGTACCTATTATCAATGTAATGTCCTTTTAGAATTAATAAAATATTGTTTATAAAGGAGGGACTCCCAAAACTCATTATGAAACTATTGTGAAATTATTCAAATTTTCATATTCTCTTGTTTGCAACTAAAAGAAGACTTCAACACACCTAAAACACTTCATTTGGATATTCTATGCAAATATTCTAAAACGGGTCAAAATTTAATTATGATAGAGGTTCTACAATGGTTTCTTCAATGAAGGTACATATTGATTGACTCAATGCCCATTTAATCAAGTTGGCAATTTTAGGTTAGTGGCACATTTGGAAGTCCTTATCCCAAGTGCTTGGATCTTCAAGGTGACACATAACATTCTGTAGCAGTCAGCTGGGTTGCCTTTCCTCCCACATAATGATGTGAAATATTCCACATCATTTCATCTAGCAAATGGAATGGTGTGGAATATTTCACACCCATCAATAGCTATGGTCGACACATGTTAAGAATTGTTAAAATAACAAAGTTTATCTGCAATTGTCTAACAAGATTATTATTATATGTAAATAGCCAATCAATCAATGTGCTCAGACTTTCAGAGGATGGATTAGGCCAATTTAAAAGCTTATGGGGGAAGTGAGTCCACTGATTCACCATTGGATTGTTTTTTTTAATAAGTTATTGGGGCCTGGATTTATTGTATTAAGAACTTGAATGAGACTTGTGGGAGTGATTAGAGTCAGATTGTCACTAGATTAGTAATTAAACTATTGTGTTAGGTAGCTGTTGTATTAGTCAGTAGATGGGACTTAAGAAAGGGATTAAAATCAGCCTGTCTGTGGATGAAATTTGAGGATGAGAGCAAAAGGAAACTTTTGTGAATGCTACTAAATGTTATGCAACACCCAAAATCATCTATGTACCCATTCTTAACACATATTCTTTTTTACTAAAGTGTCCTCCGAAGAGCAATTAAATTGTTTCCATATTTAATTACTAGAAGACCAGAAGGCCACCAAGTGACTTTTGCTACATGGGTTTTTCCACCCCCAGTCCTTCACACTTATGCGATTAACGGGCTACTGATTTTTTTAGATTCCAATGTTATCACGATTCTTCAGTTCTAACTTTACAGTCGTAATGTCAGTACAGTAGTTTGCATGTTTTACCTGAGCGTTTGCAATACGTCTTGTGTCGGTTTTGCTGATGGTTAAGTCCAGTGGTCACTCACGTGATTTTCACAATTAGCTCAATTTGCAAAAAGCACTGCTACATGTACTAAAATTTGGAATTCAGCAATGTCATATGTGCGCATTCTTGTAGCTGTAATTTTTCAAAATAGAAACTTTGCTAAATTTAGCTACATATGTGACCACTGGTCAAGACCTGGTGCACATCATCCTGAATTCAATGTTACGATTAACTTGACTGACATTATCTCAAAATCCTTGTCTGCAGGCACTTCAATAACGCGTTCTTCGCAAGGGTCGGAGGCGTGAGTGTTTTGGAGTTGAATCGCCTGGAGCTGGAGTTTTTGTTTCGCCTGGATTTCAAGTTGTCCGTGTCGATTAGCGTGTTCGAGAGCTACTGTACTTATCTTGAGAGAGACATATCAGCGGTGGAGAAAAGACCAGAGCGTGTAGAACGAAGCTTGCCTGCGTTTGGCACGTCTCCCGTAAGTCAGTACAACAGTACTTCCGGAACTCCTCGTGGCAGTTCTCCCCCAACTCCTCAAGAGACTTCCCCCAAGATTAAGAAGAGAGGAGTACCTCCTGGACTTCCCGTGTCGTATGTAAGTAGGAAACAATCGTCGTTACAGTACCAGCAGCCTCTATCTCAATATTTTGTCAGGAATTCTCCACCTAGTCGGTAAAAACACCCTTGACCAGGTTGGAATTGGTTCCTACGAATCAATACATGTCTAGGCCGACCTAGTCTGGTAGCGTAGCTTGTGCTGTTCCAACACTATGACTCTTTTATTTTTGCGCCTTGGATTTTCAGTTGTGCTGCTTAAGAGTTATTTAGGTTTGGGCAATCGAACTAGCAGCAGCTGTTGTCAGGAAATTTTTTTGCCAAGGAGGGCTACTACCGTGTGGAGGAGGAAAAAGTGGCGAAAACAGGGAGCCAATTTCACCTTTACACAGAATCTCTCTGTATTGGTGGTGAAAGCATTCCTCCTTTCATGCCATGGCTGTCCGAACTTGTGGTGCTCAGTTGTGAAGCTGGMAAAATGGAGCGTTATTTTGACAGCAGCAGGGATGGACGCCGTTTGGAGATTTTGTGGGAAAATGCAAGTTCAAGGAGCTATTAATTACTCCTTCAAACATCAGGATTACGCTGCGAAGAGAACCCTTTTTTTCGCTGCATTTCAACCAAGCTCCTATTCATGACTGCAGGTAGATTGAAGGCTGTTACTTACTTGCAGACAGTGCAACACCACTGTGGCTGAGCTTCTGGATCTTTTGGGAGACGCGTGTTGAGCCCTAAAATGGTGAAAGAAGTGCACAAGCTGCTGGTGCGTTTTATGGTGGGGTGTTSGAGTACCATACCAGGTTCGGAGCTGCTCTAGAAAACCTTACTCGATTTTTGATAACTTGACAATTTTTCCTGGTCGAGAGTGTCGTGTTATTAGCAAGGAAACCGCCATCTCTATGCCGTCTCTCTATCATAGGTTTTTTTTCTTTTCTTGAGTGCAAAGTAGGGTAGTGTTTGAAAGTCCCATGCTCAAACCAGCAGTGTGCTTTATATGTAACAAACTCCAGAAAGGAAAAAATTGTAACGGGTGTACCAATGTGGTGCAGTCTGGCTGAATGGTTAGACTGCTTGTATCAACAGAATAGGCAGTAAAGTGATCTACTTCTCTTGTGTATACTTTGAATGCACTGATAGTCACGTACTCACGTCTCGTAAGGTAGACTGCTCTTTAAAGCGACCATTTAATAAGAGCTGATTGCGTTTTCAGGGAAGCTAAACTCCTTTGAAACAATTTTCAGTAAATTTTCATAGGAAGAAAAATGGAATTGGCATCTAACCCAAGTCGTTTCATATTTTTCAGACCTTCCAGGAATTAGTTACAAATTTTTGAAGTTGTAATGCAGTGGTCACTAGAAGCGACCACCACCTCGTGAAATGTACACTGCCTGTATACTGAAGAGCAGACTCCCTTAATTGTTGGTGAGTTTGCCCCACAGGTCAACTGAACCTTAGAAACTAATTTGGAGGATATTCTTGGCGTTTGTTTCATGCATTTTAGCATTTGTAGGAGTGTTGATTTTTGGGGTATAAGAAAAAGTGTAAAGAGATCTTTGGGTATGAAAGCCAAATCTGTTGATGTAAGCTTTTAGCAGTGTTTGAATTTCTTATGCAATTTCAAATTAGGAGGTTGTAGATCACAGTACACTAATGATGGTAAATATTGTTACCTACACTAACTATTTTAGAAATGCTATAAGTTTTTACTCTTCATGAATATTTTTACAGAGTGCATGGATCCTAATAGCACTATAGTTGGGAAAACTCTATACCTATAGTTGGGAAAAATATTCATTAAGAGTAAAAAATTATGGTTATTTTAAATGAATTAGTGTAGGTAACACTATTTACCATCATTAGGTAACACTATTTACCATCCCTAAGATCAGTATGTATCGGAGGTGAATTGAACAAACAGAAAGATGAAAGATTTTGGACTTGTTTTGACAGAACATATTATAGCTTGAGTAGAATTTAGACATCAAACCTTCATGTTTGCAAAAACAAAAATTCTGGCAACATTGCATGCATTCATTCACAAACTTGGACAATAATCATGAAGCACCAAATAACCATGCTAATCACATTGTTGAAAAATAGATAGAAATTGCTTTTTCAATAGACTTATCCATTTCTTGTAGCTTTATCAGTAAGTTCTTGAAAACATTCATAATCCATYGAGTGGATSTAATTTAACTCTTTTATGGCAAGCAAACAATAAGGGTTAGGATTTGGAGTWATCTAGATAGATTATTATGACRAATAAAGCGTACATGATATGTACAAAGAATATAAAAGCATTAAAATGTGTAACATTGTCAAAAACAACAAGTTGGCATTCAWTTCTCATGTCATTGATTATAGTGATATGCAATTTGTGCATTGATAATCATCACTAATTTCAAGTGAATATAATTGCTATTTAATATTTATACACAAAAATATTGTTTCTTGGGTTTAGGGCGCAAATGAAAGAGGATTCCAACACACTTTAGCATGCACCRTGTGRACATCATATGAATATTTGGACATCATATGYACAAGTAATGAATTTTCAAYGTATAAACTCTRGTGTATCAAAAAATTGTTATTGACCTTCATTTGGCAAAAGTAGTCAAGCATCRTGACAACAATGTATTTGAACAATGAAAGTCTMTTTTGACAATTGAATTTAGAAAAAGTATACATTGGTTTATAAAAGGGGCTCTATGTGTACTACTACATGGATTTGAATGAAATTTATATTCATGAATTTCAAAGCTAAGGAAACAAATAAACAAACAAACAAATATAAGGTCTTTGTCACCCTTAGGACATAAATTCATGCAATTCCCAATKTATTTGAGGCTCACTTCCAAGAGCCTTCAACACTAAAAAGATCAAGATTTTCAATGGAAACTTGTATACAAAATTATAACATTCAATTCCAAAATCAAGTTGCTGATGCTAAAACTAAACTTCAAAAAGAATTTGTCTAAAAAAGAAACTACTACCAAATTATTATTTAACTTCAAAGTTTTGTCCATGAAAATATGGTACTTTGGGCATTTAGGGGTTATTGCTTACAACCAAACATGGACATCAAAAAACATCTCTCAGCTTCTAACTTAGATTGCTCGACCACAATTTATCATCATATGACCATTACTTGTCAACCAACATAAAAATATAGAATGCTATTAGTGTAAAATAATCCCCCAAGTGGCAAACTCATACAAAGTACTGAAAGTAGGGGAATGTAATGTACATTTCAGGGAACGAAGCCAGCAGACTACAATATCCCCAAAAGGTGGCAACCACAAGTCCAGTTTCGAATCACGTACCGGTTTCCGAAAGTCTACATGATCCACCTCAAGAAAAAGAGGACGTGCGCCACCGAACACATAGCAAGTGGAGAAAGCTAATTCAAAAGCACGGCGCATAAGGAAGCCTCCAAAGATGCGCCCGTGCATGTTGCGCTGCTGAGGTTGACAGATGATTGCATTCTCCAGTTTAGTGTGACGAATCAGCACGGCATCGCGGTCTGCAAGCGCTGGCATGTCGCACAGAATGCGGCCCTGTCAACAAACAAACCCCAATAGATGTCACATGTGGCCTCAATGGCACGTGGCAACGCAAATTAGGAAGCCAACTAGTAAAAACGCCAGAAACCCTAAACAGGCAGCCCCCTTGGACGACCCAAAAGCCATTTAAAGTTTTCAGTCAAGACTTGCATTCCCAAATCCAACATTACTATGTGCAGCCTACCCTAAAGGATACGAATTGCTATGATCAACAAGCCTACAGGAAAATCTTCCAGCAAATTATAAAGAGACTTTTTGAGGGATTAAAGAATTTCCAGCGCCCTTAGAGTAGGAATTCCACCTACCTCAGAAAGTATATCCTTAAGTCTTTGCTTGTCTACTTCATCTTTGGACGCATCTGGAATTCCTTTCTTCCGTTGCTGTTTCTTAAGCTCATTCCTCGCTTCCCCTTGAGCATACAATCTTTTCTCCTCCTCTGTCTCTGGGACTAGCTGGTTCACTGGAGCTGCTTTCTTGGTCTCTGAATCTCGAGCGACAAAAGTGAAGTTTGCGACTATGGCAACATCCTCCTTTTCTGTCCGCCCTGTCCAATTATGCAATTCAGGTAAGAAACCCTCCGACAGTATTAAACTGTAAATCACGAAGAGACATATCAAACTCTAGTGAACAAAATATACGGCACAGGAGTAGTAGAATAGAGGACCCACTGTGCGCACTTGGCGTTCTGTAGAAGGCAATGAAGTCCTATCCAAAGTAAAGAAAAATAAGAACCTAAGTGTACACATAAGAACCAAAGGTCAATGACCCCTAATTGATTAGATCCTAAGCAAGCCAGTTTACAAAGCCTAGCAATTGATCCGGCCTTATCACAAACCCTATTCACAATCCCTTATCATATATTGCTCAACTGCATAGCTTTTATGATTTATGAGGGTCTTTGAAGAGAACCCTGAAGCTAGGATTGAAGGTGTTCATCTACATGACAGGAGTCTTCAACTAGAGGGCGAATCCCTATGATAGGTTGGGTTTCCTCATCCAAATCCTCTRAAGTAAATACTATACAATYTGCAAGAAAATYTTAGTAGATGATAAATAATGTTYGACGTCCGATGTCCAAATCTATTAAGGAAAGTACACCCAAAACCAACAAACTAAGAAAACTGACACTAATGAACMAAAATTCTACGTTAGGGRCATCAAATGTACAACAGTACAWAGAGTCRGTTTTGGGTACACTGTAGTATTCACCTTACATGGATAATCAGTAGAAACAAACAGARCAAAGAAACTGTTCCTCTTCAGCAAAGTATCGACTTGAGAAAAACAAAAACCACTGCTTATACTTTTTAGTTTCATCACTTAAGTAATGGAGTAAGATGCCATTCATGAACCATACAAGCACACTGAAGTGGACCTGTATCTTCTGCAAATACATAGACAAATAAATTGTTGCCTATGCTACAATTTGATTCCTGCAAAGGGATCCGATAGGGGGAAAAGCAAAACCTCCATCTGGTTGAATAATCTCCATACGAATCTCCATGGAAGATCGACCCACCCATGCAACCGCGCCTCTCATCATAAGATCTTTCTCCACGAACAGAGGCTTCTTCATGCTGATTTTGTCCACGGAGGCAGTTACCAAAAGCAGGGGCCGGGTCATGTGATTGTCATCTGAACAATGCTGCCAGCATATACGCTCTCATTCTCTAGTCAAATATGCATCACTGTTGTGCCCTACCCATCTCACTGATTTTCAGCCACGGTCATTAGAATCATGCGCTAACAATTCACATCATTGCTTCCTGTCTCACAAGAGAAACAWGAATCATCAAATATACGCGTCTACCCGAAACGGAAGATTGCCAAAGCCCTAGAATAATTGCCTGATTGTGTCCCAGATTGGTGCATTTGTAACATTCTTTAGAGGGAGGAGGCCTGTGCGCCCATGGAATCAACATCTCATCTTGAGTATCAAAATCCATGATATCAATTTCCGCAAAAACTATATATAAAATTTTTGGTTCAAACATTTAGAAAGAACAGAGTTTCGAAGGGGAAAAAGACAAATTAACCAACCAATGGTCAAGCACTGTGATCAGACACCAGTGGACCATAGGGACTTGTGATTGATGCATGAGTTTCTTAAGTTTAGATTGAATATTGGGCGCTTATACAACATGATCAGAATTGCAGATTAGAATTGAAAGGGCTTAGCTTAGCATTGCTATAGAATGTTATGTGAAGCAAGAGTTTATATTCACGAA
>VACF01001670.1:0-144391 GCA_006891605.1 Pleurozium schreberi
GTTTTAAGTATAGTCCTAGTAGTATAGTCTTTTAAGTAATGACCTTTAAGTAAGATTTTTAGTAAAAATTTACTAAAAAGACTGTCTACAAGATCAAAACTAATGCAGTTTCGGAAGCACTCGGGACTAAACTAGCAATCGCATTTCCAAATCACTTGACAATGTGTACTTTAGCATTGAAATTATTCCGGTGTGAGCTTGAACAATCAGTAGTACTGACAATTTAAGCAAACTTTTGATTCATTCCGGTGCGATAGCAAACGTGAGACTTGTTTTATACCCTGATCCCTGAATCCCACCAGACTCTGCTTTCACGATGGGCTCCAGGAGAGCATTAAAGTTATTTTATGTTAAACAACCAACATCGTGTAAGTAAGCTGTGCATTGGTAACAGTTTCGACTTCTGCAGGTGTCTGGCAGTTCCGGCTGAATCCATCACTGGGTCGAAGAGGAGGATTAGAGAGACGAGTTTCTGCCACAGCACTGAACGACTCTTTCGCTCACGCCATTCGGAGGGGCCATCGAAGAAGTTCAGACAAGTAGGTCACCCGATCCGCCACAACTCGTACGGTGCTTGCAGCAGCCACTCCAGTATCAGAAAGTCAAGGCCGAATTCCATGGAGATGGACTGTGATAACCCGAAGACCAGCGCCTCGAAGTCAACTGAAGGAAATTCTGAGTACCTTCGCTTTCGAACTATGTCCTTGATGAGCCACCTGGTGTGGGTGAGGAGGATTGTGTTGAGGGAGCTGACGGGGGAGCTGACGAGGGAGCTGTCCGTGATGCGCATGCCCTCTGATCTGTACTCTTTGCTCAGAAATGGAGGTTGGAACAGCCTCGCATCCGCTAACGTGCGCAAGCCGTGTGCTGCTTCTGTGATTTGCTGCTTTAGAGTTGGGGGACGATCTGTATCTGGGGAAGCGAGCTCCGTGAAGGTGATCAGAAAGAAGGCGACATCGACAGGATGGGACTCTGTACCTAATCATTTAAGAGAGCATATTGTTGGATTGGGTAAGGTTCGCCGATTTGGGAAGAGACAACAATCTGTACCTTCAGAAACGATTTCGGAGAAGGTGATTTCGACGAAGCCGTCGACGACAACTTGGGACTCTCTGCGTAATGATTTACAGGAAAATGTTTTGCGACGAGTAGATTTCAGAGATCTATTTCGTTTCAAAAGAGTGTCGAAAGATTGGAGGAAGTTCATAGAGGGTGAAGCTTTCAGACAGTCGCGGGTCGGAATTTCAGAAGGGGAATTTACCGCTGTTAACTATTATATCAAAAATAATTCTTGGCGTTGTAGTGAATACGATTTGCATTCCAGGTCGTGGACTTCCTTCCCCCCAGTGTCGTACCTGCCACCTCCAGATGCAGAGCTTTTCAAGGAGTATTCCGTGTGCGGCCATGGCGGACTCATGTGTGCCGAGGTTTCCAAATTGCCCAACAAAGGAGAACTCGTGGTGTTCAACCCCATGACAGGAGAGACGCAAGCGCTCCCACCACTGCTCCATCCCAGAAACCCAGTGCTCGTCCACATCTCGGTCGACTCTGCCAAGACATCCTACAAAGTGATTGTGGCTGGAAGCTCCGCCGCAAGTGATGAGCATCTCTCGAGGAAAGTGGAAGTGTTCGATTCGTTGACATCAAAGTGGAAAGAGGCACGTGACCTTCGCGGTCCCGCCTTCGGACTAAACGAGCACCAGGCAGGCGTATGCTTGAATGGAAAGCYATTCTTCATCTCGTTCCTGGAGAATATCACCCCAATTCCTTGGTCCTCCTACTCCAACACCTTGCAACTCGTTGAGWGCGATGGTAAACTCTTCCTATTCTCCGAGCAAGAGAGTGATCAATCGGTGGACCWTTGCATCGACGAGCTGGAGTTTCCGAATCCGAAGGGAGGAGTATCGACTTGCCGATGGAAAAATGTGGTGAAGGCCAAGAAATCCGGTGGGCGAGGGCTTCAAGTGTACCCTGAGCACACCTGCGTGGGCTTTGGAGAAGCGAAGCTGTGCATCTTCAACAATCTCAGTCGTGATGGTGTTGTTTATGACATGCGAGACGGCAAGAAATGCGAAGATTTAGTGCCACCCCCTGCAAATCAAATGGGTGACAACTTCTTCAGCTTGAATCCGGCGTCGTTCACACTTCAACCGAACTTTGCAATGAGTGTTGACGGATTTGGAACATGAAGCTACATTGCGAGAGGGCGGTGTCCTTGCGAGCATTGCTTTCGTTTTGGTGAGGTCCTTCTCAAATCTCTTCACATTTACAGAAACTGTGAAGTTTGTCGACATTTACAAACGGTTGCAAAACTTGAGTCTTCGATCTCCTCGTCTAAAGCCAAGAAGTGAAGAAGCTTAGTGTTGCTTAGTCGAAATTAATCGAAGGAACTTCCCATTTGTGGCCTTTACTTCATCTTCTAGGTCCTCATATCAAGCAACAAGGAAATAATTTTGGTGTAGATATTCAAACATTGAAGCTTGGAGTTACTTAGCTCTAGCAACTTGAAAGTGATTTTTATGTAGATATTCAAAGGTTGAAGTTGGGTCTAGCAACGTGCAAATACAAGCTTGCAAGGAAATGCAAGCCTTTGCTATTGTTGTGATTCAAAATGTTAGTTTTCATAGCAAGGTTCTAGTTGCATATTATTTAGATCATAAAACAATTGGTAGAAGTCCCTATAGAATGACATAGAACTATTTACAATAGAGGTTTTGTTCATGAGATGGTCTTTGTATCGTCATTAATGTGCTTCTACACATGTGTGTGGTTTTAATAAGTGTTTGTACTGTGTTTGCATGATATAGATATAAGTACAAAATGAATAGTTATTGAATCTTTTTCATTATCGCCAATATTCAAATATGAAAAGTATTAAATCATAGTGCATGATTTCAGAAAAAGGTGTTTTTATTGATAGGCATGATTGACATCACATGAGCAATGTATTCATTGTATTTCACCATGTTTTTGTAGATTGAATTGGATTTGCTTATGACCCAATTGTTTAAAGAAGCCTTGCTTTTTCATGCAATTGTTAATTTGTCATATATATGTTATTTTGTTGCAAAATTTTGTCGCCTCGCTTGGTCTAATCATATTCATAATATTTATGGATTGACATCCTCAAAGCCATTCTAATTGGAACTTGTTGAACTCAAAAATGGGAAGCCCAACCCCAAACGGAGATATGGAACCAAAGAAGTAGGCTAGTTTTCTTTAATTTCTTGTTGGTAGAGCAATACTTTTGAAATGCTTGCATGTATGAGAAGAATGGATAACAATCATTCATTCCAACATCAAATAAAAGAGAACGCATTATGTACGTTTCAGGTAGCGTTTATGGGTGCGCATACCTCATTTGAACAACACATTCGCGCTGAGTTTACACTGTAGCCCTCAAACGTTGGCTGAGACACTTGAATGGTCACACTACTTTCCTAGGTCTGTTTTTTCTATTTCTCAGGAAAAAAAAGAAAAAAAAAAGAAAAGGTTCAAATTTAGTCCCGTACAGGAGCATACAGATCGAAGGATTCTGAAGTTTCACTGCATGGTTAAGTCTCTGTTCTCTAAGGTGCAGCACAAGCTATGGACAAGATCATAGAATCACATTAAGGATGAGTATTTACCTGAAGGCCTCGCCCACCGGATTTCATGGCCTTCACACCATTTCTCCATCGGCAAGTCGATACTCCTGCCTTTGGATTCGGAAACCCCACCTCTTCGATGCAATGGTCCACCGATTGATCCGGCTCCTTCTCGGAGCATACGAAGAGCTTACCATCGCCTATAGTAAATTCTCGTAGGATAATTATGATATGATAACTATGATTATAATATGCATAATTGATCGGACTGTACTGTGTAACCGAGAGGAGCGGTAACTAAGGTTCGCAGATCCTGACAAAATGTCGCGTCGCGGCCTGTCATTACTCTTGAATCCTGGATTCGAATATTGCCGCAGTCTTCGAAGTCACGATGAGCGTCGAACCTGGGTATTGATTTTTTATCGGTGGTGAGTCCGACCCCACAGCACTATGAGCATCTCGGCTTTTGTGAAATCAATACAAAGCGGGAACTGAGCGGTTAGGGCGCAGACCTCACGAAATGGGCGAGGTTCACAGCAATTGAATAATTTCCTCTAGATAACATGGATCGAAGTGGGATTGACGGAGAAGGATCTGGAATTGTGGTGCCCGAGGGGGCTGGTCCCAATTTGGCAGCTTTTATACAGCAGCAAATCCAGAATGTCTTCCAAGCAGCAATCCCGCATATCGTCCAACAAATATCGGATCGGGCTTTCGTGGTGCCCCCACCACCATCTTCATCCGGAATCAACAGGCTGGACAACCAAGTTCAAAGGGAAGGAACTAAGGAGTTTGAATCTCGCGAAAGAGAATCAAAGGTGGCCGAACCTGAGAAGTTCTCGGGAAAAAAAGGAAATGAAGTCTATCGTTGGTTTGCACAACTGAGACTAGTATTTCGAGGTAAGCCACGAATTTACAACTCAGATGCGGACAAAGTAGCTTACGCTCTTTCCTACATGACTAGTGCTGCGCAAAATTGGGCCATGCCATTGCTTCAGGCTCTTGATGAGGAGCGTGAACATGAATTATTAACCAACTATAGCGCATTTAGGGAATCTGTTATTTCCGTTTATGGAGATCTTGATCGGAGAGGCAATGCAGAAGATCAACTTGGGCGGCTTCGACAAACAGGGTCTGTGGCAGCCTACATATCGACGTTCAATGAATATGCAGCTCAAATTGATTGGAACGAAGTCAGTTTGGTTGCCCGATTCAGAAGCGGTCTCAAGGACGAAATTTTAGACTCCGTGGCTACCGCGGAAACGCAGCCACAAAGGCTTCATGAGTGGATGACTATGGCCTCCCGAATTGATGAGCGATTGTGGGACAGACGTCAAAATCGACGACAACAACCAGATTCTTTTATGGTTCGGTCTCCTGCTGCTATTTCACGAGATGTGGTAGAGAAATTCCAGCCCTCTTCAAGCACGTTAGGATCAGTCCCGATGGAACTTGGAGCATTATGGGTAACCACCGCTTTAGCGAAGACAGCAGCAGAGCGTTCAGAATATCAATGCCAAGGCCGCTGTTGGGGATGTGGAGAGGTGGGGCACGTGCGGGCTAAATGTTCCACAAATCCTTCCAAACCTTTGTCGCTTGCTGCTATTGATGGATTAACCCCGGGAAAAAGGGTGGCCCGGAACTGAACCGACTATCTCAATACCCGGGCACCTGTCAAAGTGCCGTGGCAACCATGCCAAAAGAAAATTTGACCAGTTTACAAGAGTGTGACTTACTTGGAGGGAATTCCACGACTGAATTGGATCTACTTTATCTTCCTGCAACTGTTGATGCAGAGGCTCATTTGACATTGGAAGTTGAGGTGAATGCAGTAGCGGCTCTCATGCTAGTTGATTCGGGTGCCACAAGGATCTTCATACACCCCGAATTTGCACAACAGTGTAATGCCAAATTGCAACCAAAAATAATTCCCCGAGAAGTATGGGTGATTGACGGTAGAATTATCAATTCCGGTCTCATCACTCAAGAAGCAATCATTGAAGTCAATATTGGAGATCACCACGAAACGCTTGTAGCTGACATAACCAACACAGGCCGATACTCATGTATCTTTGGAATTCCCTGGCTAAGTCACCATGATCCCAGGATCCATTGGTCTTAACATCGCGTGATTTTTGATTCCTCCTATTTTCAAGGAAATTGCAAGAGGGCTGCGAAGATCGAGCAGCCAGCACAGTTGGGCGGCACTAGTGACCTTGGGGGATGGTGTCGGGCGATGCGGGGCGAGCTTATGGCCACGAATCCTGAGTGGATCCCAGCGAGTCAGCGAGTCAGCGTGTCAGCGAGTCATGCTGCCGCTGCTGAGGCGCAGACTAGGAAAGGGCCTCTCCCGAAAATTTCAAAGAGAGCACAGGGGGTGGGCAGGTCATTCGCTGAAGTCACTGCAAAGGGATCCGCAGCCACAGGGGAAGCTTCCAATAAAATTATTAAGCAAACATAACTGATAGCACCTCATCATGCTTTTGTGTCATCAGCGGCCTTCAGACTGTCGACCAAGGATGCAAAAATTTATGCACTAAAAATATCAGAGCTTATGGACACCAAGGAGACCTCATTGCCCTCGGAATACAATGACTTACGAGGAGCATTTAGCGAAGAAGCTTTGAATGAATTACCTCTCCACAACTCATTAGACATGAAGATAGAATTCAAGGAGGGACAAGAACCTAAGAACACCGGTTTGAGACCCATGTCTCCAAAAGAATTGGAAAAATTATGGAAATATATGGACGAAAATTTGGATAAGGGATGGATCCGTCGATCTAAATCTCCAGTTTCTGCACCCATAGTTTTTGCTCGAAAAAAGGATGGTTCTATTAGAGTATGTATCGACTATCGTAATCTTAATAAAGTCACGGTACGGAATCGATATCCCTTGCCCCTTATTCCAGAGCTTACCGATAGACTGGTAGGGGCTAAATTTTTTACTAAATTGGATATACGGCAAGCCTATCACCGTGTGCGTATGGCATTGGGCCATGAATTTAAAACTGCTTTCAAAACTCGCTATGGCTTATTTGAGTATTTAGTTATGCCATTTGGATTGACAAACGCACCGCCACAGTTTCAATCTCATATGTAGGAAATTTTTAGTGATCTTCTTGACATTTCAGTAGTCATATATTTGGATGATATCCTCATCTTTTCAAAAAATATGGAGGAGCACCGACAAGTAGTGCGGGATGTCCTCCAACGCTTACAAAAATATGGCTTATACGCTAAGGAGTCAAAGTGCCAGTTTCATTGCCAATCGGTTGAGTTTTTGGAAATGATTGTTTCTGACCAAGGATTGGTAATGTGCCAGGATAAAGTACAAACAATTAAAGACTAGCCTACTCCAAAAACTGTGAAGGATATCCAAGCATTCCTTGGTTTCGCTAATTTTTATCGTCGATTTATTCCTGATTATTTTAAGATTGTGGTGCCCCTTACAACCTTGACCAAAAAGGACAGAAAATTTGAATGGACATTACCAACAGACCAAGCATTTAGAGAATTGCAATCTAGATTTTCTAAATCTCCGGTGTTAATTCATCCCAACTTTGATCGCCCTTTCATTGTGGAAACCAATGCGTCAGACTTTGCAACAGGTGCTATACTTTCACAACAGGGAGATGATGGATTCTGGCACCCTTGTGCATACCGAAGCTCTAAAATGTCCCCGGCCGAACAAAACTATGACATATACGATAAGGAATTGTTAAGTGTGGTGCAAGCGTTTCAAGACTGGCGGGTTTATTTGGAAGCTATAGTAAATTCTCGTAGGATAATTATGATATGATAACTATGATTATAATATGCATAATTGATCGGACTGTACTGTGTAACCGAGAGGAGCGGTGACTAAGGTTCGCAGATCCTGACAGGTATTAAGGGGACCAAACATTTAAGGGGACTGAACCAGGACCCGGATACTTCCCCCGGACACTTCAGTCACTCTTGATGTACAACAAAGGTAGATATTTATATAGTGTGAAATGTCAATTAATTAGTATGGGTCCCCTAAGCATCCCTATTCAGTATAGAAAACCCAACCTTGTCACATGGATTCATGACTTGGTCAACAAATTGCCACTTTGGTTGTTTGTGTAGACACGAATGCAGATTGAGGGAGCAACTTTTCTTCAAATCCACCATGTAATATACGGTTGGAAAGGTCTTCAAAATGCGCTTCCGATGGTATAGAACACGTCTCTTAGTTCTAAAAATTGAGAACACACTAAGCCTCCAAAGTCTATTACTACAACAAGGTTTTACAATGAAAACTTTGGATGCAACTTTTTAGGGTATTTTTTTTTCAAAACCAACATGTAAATATATGGTTAGAACAGTCTTTAAAATGTGCTTCTAATGGTATAAAGTACACCTCCTAATTCTCAAAATCAAGAACTTATAAAGCCTCTAAAGTTTGAAGCCATGGTTCTGAGAGTGCCATAGGCGAATAATAATTTTGGCAAAAAATAATTAATTGAATAGGTCTATATTGATTTTTAATTATGCTATAAGCCAACATTACTTGAATTAAAAGTTTTTTAAAAAAAGGGTTATTTTTCTAGGCCTAAATGAGGTCTAAAATTTTATTTGAATATGATTCCCACATTTCATTTGACTATGAGCAATTGAACTCTACCAAATCCCAATTTGCATAACTCACTTGGGTTGTTCTACCTCCTACCACCGCCACTTATATTATTAGTAACTTCAGTTGTCTTCTCGTTTAAATCACTAGAAGAAAACCGCGTTGGAACAGTGAAAAACTACGTTGGAACCCACACAAACATATCAAATTGGTTTTGTTGAGTTCCGCGTTTCCAATGCTGATTTTTGTGTTGGAATGTGTTGGAAACTTGGAATGTATTCCAACACATTCCAACACAAAAATTAGCATTGGAAACGCAGAACTCAACAAAACCAATCTGATATGTTTGTGTGGGTTCCAACGCAGTTTTTCACTGTTCCAACGTGGTTTTCTTTTAGTGAATTAAATCATTAAGTGGCTCACAAAGTTGTAGGGGATACACATGGACAAGGTGAGAAGCTGAATTCTATATAAATTAATTTTTGAAATAGTCAAAACTATTATAAATTTGAAAATGAATGTTGAACTGGTTTTTTTCACTATTACTGATTTTTTGCCTACATAGCCCTAGACTTGCTATTCACCTACAATAATAAAAAAATATTGAAATCCTTCAAAATTCAATATGGATGCATGAAATTTCATGTTGTTGGTCTTGTAAACATGATTACAATCCAAATAGTGTTGCTTAGACAAGCCAATGTTAAGGGCTATGACCTAACATTTATTAAAGGGATTTGATTTACCAATAAAGTGGTGAATATCACCTTGCTTCAATTAGCTTTACTTCAATTCAATCTTGCCATGGTGGATCATAGAAAAATATAACTTATAGATAGTGTTTATAATTTCAGCTAGTACAATTTTTTATAAAAGAAGGTTCTCAGGACAAAATTTTATGAATCATTATTTTATGATTTCATTAAGTTTTCATTAAGAAAATTGAATATTGAGATGTCAAAATCACTTGTAAATATTGCAATGACAAATTTCATCACGTTTTGAGAAGTATGGATAATGCGGTAACTATACAAATTTAGGTTTGATTTATTTACTGAATGTTTTTCTTTCCTTGTAGAGAGTGAAATAGATATATCTATACATTTAAATGATTTATTTTGGATTTACAATATAATTTTGTTGGTGTTTTGATTTGTGTTTTTTAGTTGAAAGTGAACTTAAGTATTCAAGGAATATACAACTATGACAACTCAAAACTTTGAAGCTAGATGTAACCAACAACTACTTCCAAAGAAGTGATCTTATTTAAGGAATTAAGGTCAAAGAATATAATTCTAACCATCACTTAACCTTTAATCGCCGATGCAAGCTTAAGGTTTTGGGTGTTTTCACCACAGCTAAAACACTGAGTTACTAACCCTTGAGTCACTAACCCTTGAACGTCGTGGCGGACGTTTTGTGTCCTCCGGATGAGAGAGCATCAAACCGTGTAGGACATAATTGCAACTTTTCATCCTAGGTATTAGGAGTGGAAAGGGAGGATCTTTTCTTGTACTTTGACTTCCAATAAGAATATTTGGTTTTTCAAAGTAGATGATGTCAGACAATATAAAAAATGCATGATTCCACTGTCACTGGTCCAGCCTTGAAGGATTAAGTTAGATTTACATATTGCTAGTTCAACAATCAAGCGGATTGTGTATTCAAGTGGAATTGGGAGCTCATTGATGCGGAGGAATTGGAATTAATAATCCAATTTAACCCCTGAAGGACCAAGGCCTTTTTTCTATGAAAAAACATGCAAAATTGCCATTTCTATAGCAAAGAGTAACGATTGGAAATTATTTTTTTTGCAAATCGAACCTTAGGATCTTACACCTAAGTAGTATGAGGATGCATAGAAAATAATTCAAAATTTATGACCGCATAGATTGTAAGATATCTACGTTTAAAGTGAAAAAAACAAGTTTTGCAACACATTGGGGAACTAGATTATTTGACTTGGAACCTTCTTAACTTAAATTTTTTGCACTATAGAGTTTGGAGATTTAAATCTTTTTGGTGGAGAATTGAATTGAGAATCTATGGGGAAAAACTTTTAAAAAAAAATTAATTTTTATTCTTTAAAAAATTGTTAAATAGGAGTATATATAAGATCAAAGGAAAATCTAAATTATTAATGTCTCTAAAGTGGAATTGAAATGCACTAATCCCAATGTTGAGATTGTTCTAGCAAGCAAACTAAACCATGTTGAGTGCTTGAGCTTGTTAACTTTCATGCATGCACTCTTGGATTTTGTCCATTGATGCTTATGATATGGTTGTTTGAATGAAAACATTTCACATTTATACTCAATTTTGTTCTTCACTATACATGTAAAACAATAATTCCATCTTCTTTCCATCTCATGTAAACCACTTCTAGGAAATCTCCTGTTTATTTCCTGGGAGATTTCTCGAGCTCAATCACCCGTAATGCCTAATTATGTGGGTAAACTTGCATAATTGAGCATTAGGCATTCTTCATCCAATTTTGTTATTTCATTCCAAGTTTTTCATCCAACTTTGATTTTCCTGCTTGTGATTTACATTGGGCAATGTCCCTTGTCGTTAGGCATTTTGCGACATAAAGCACCTCCTCGTCAGGCTCCGCTCTCCTCATTGGCCCTTTATATTGCAAAATGTCTTCTTCCTTGGGCATTGCCCTATACATAGCTTATTAGAGCCTCCATTCAGACATATGATTCACAGAGCAAAGCATTTTGATTTATTGTCTATTGGTATCAGAGACAGACAATGATTGTTTTTCCAGTTACTTGGGGCAGTGCCAAAAACTATCTTTGCTGGGGTGGGGAAGTTGTTAACATTTATTTAACCCCTAAAGTCCCAAGGCCATTTTTCTTTTTATCAAAAAACACTAAAAATTGATATTTTTGTTGCATTCACCTAAGAAAACAAAAAAAGAATTTTTCTTAAAATCTAACCATAGGATCTTGTACTTCACTTGTATTGGATCATGTGGTAAAAATTTCATGAAGTTTGACCCTATAGATTGGAAGATATTAGCATTCAAAGTGGAAATAGAAAGCTTTTTTGAACACTGGCTTGCAATTTCAGATGACTTTGAACGCCATTTGTTGAAATGTTTTGCACTACAAACTTTGAATTTAAAATTTTTTATGTTGAAAAATTGAGTTGAAAGTCTAGAAAAAATATTTCAAGAAGAACTCATTTCAATCTTTAAAAAATTGTTAAGTAGAAGTAGGTCCAAGATTGAAAGAAAAACTAAATGGTTAATATCTCTAAGATGGGATTGAAACACAATAATCCCAATGGTGAGATTGTTCTAGAAAGTAAACTTCAGCTTGTCCAAAAATGTTTTTTGAAAAATTGTGGAAATTGCATTTAGATATGAATCCTACAAGAATTTTTTTCAAAAAGATGCTTGGATTGCCCGAGAAGTAAGATTGTCCATAACTTTCTCATTACTAAAGTAGGAGGTTCTAAATGTGAGTAGGCTCCAAAATGGAGCACCTTCTTAAATGTATACAATTTGTACATGTTATTTTTTCATAGCCTTCAACAATGTACAACCCATGTACATTTTAGGAGGTGCTCTATTTTAGAGCCGTATGCCACTTCAACTTCAAAATTTTATAACTAATTCCACAAAGCTCCAAAAAATATTAAACGACTTGGATGAGATGTCAATTCTACTTGTCTTGTAAGGAAAAGTTATTGAAAAATATTTCAAGATGTTTTACCTCCCCGAAATTCAGTTCCAGCTCTTAGATGCTCCATTATAGGCATTAGATGTTTTTCCAGCCCCGCAAGAGCCTGTTTCGGGGATGTTTCATGAAACTATTCCCTGCATAAGGAACCAGCGACTGCTGGTCTGAAATTTTGAATTTCAAAAAAAATATATATAATTTTTTTCTCAGAAATCTTAGAAAGTATAAAGAAATTGAAAACTGATTTAATTTAATTTTTTTTCAAAAAAATATTTTTTAAATAATTAATAAATAATTAAAATAATTAATTAATTAGTATTATCTGACGTGGAAGTCTCTGTACCACGTCAGACTGCCTATGTGGCACAATTCCCAGAGTTCCCAATGTGTTCCCACAGCCCGGGAACTCGCAGTTTTCTAGACGGTCCAAAAAACATCTAGTGACCTTCTACCTTAGTCCAAATAGAATGAATCAAAGCTTCACATGTAGACAAAAATATATCATTTTAGAAAAAAAAAATTAAAGTTTTTTTTGCTGCCTGCCAAGTTTAGTCCTAGGGTTTCTGTGGTATAACTTTTGCTCCTACACACCAATTGAAATAAAAATTATATTCCCACAAAGCTAATCAAAATTTCCATCTTATGAGAAATTTTCAAAAAGTTTCATAAAAAATCAAGGTCACAAGAACCTGTCCGAAATCCAATTTGTCCCTTGTGGAGACAATGGGACTTTAGGGGTTAAATGGATGAAATGTCCAAAATATGGATGAAATTCAATGATTCATTCCAAAGAAATTATAGTCACCCCCAAAGAGTAATAGTGTCCTAAGAATAAGTAGCAATCCTCCCATTTCATTTATTGAAAATGGAAGATTATATTGCCTAATATTCCATCAAACTGTTTTTATCACTTTTGAGTGAAATATTGCTAAAAACTCTTACTATAAGATTTCATCAACAATAGTCATGGGACTCAATTCATGAAACTTCCTCATTTGTTTCAAAATAAGTAAATAAAAAAATAAAAAAATAAAAACTTCATACTTCAACTCACCTCCCTCAAAGCAACTACAAGCCTGCTACCAAGCATTGACTGGTAGTAATTAGTACTCGTAAGGTAGAACAACCCATTAAGGTCAAAAGATCCATAGACCATAATGGACACCTTGGCACTGCAGAATTTTTTTTCAATGAATGAGAATTAGCCACAATCAGTGTGAGTCTCAAGTAATTGTAACGGAGTGATTAGTGACCTCACATAGGAACTTCTAGCTTTTTAGTGTGAGTTCATTATAGGAAGTGACATTTTTTTAGGCCTTCCACAATAGGAAATACTGTGGCTACTTTAGATGAGTAAGATGAGCATATTGGATAATTTTCATTTTCATTTGTTTTGGGGTAGTCTTGAGACTCTTTTGGACAAAACACTTCAAAAATTCATAGCAAATTCATTGTTTCAATGTTGAAAAAAATATGATTGCAATTGCTCTTGCCATTTCTCACAGTTGCCTTTATGTGAGAAATTATTTTAAAAAATTCAGCAAGGGCATGAGGGTAAAGGGCAAAACAGATGTATGGAAACGAGGAGGCGACGTACAGACAACGGACAACAACGTACAGACTGACGATAAAGTTCAAGAAGACGAACGAAAGTGCAGCAAAGAGGAATCGACTGACGGTCACTCACTCAGGCTAAAGTTCATTAACTAAAGGTCGGTCGTCGACAACAGAACCTCCGATTCCGTCGTCGTTCTCTCGTCCCAGAATGCCATGTTGGAGAATTCGTCAATCTGCAACACAACTTTGCTTTTATAATTATTCACCCTGAAACTTTGAGAACTGAAGAGTCTCATCTCACAGCCCATTGCAGTAGATCCATCTGTCAGGAGCTAGCGCCTGATATTCTCTTTGGGTTTCAATGAAAAACTGACACACTAGCTCTCCTGTAAGTCCTACACCGACATTACGTTTCAAAAGAAACGAAATAAAAAAAAAGAAAAGCCTAAAGTAACAGCGATTGTTAATTTGTTTGTGAGGACTCCTCCATGGCCATTCATCGGTCATGCTTTAGAACGCCATTGAAGATCCGTGGCCATTTTCGATCGACTGGAGGCTCTTGAAGTGCATGTTCAAGGAGCTAAGGCGCGCGGTGACTGATCGACTTCGCAGTGCGAGCTGATCGAGGGACTACTGATCGATGGAGGTGCGGCAGGTTTGTAGATTTCATTTGCACAAAATTATATATTTGCTCCATTTKCTCGCGATTGCCAATCTATCGTTTGACGCAGAACAATTAATGTGGCTCCAGCGAGATATTTTTCATTCTGTGCATCCGATCCATTTGTGACATGTCGATAGAATGATCGATCTGTATATGAGACTTTCCCGGTGTTAAAATTCCCGGTGAGTGTCACTTTTCCCGGTGTGTATACACTGGGGGAACACCGGGAAAAGTGACACTCACAAGAATTTTAACACCGGGAACTGCATATGAGACCCCTGTGATGTCTCTAATTGAATTGATTTGGTGTCTTTGCAGATTGATGATAGATCAGCTAGTGTCGGTAGTGTTTCGTGGCAAGCTCAGACTGATATATAATGGACAGAGGTGAGAACACCGTCACTTCTACTGTAGCTAGCTGTTCCTTCCTTCCTTCCTTCTTTGCTTCAATTCGGGGTCTAAGTTCTGGGGAAAGTAAACTGGCAGATCTATTTAAATGAAGAACGGTCCATGGTTGCGTCGGACTGTATTACTTTCAGATGTTCAAAGTCTGCAAATTAGAGCCTAGTGTCGATTTACAATGCATCACATATCATTAGCTAGCACTTTGCTGATTCATAGGGTCTCCCAAATAATGCATTGATGGAATTAATCCCTTTTCACTTGTCAATAGGACGCAATGAAAATAAAAAATTTCGTGTTATAGTGACCATGTTCTATTATTGCCGCGATTTGTGGCGAGCATACTTCGGTGCGCATATCTTTGTGCGGGCTCTGTTATCACTTAAATTGATTTGTGGAGTCTTGTTGACACCACTCGTAGTACTTGGGAGTTGCCACTGCTTTTTGATATAGACCATTTCCTATTGTCCATATTAGAGGGTGCGCAGATTGTGAGTATCGGAATTGAGGTTTTCTCGTAGTGATGTTGTTTTCAATGACATTGTGTTCGAACCCCTTTCAAGCATGTTTTTAGAATAGAGAGGTTGTTTGGTAGTCATACCATGCATTAATGGAGGGTAACAAATTGGGTTGAACAAAGTAACCGTCTTTTCCTTTTGTCTTCAATTCGTAGTGCAATTTTGTTTCTGTGTGATAATATGTACGTTTTAAGTATCACAAAACACCGTGCACACCGACCAAATATTGAAGCATTTCAAATGCAAATCTCTGGAGAGGCCACCTCATGTCGATCGTACCTGATGTTCTAGGAACAGTTCCAGCTTAGTTTCAGGGTTGGCGGTTGGTTTGAGCATATGTTTAGGACAGTAAGTGAATCGTTTGTAAGGTTGAGAAGGGCGTGGATGGCTTGTCTTTGAACACTTGATAGTCTTGGAGGTCACAGCCTGATGTAAAGTGACTGTTTGGCAAAGTGGATCACCTGCGATATTAGTATATTTTCTAAAATAGGGTGTCTCATAAGGCTACTTCAATTTGCACGATTGGCTCAATAAGTTCCTGTCCAAGGGTCTCTGGAACCTGAATTTACATCAAATCCACTTTCCTCAGTGGGAAGGACAAAATTTCAGGGACTCAAAATTTGGGTAAGTACTTCAATCTGTTGCCATGAAGGCAAAACCTCTTGTCATCATAATGATTATTCTCTCCTCTTCCGCATACTCGCGTTGAAACTTTTGTGTGACATTTTTTGGTTTTCTCATTTTGAAGGTCTTCTTGGTTAAGAAGTTGATCTCCATGGCCTCTTGGATTTGGTGCAAAGAAAGCCTAAATTGTGTAATGCTCTTAATATTTCAGGGTTTTTTCTTGAAGATGCGGGACGTCCTCAAAGCACATCTTGCCTTGTCCGTCAACAAATCCAACTGATCATGTTCAGCCTTCAGGTACTGCAGTTGATAATGAAATTGCCACCGTTTTTTTTATAACTAGACTGTCTATTGCATGCTATACTTTTTGTGATTTTGTTCAGACTATGGCTTGGTCTTCCATGACTATTTGATTTAGTTGGAATGTGCCTACACTTGTATGGTCTTGACGTCTTGTCTTGGCAACTTTGTTCTTTCTTATAAGTTTGTGCAGCAAATGTTTACCTTCAATACATTATTTAGAAGATGAGAACAATCGTTAAGGACCGGCTATTCAAAGTTGTAATAAAAGGGATCAATAGCAAAGAACACTATTAATGGTGATAAGAACATAAATTCCTCTCTAGTATTAGTTTTTATTGCATTTTCTTGTATGTCCACTAAGTATCTAAAATGTGGAATTAGGTGTTCAAAAGAAACATGGCAACCCAAAGTTGAAAAGAGTAAACTTAAATGACAAATCCTGTCTTCATTGGGCCAAACTTCACTTCAACATGCATTTCAAGTAAATTTGATAATTTTTTCTTTGTTTTGGCCTTCATCTTATCTTGAATTCTTTAAATTTAGGAACGTGAAAATGAAAACTCATATGACTATTCTAAATACTTCTGTATAAAAGTCTTGGCAGAATACCATTCATGAAAGTTTAAAAAGTAACCAGAACATGATGGTGATGAACATCTTGCTACAATCGGTACACACTTAGTTGACCGARAAATCACGAGAAAATTCATTGAAAAAGGTCACATACAATTGGTACTTTGGGGTCATAGKTTGTTGCTTTTGTCTCTCAGTCTATCCCATGTGGAAGACAGTGAGAAATCCATCAGATTGAATCTCCATGAATAGTTGCATTCTTCCTTTCTAAAATTAATTTCCCAGCAAGTCCATCACTTCACTGGACACTTCGCGTCCTCAGCATCAGGACATTCTGGGTGCAATCTCCACAAACCCTGCGGCCATTTTGAACAACTTCTATGCACTCAGTGAATTGAGTATGATCCTCAGTGTCGATCCACTTCTGCAGTAGTGATCTACCCACCTTCGACCTCCATTTTTTTTTCAATGCWTCTCGCCACTGGAATTTGTCTCGGTTTGTCCGAACCCTCGTGATTCAAATGGCCGCGAAAATGATCAGGCCTTGCATGTYACCGTTCTGCAGCCCTTCATCGATGGCGAAACGATCGACTGAGTAGACAAATTCAGTGTTAGCAGAATCCTCAGGACAATATATGTTTTGCTTMCATGAAAGCAGCAATCACATGTTCGTATATATAATTATGTTGTCTATGTATAACAATTTTCTAGGAATTTTTGTAAGAAAATTAGAAACTAGCCCAARTGGATSCTTAACCCTTYACTTCCTAAGAAGCCCAAATCGGGTCTCATGTTTTTTYAAGCAATTTTGAGGAGTTTATATGGAGGTTTTCATTTATTTTAATAATTATTTGTTTAAACCAATGCAGGCAATGTTCTTCATTCAAGTTTATGATATAATAAAAAATATTAATTATATTATACTTTCTACAATACGATCAGACAAAGTCCACAACTTTAAATCATGAATTCTTAGGAAGTAAAGGGTTAACTTAGATGTGTGAAAAAATGTGCTGAGCTTCCACATTCTATGTAACAGGACAAGCCCCCAAACGGCGGGTTTCACTTAAGATGAGGAGAACCAGAAAAAAAACTTAATGTACCTGGATCTTGGCGCCCGCGGAAGATTCCCCAAGCAACTCTCGCTCCGATCATCGTCAAGCCCACCAAAAGTGTGACGGCAGCTTTCTGCGATGAAGCGCAGAGAGAAGCTTAAATGAGCAAACTATTGTATCTAGATTCAAGCACAACTCACTGAATAGTTACATCGTCAATTTTCAAACCGAAGAAGCATGATCGACTAACTCTGGAAGAATACAACTATTACAAGATTCAGCAGATTCAGTCACACTGAGGTTGGTACCTTTGCGAAATCAGGAGTTTCCCAGGCATTCGAAGTGCACTTGCTGCAAGCAACACCACGGCGAGTGGAATAGTCAGCATTTCGGACTCAGAACCCTAACATCAACATAATATGTGATCTGCAAAATACTGAGCACTTGACAAAATGAACAAACAACATTCTAGAATCGTATGCATCGACATTGCTGATAAACCCACCAGTAGCTCTTGTAGATATTTAAATCTATAGATACAAGTAAAGCTATTATGATCATGATTCAAGTGACCCAAAACGAGGGGGGGTGAGGGGGGTGTCTACCCGCTCAAGGGGGCCATACTCTGATCCCCGGCAAAGGCACCAGTTGGCATTAGAAATGCAAAACATGATGCCAACAGAATGTTAAGCTGTCAATTAAACAACACAATTAGAATCGCAATCATGAATAGGAATCCAACATCAAAGAGGTGGACTGGAGAGAACTGCAAAGACGGGCAGCGGGACATTGCCAAGGAACGAGCGCCCAAAAACGCCAATTAAAATGAACGCACTGTGTACATTTCAGGTTACAGCGTTCATGGGTGCACAGACCTCATTTGAACAATGAATCCACACAAAATGGACACTGTAGCCCTAAAACGATGGCTGAGCTACTTGACTGGGCAAGTACGATGGCGGGTTTAGTACAGAAAATTTGGACTCTCTATAGGGCTGCCAGGGTTTGACACGAGCAGCTATTTCTAGAGCTTTGATGAATCTATGATCTCTGCCKGAAAAAAATAGATTCACCTTGTGTGAATATCACGAATGAAAGGGAATATATCTCAATTTTCTATTCACTTTTGAATATAAGATTGTAATTGCCTAAACCCTCCTCTATTAAACAACTTGTGTACCAATGTTTATGTACCAATTCTTTGACAATTGACGCTACAATGATTAGTGGAAATAGGAGAAAAGTTCTTGCACAAACAAAAAGTGGAAAGTAATGTTGGGGTCTCATCTAGTGCTTCCAAATGGCCATGTGAAGCGTCAAAATTTTCTCTAAATGTCTTAGTGAAGAATATTAAATGATTCATATCTAATTCCTTTTTGGAGAATTTGAGGTTGGGTGTTTATGGACCACTGAGGAACCATAAAATTTTCTATGGGCAAGAGATGCCAAATCTATGGATCCTAAAAACTCAATACTTCCCTAGTGGATTTGCCAGGTCCTACCTCCTTGTTCTTAGTGTTAGTTTTAGTCATAAAAATAACTTTAGGGGGATTTGAGATTAACTATCGCAAATATAGCTTATTTAGTAATCTAGTCTCAACTCGAGTAAGAAATTTCTAGGGGTTTTCCCAAATTATATTGCAATTTTAACTATGGGCCCACATATAACTATAGAATATTCATTTTCCAATTATAGAATGACTTAGGAATTTGGTTTATTCCATGACATTCTATACCTTAATAAACACCTATTAATGGTGGAAAGCCAGATTTTCAATATCTTTCCTTAAAAAATTCACAATAATTCCAAAGCCTCACAAAAAAATCTGAAAATTCTCATGATCAATGGACGACATGTGAAACTTTCTCTCTGTGGAAAATAAAAGTAAAAATTTTGGTTCAAATTTAGTACCGAAAAGGAGCCAAAGGATTTTGAAGTTTGACTATGGTCGTAGTCTCCGTTCTCTACGGTATAGCACAAGCTATGGACAAGATAGCATTTTGTTTAGGATGATGAGTCTTTACCTTCATCCTGTTCAGAGGGCTGAACATGCCCGGCTTTTCTGCCCCAAAACCAACACAAGTGTTCTCAGGGTACACTTGAAGGCCTCGCCCACCGGATTTTTTCACTTTCACAAAGCTTCTCCATCGGCAAGTCATCGTTCCTGCCTTAGGGTTCTGAAAGCCCAGCTCGTCGATGCAACAATCGTCCACCGATTGATCCGGCTCCTGCTCAGAGAATAGGAGGAGTTTCCCATCGCTCTCAATCAGKTGCGCGGTGTCGGAGGAGGAGGACCAAGGGATTGGGGTGGCCAGATCTTGCAGCCATTTTTCGTTCTCCACGTCAAGCGCAACCACACCCCTGCGGCAATCCTTCTCCAGAAACGAGATGAAGAATAGCTTTCCGTTCAAGCACACGCCTGCCTGGTGCTCGTTTAATCCGAAGGCGGGACCGGGGAGGTCGCACAACTCTTTCCACTTCGATGTCGACGAATCGAACACTTCCACTTTCTTCGAGAGATGCTCATCACTTGCGGCGGAGCTTCCAGCCACAATCACTTTGAAGGATTTCTTGGCAGAATCGACCGAGATGTGGACGAGCACTGGGTTTCTGGGATGGAGCAGTGGTGGGAGCGTTTCCGACTTTCCTGTCAAGGGGTTCAACAACACGAGTTCTCCTTTCGTAGGCGACTTGGTAACCTCGGCACACATGAGTCCGCCATGGCCGCACACGGAATACTCTTTGAAAAGCTCCGCATCTRGAGGTGGCAGGGACGACACTGTGGAGAAGGACCACCACGACTTGGAATGCAAATCGTATCCACTGCAGCGCGACTGTCTGAAGTCGTCACTCTCTAATATGAACTTCTTCGACCCACTTGACACTCCTTTGAGATAGAATCGATCTTGGGAATCTACGTTCTGCAAAACATCTGCCTGTAGATCCCTCGGCACAGAGTCCCATCGTGTCGTTGTCACCTTCTTACCAATCCCCGTCACTGAGCCCGTTTCTGCAGATACAAATTGGYCTTGATCCCCAAACCAGCGCATCACAGCTTGCGCAGGCAAGTCCAGCTGGCGGACCATTTCAGACGCGAAACGTTTCCAATCCACATTTCTAAGCAGAGAGACCAGATCATTGAGCAAGCGAATGCGAATGCGCTGAGAATCCTCGACAAATGATTTCGAAACGCTGGTCGTCGGGTTGACACTGCCGCTAATCCCCGTATCGACGGGATTTCCAGCTGCGGACCCCATGAGAGCTATCGAAGTGTTTCAAGAGCTAGAAAATCAGTGTGCAAGTGGATTCGAGACGAAGCTGCACTAAGCTGAAATGCTCTGTGTTGAGACGAAGAAAACAAAAATTGAAGATCCCAATATATAGACTATGCTCAGCGTATGATTCTGCAGAATTCTGGAATGCACAGGGATCTACCGAGTTTGAACGGACAGTTTGAAATGGATGAATATTTTGGGTAAAAGCGGCAACGCGCTTTCGTCTGCGGACACTACACAGACAATATACACACTAATAATATACAGACAACCCAATGGAACACTTCGATAGCTCCTGAAACATCACAGCAGAACTGGTTTCTATTACAGTATTGTAGGTTGCTGGAGGTCCAGAATCGGACTATTATCGGAGGCCGGTCTGCACATCCGCCGGGAGGGCCCGCAGGTTTCCATTGGGTTGTGTGCTCCCCAGCGCGGTGCGAGACGTGTGGGTCCTGTGGTCCCATCCGTCGCGAAGTATTTGGTGCTTGCAAACTCCAMCGTGCTCCGAATCCGCCATCTGTCAGCTTCCGTCCTTGTCTATCCGTCGGCACGCTCTTCCCAGTACTTAACCCTTGAACGACGGACCGGTGGCCGTGGAAATTATGCATTTTTGATACCATGTGACATCATGTACTTTGAAGAGCCAAATATAATCATTGGAAGTCAAAGTATTAGAAAAGATCTTCCCTTTCCACTCCTAATACCAAAGATGAAAAGTTGCAATTCTGTCATTTTAAGGACACAAAACGTCGATAGTGGCGTTCAAGGGTTAACTCAACTTACGACACAAACATTTTGAAAAGTAAATAAACTTAATGTTTTTATTTATTGAAATACCTCTGTCCATGTGGCTAGGGCGAATTAATCCCTCATTGCCCATATTTTTATCTTTGGGAAAAACATTAGAATTCTTTTATCTTCCACATATGATAAAAATTTGCAAATTCTAATTACTTATTTGCAATTGCAGGCCCCAAATTAGCTTAGGGAGGTGAAGAAATAGAAATTGACGCAGCACAAAATAGGGGTCAATTTTTACATTTACCTCCTACCAGGGACTATGAGGGGGTGAGYTTGCCCTGGCCCCGTCTAGGCGACTTGGCGAACTGTCCCCTCAAATCAGCCACTCCAAAGCATTCTAGAAGTGGAAGTAAAATAAAAAGCACCCTATTTTGGACYTGATTAATTTACCTTATAAATCTATTCTAACTAATTTGAGGCCTTTAATTGCAAGCGTGAATTGAGACTTTGCAAATTTTATCATGCATGAAAAATAAAAAAATTCCAGGTTTTCCCAAGTGGCCAAGCCAAGGGGGCCAATTCACCCCAGCTATCTATGCCCCCCTCTAGGCCCGTCTAGCTCTGCAAAGTCAATTTGCAAGGGCTGGAAGCTAGACCTCCATTTCATAATTTGTAAATTTTATCATATGTGGCAAATAAAAAAATTCCAGTGTTTTCTCTAAGATATAAAATGGAGCAATCCAAGGGTTTCAGTTTGCCTTGGCTGCTAGTTTACCCCAGACAATTAAAAGGGTCGCTTCATGAGCACACTACCATGGAAATTTTTTTCTATAGTAATTTTTCACTTAGTGGAGATATTTGGTAAAAATACATTGAGAATTGGTCCAAGATGACCCTAAATGGCTAAACTACCGGATGATGGTGGAAAGGTACCCAAACCGAATGGATTGGTTGCGGGTTTGATACTTGCCAGTGACAGGTGCTTTACTTGGAGTGAATTCAGCCTCTCTATTTGACAGAAATCCTAGGTGGTGTATTTTTCAATGCGCTCGTATCAAAAACACAAAACACATTAAGGGTAGTCACACCTTCTGCACTCCACAAAACTTCTCTAAAGATTGAGAGAAACGAAGAGCCAATCGGTAGCTTGAATTTGTGAAAAAGGTGTTACACCCCAATCTTGTGAGTAAAGAATGAAAACAGAGAATGGAGTTGCATGCAACAAAAGTTGTGCTAAAGTCACCATAGTATAACAAAAAGAACCATAGCTTAACAAACCAAACCAATGGAGGAGCAATGTGGAGGCGAAAAGTAAGGGTGACGAAATATTCTCCCTGAATGAAGAGTTCTCCACATCCATTTATCACCTCTAGAGGAGAATAATGGACTCCGAGAACTCTTCACACAAGAAGATTATTTGACTTTGGAGAGCCAATGGAAAGCCAATTCCAAATTGACACGTCCCCATTCACTAGGGGTAGTCACACCTTCTTCACTTCACAAAAAATCTTTGAAGATTGAAAGAAACAAGGAGCCAATTGGTAGCCTCAATTTGTGAAGAAGGTGCAACATCCCAATTATGTGAGTGTAGAATGAAAACGGAGAATGGAGTTGCATGCAACAAAAGTTGTGCTAAAGTCACTACATCATAATAAAAGGAACCATAATGTAACAAAAAGAACCATAGCGTAACAAAAGGAATCAATGGAGGAGCAATGCGGAGGTGAAAAGTGTTGAGATTAGTGAGTAGAACACTAAGGCACTCATGTGTGAGCCCTATGTATGGGCTGACCTTAGTTAGGAGTTGTTTGTAGCCAACCAAGGTGCTAGTAGAGAGGGAGAGCCCTATTTGGGTGCTATTAGAGAGAGGCAGCCCTCTTATCTGGGCCATTTTTACATTCATCTGGCAAGATTGAAAGTTTGGAATCCTTCCGTAGACACGTCAGCTACTGAACAAAGTCTGTAACTATTAAYTTATATGCACCGACCAGCTGTTTGTAACAACTGGTGAGTGGTGACCTTCAGTAACTTACCGTGCCCGGTACCGTGAGTTCAAAGTAAAGAACATTGGCCGCTTTTCCACCCGCGGAAGCACTAAAAGTTAGGTGCAGTGCTGTAGCGATTTTGATGGTAATATATTATCCTCAGCACAGCGACAGCTCTTCAAAAAACGGAATGAAGGTTCAAGGAAATGCACCGGCAAAAGGCCTGTACAGACTTTTTACTTACATACACTTCTTCCTCTCTCTATAAAAGAAAATCTCAGCAAGAGCACTACATTTCACAGACTTTCAATTGCAAGTTCACGCCCTGGTCCTGCAAGTTTTCGGGGTTTCGGGGGTTTGGGTTTGCACCATCCCAGCAATCACACTTTCCGGTGTCCTCGAATCTATGCATGAGTCCATGTATAGCGATATGTAGATGAGATGCTGCGGAACGATGAGCGCTAAGGATGATGAACCGGCGATTACCTTTAGAGATTCAAGTGGCGCTGCGACCGAGGCAATGGCAAGTGCCACTAGCTCTACCGCGAGAGGTCGGCGATAGTTGTACGTACAATCGATCACAAGCAGTTTGACGTTTAATTTTCTTCCATGTCTTGACACTGGACGTACGTTATCCACGTTTTGATTCTCTGGTGACTGCGCAACTCCTTGAATTCGTGGTCGAATCAATTAGACAAAGTACGTGTGCAATTGAATTGTATGATATATTGTCACGAACCTTGTCTGAGGAAGTGGAGCTGATAAGTAAACTAAGTACGTAACAGTCACTTGGTTCAGGTCTCCGACAAGAGTATTACGAGAAACTGAGTGTTTGTGAAAATCGCAGAAAGAAATCCTTACTGCACGCAGGAAATTGGAGACGTGGGACGTTGTAAGATAGGAACAGTTGCAGGATGGAATTCTTTAGCTACCGAATTATAGACCTGAATAAATCCTGCAACCATTAAAATTCCGAGATTTATTTCGTTCAAAGCCGTGTCAATAGCTTGGAAGCAGCGCATTGAGAGTATGTCGCGAGGAGCCAGTTCGGATACATTTAGTCTCGGAAGTTTTATTCACGATGATCGAGGTCTATCATACGTACAGTAGATATTAGAGTTCAGTAAGTTTGAAAGACTTATCATTCTGCGCATCGTCACCCCACCGTGTTTACGCATCGTTTTTCAGTGTGAGTCTGTGACTGATTGAGTCTGTAAACGATCTTTGGGCTAGTCTCGTGCTTGCTGAACAGTTCGACTGCTTTGGCCATGTCAGGAAGTTACCTGCAAAATAATTTGCAGTGTAATCTTGGAGCTTTCTTGACGGCATTCAGTTGGTCCAGGTACAACTCCACATGTCTTGACATTGGTGATTGGTTCATTACTACCGGATGGCAGGTAAAATAACACATATGAGAAATAAGCTCACCCTTAAAGGACATTTCATGTTTGCGCTTGGTCAAACTTCATTAGGTTTCASTAGTTTTCTATGATAAGCAGATCCACGAAAATGAAGTGTCCTGGAGCGCAGAATGTTCACGGAGATCACAAAGCTCTAAGAAGCTCTCCTGCGTAATCTAGTTGTGCTACATGGACTCCAGTAAGCAGAAAGTAATACGGTATCCATTCATCAATTCCGACATCAACCATGAACTTCTAGGCCGCCGGGATCAAGTGTGCACATTTGATCTTCGAAGGCCCACCACACGCCAACAAATTGACAAAGAAAACAGACAGGGTCTACAAATGAATGAGTGCCGCCAACTCTACTCCCAATATATGTTTTCAAATCCATTGTTCTACATGAAATTATTGCCCCCTGAAAGCTGAAGAAAACACCTTCCCCAGCAAAAATACACAGAATGGCTAGCTGTTCTCTCCAAATTAAACTCAATCTAACGCACTGATCCTGGCCCTGTTCCTCCTCTAATTTGAACAATGTTTTCTGAGGACTTCTTAATAAGTCCGATATTATTAAACTCGATCAGTTTTAAGCTTTTACACCTTGCCGACGAAGAAGTCCATTTATCGAAACCCTAATCCTGTGGCGAATAAGGTTGTTGACACTGTCTGTGCACCGGTTCGACTGCACGAGTTCCTCAAGAAATGCATAAAACTACACTTTACACATCATTGAGAATTTTTCAGGGACAGAATTGGCTCCAGGATGCATGAAGACTCAAGTAGAAGCTAAATTCATTGAACACTTACAACAGTAACTTCACATAGGTACATGCATATAAACTTACTATTAATCACCTACGTTCCCTATCATCTTTCATAATTTGAAATATTTTCAGCATCATTGTTACGAGCACCATTCAATCATCAACCCTGATACCAATTCAACCCCTAAACGTTTAGTCTTCTCCAAAGTTGATGATTTAGAAAAAATCATCATAAAGTATTATTTTAAAGAAAATTTTGGAATTGATATACAAATAAAAGTTGTAGACTTTTATTTTTAGACTCCATCTATACGGATTAGATTCACCAATGCTATCACCAATTTTTTTTTTAAATTTTGAAAGGGAAATTTTAAAATTCCTTCTAAATTCAATTAGAAGCATAATATTGTCATTTTTGAGTATATTATGTTGGAATGGATTTGAAAAGAGTTTCTCTTGATATGGSAATACCTTTTAAATTTTGTGTTCTTTAAATCTATAACTTCATTTTTGCAAACCAAGTTTTGAACTAGACTCAATGCAATTTTGGCTTGGTCAACCACCTGACATATATTCACATGTGTATTTTAAAAAAGATATATGTACGTATAATATATATATATATTCCCTAGCAATACTAAATCTAACCATTAGATAGTACAACATAAAGTATCTCCTCAAGTTAGGATGACCTTTGTCTAAGCAATAATGAAAAAATAAAGATTTTCAATTTGTTCATCATTCATAAATTGCATGTTGGTAGGGTTGTCCACGTCCAACGTCCACAGGGAAAAAACGTTCAAATATTGGACATCTGAACGTCTGGACATTCAAAGGTAGTGAATGTTTACGTCCCTACAGGCCCGTTGGACGGAAGCGCGGATGGGCGTGCGGGTGGACGGGTGGACGGAAGGGCAGTCGGGCAAATAAGTGGACGAAAAGGCGGTCGGGCAGACGGGTGGACGGGCGGTCGGATAGTCAGACGGTCGGACGGTCGGTTGGCTTGGTGCACGCATCCACAAAAAAAAGTTAAAAAAGTTAAAAAAAATTAAAAATTACAAAAACTTGTGAACGGGTGGACGGGCGATGACCTCGTGGATGGGGTGGATACCAGACAATCCACCCCATTACAACCTCCAATGCATCTGCGATCTCAAATTATTATTATTTTTTTTTCCGGTAGTTGGTCTGGCGGACGGCAAATCCGACGGCCACAATTGAGCAGACAACAACATTGGATTCTAAAAAGCACAAATGAGTCTTAAAGACTATTATTATTCAAATGAATGCTACAAGCATCCAATGTAGCATGATTGAATGTATGTAAAGATAATTGAAGTTATTTCTACACGCATTGAAATGTACGCTTTAAACCCTAAATCCTAAACCTTAAACTCCAAACCCTCCTTATTTGTTCCGTAATATGACAAATTAGAGGATTGTTATTCTTTGCGTAAGCCTAAGGGTATATCCTTATTTATGGAAAAGGGAAAAAAGGAAAAAATAGGAAAAAAAAAACACAAAGAATAATTTTTAAGAGAAGCTTCATTCCTCTTAAAAGATAATTAAGGACTTAGTGCTATGATTATAAGCACTAAGTATGTTAATATAGTACTTAGTGGTACTTAAAAATATCCTGTATGTTGATTTTTCACCCACCCTCCCGATAAGCTAATATTAGAGGGGACTATGAAGCTCATTTCGGAGATACCAAAATAACAATCACCATACAAAGTACATAAATAATCTACATTAGTGGGATCAATCTAACTGACCCACTAAGCACCAAGATTAGTAACTGATGTGTTTAACTTGAGTACTAGCTAGTTTACACAAGAAAGGTATGATGGATTGGTACACTCATACATGGACCCAATCACATCAGCAAAGACCAAAGCCACTTCATGCATCACACACGTTGAGTCAATTGATTGAACCTAGCTTATATAAACATGAGCAAATAAAGCCCAATAAGCATATAGGCTCTGTTGGACATTCAAAGGCGATTGGAGCGTTTTTGCTACTCATTGAGCTTTCTCTGGGATCAGGATGGCTACTTCAGAGGTCCCTAGTGTCTGCAATTTTGATTTTTTATCTGCTTTCTTTTTATTCTAGTTGGTATACGAGATTTGGTTATGGCTTATGAACTTTTGTGACAGTAATAACAAGCTGCATGCAAACTTAAAACACCTTGTCTACAAATTACCTAACATTTTATATTTTGATTTTTCATGGGGACAGGTGAAGTCTACAGCCTTGATGGTTATACGTCCAGGACCAATCATTCCTTTAAATTTATAGAGACCAACTTAGGAGACAGTAAGATTCATGATTTGATGTTATAACATGAATTTGAACATACTAGAGGAATAGAGATTGAGAATTTGTATACCTAGAGATATCAGAGAATTTACTGTGAAAGTAGTCCCGCAAGAATCCTTCATGTAGTACTTTGTAAAGATAAAAGGATTGAAGGGATGATTTGTTAAGATTAGATTTGTCCTGAATAATATTGTCTGTTTTGTGAATAACAGTGGAGGATTGATAAGAACATCCTTCATATAGGATGTCCCACCCACCTTCCTAGGGTCCCCTAAATCCTCTACCTTAAACTAACTTTGAACCTTGCATCAATTATCCAAAACATTGATATGGTGTGCAACTGTGCATAATATGTTTGACCTTTAATTTCTTGTAGTGTAATTATGAAAATGCACCACACATGTAAATGTCATTGACTTATTGATTTAGGTTTTCAATGTTTTTTAAGATTTAGGTCATGAATTGTTAAGCCTGCGCCATTGTACAAAAATAAAACACATAATTATATTGTAAACTATTTTTTTAAGTTTTGTTGTAGAATGCATAGATATTGCAAAATACCAAGGTGTGCATAGTACAATCAATTGTATCATTTTATTATTCTATAAGAAAATGTTGCTAAAAAGGTTCTAAGCACTTTAATGTGATTTAACGTAGTATATTAAACATTATGATTAAATATATTATTCATACAACAAAAATTTAATTGAAGTTATTATCCTACACCCTTATAACTATATGTACATCCTAAATTATACACTAAACAATCAACAAAATATTCCATACCAGAAAAATTGGTGCTTTGGTAGAATGGTGGTGATGAATGTCATTGACCCTCCAATATGATGGCCTCTCATGTACAACAATTAATCATTTATGGAACTCATATGTACGGTTGTACTTTGTAATGTACCTTTACATAAAAAAATGATAGGCTATGAATTGATTGTTGTTCTACATGTTATGCCCATTAACTTCATAATTTTTTTGTCACTAATTTTTTTAGATTTGACCTATAGAGAAAGGTTAAAGTAACCTAACATCACTTTTGGAGTTTTAACACTGGCGTGATCAAATATTATAAGCTTTCAATCCATAAGTAATGTTATATTTTGTTTCCAAAATTGGTGCGATTTCTGTCATATCTAGTTTTAATTTGTATGGTTACAATTAAAAATCAAAATGCTATTTTTTTTGTTCAATGTTGAAAAAGAATTAGTGAAAGCTCAAAAAATTCTTTGGATAGTGTCTCATCCCAAACAAATCCACGCGCACACCAATAGAGGTTTGTAAGGATGCAAAGACTCTAGCTATGCCTTCACATCAACCTCATGTTACATCAGCGATTCAGCATTGGAGAGTGATTGCGGCAATTCCCAATGGCTCATTGCAAGACTATCACACAAGTCTATCTGTAAGTGTCATGTTCAACGGTGGGGTTCAAATATCCGTTGCGTTGTCAAGATTGTGAACACTATAAGAAAACTGCGTTTTTGATGATTGTTGAAAAAAACATTGAGTGCGTTGTTTTCTATGGGTTGCATGTCATCGTTGATGTCGTCCAAAATATGTTTTTTTTAACATGAAAAAACATGCCCAAATTTTCTGAAACGTCACGTAAAACATGAAGATTTCTGGTGATGTCACTACAAATCGTCGAACTCCAAACTCATGTAGGTGTAGCACCTGGAGGGGTCTAGAGTGCCACATCAACTTTGGGGGGGGGGGAGGCAGCTCCCACCACGCGGACTTCTTCTTCCTAAAAATTGGGCTGCCTGGGGTAGTGACGTGGACCCGTGAAAAATGATGACATGGACCCTGAAAATTCTGACATGGCGCTTCCACATCAAACGCCACGTGTGCAGTCTTATGAGGGTTCAGGCTCCGGAGGCTTGTCTTCCATGACGTCGTATACAACGTCACAGTGTTATTTGGGACATTAATACAAATGTCATTTTGTTATGCGAGATGTGGTGGTTCATTTGCAAAAAGTTTGATTGGTTGTTTTCAACAACATTATACACCATTCAAAATACATCATACACTGTACACCATACATTATATAGAATATACCATTCAAAATACATCATACACTATACACCATACATTTTATACAATACACAATACATCATTCAAAATACATCATACATTGTACACCATACATTATCTACAATACATCGTATAAAATATGTCATATAAAATACATTATATATGATAATTGGCATATAARCTCATTTAATTGTAAKTATATTTATATGAGAAACCATCTGATATTAATACAAATAGACTGGTAGGAGGAAAGACAAACCATATGGGATATACTTGATGCATTAGGATTTATATCTTGTCTATGTGGATGTCTTGGTAGATGTTGCAAAAAACATGTGCATGTTTGAGTTGACATTTCAATTCATGTCTTGTTTGATGTCGTAATTAACATCTACGAAACAATGCTAAAATTCTTAAACAATGTCTAGCTGTGCTAGCATGGCATGGCATCACTTTAAAATTTTACATCAATTACAATTTTTTTTTAATTTGAAGATGAGGAAAAAAATCAAGAATTTCACACCCACTTGTGTTTTCTCCCAAAAGAGTAGGTGTGAAAAAGAAGAAAAAATGTTGCATGTGTGTAAAGCAATTTAATTGACTAAAAATTTTAGGAAAAAAAATACATGTGCAACACGACCTTAGAAGAATGAACTATTTCACATTTTTTCAAGGAAGTTCACAAATTCCAATAAATTGTATTAAAAAACATAAGATGAGAAAACAAATCCACAGTTTGACATCCAATAAGCAGTATTTTCTAAAGAAAATGGGTGTCTAAATGAATCTTAAATGTCACATGAACAATTTTATTGTAACCAAACATAAGTGCCATCTACAAAGTATCTCCATCATATTTTATATTATCGTCTATAAGTCCACACTCCTTAGTCTTTTTTCCCAAACATAAATTGCTTCACAATAATAAACTCACCCATTCATATGAAAAATTCATGAAGGTCTTCCAAAATATGAGTAAAAATAATAAAATTCTGTTAATAGGCAAATCGTAAATTGTGTGCAGAAGGCGTCTAATTCCCCACTGCTTCCTCTGCTCCCCATTTTTGGTTTACACCTCCCGTTTTTTTCCCCCTTCAACGGTTCAACCCTTTCTCTTTCCCATTGCCTCATTTGACGCATCCAGCACCACATCATTTTTTTCACATTCCCCATTTAGTGTCCCACTCTAAACCCAGTTATTTATCCACATCCCATTTTTTGTTCCATTCTCCATTTTTTCCCCCACTCCCCATTTTTGTTTTGCATTCTCCATTTTTTGTTCCTCACTCCCCGTTTTGGGTTGACACTTTGTAGTCAGTTTTTTCATTCCCCATATATTTCTTGCCCCAACTTCCCATTTTTTCCCACTCCCTAGATTTTTTTCCTGACTCCCCATTTCCCCCCACTCCCCATTTCCCCCCACTCCCCATTTTTCTTTTGGGCTCCCCATTTTCATTTCCTCAGCCCCAATTTGTTTTCCCAATTTCCCAATACATGTTTGCACTCCCTAGATTTTTTTAGGCATTCCTGAATCCATTCTCCACTCCTCATTTGTCCGCCCCTAAATCCCCATTTTCTCCCCCGCTACCCATTATTTTTCCAACTCCCCATTTCTTTTTTGCACTCCTCATTTTGTTTCCACTCCAGGTTTTGTCCTCCACTCCTCAATTTCTTCCTCCAACCCATCCATTTTTCCTCCCCACTCCCTATTTTGTTTTGCTCACTCCCCATTTGTGCCCCCCCCTCCAATTTTTATTCCTCCACTCTTTCATTTTTTCCACCGACCTCAACGCACCAAAGCTGCACTTTGCGTATGGCTTGAATGAGCTCGGCTCCTCTGTCATGCATGTAGACAGCAACACAGACTACAAACACGGGAAACCGTGTGTGCATGCACTAAAAATGCCATTTTATGAATGCAAACAAGGTAAAGGCATTTATAATTCAAAAAATAACTCGAAGTATGCAAACAAGGACAAAAAAACCTCATGCGCCACCTTGGGCAAGGCACTCCATTTCCTTGTGTATACATCAAACTGTATAGTGATTGGCCATTTTTTTAGCCAAGCCATATCTACCATGGCGCAACAGCTTGGTGATTTGGCCAAATCTACCTCACTTGCTAAGCTGCAATAGAGATGCGCTTAATCTCTAAATGCTTAAGGCTTTTTTCAAGCTTCTTGGAATTTGTTCTAAATTAAACTAAAAGTCAAATTTTAATGAGTCTAATGAATTTTTTTAACTGTACAGTAGAAATGTAGAATATAAGATATGCTATCTTAATATAATTTCAGAGGCTGATTCGACCAAAGTCCACCAACAGATTGTCCTCGGGGGGTTCACTCCCTCTAATTTTGTGTATACACGTGCGACAATGCCCTATTTAGAAGGGGGCTATTTACCTTGGAAAGTTCATTAAAAGGCATGGTATTTTTTGAAGTAAAGGTAAATGTTAGAAATTAAAAGCACCGTATTGTATTTATAATTTTTCCAAAAAAGCATTTTAAAATGGGGTATTTTATTTATACGTATTTTTGCTCACCTCCCACATTTTTTTTTTCCACATTTTTTTTTTTTTTTTGACACACAGAAGTTGCAAGGTTTACCACATTTTTGACTTGGACTTGTCTTATTCATGTTCTCCCTTTTTATCCTTGAACTCTTAATATGATTCCTACTCCCTTGCTTGCACCTCATTTTGAAATTGGTTCTTTTAGTCTGATTTTTGTCTTTCTATCTTGTGTTCTTGAATAGACTTGAAAATTTTCCATGTCATTCTAACTGCAAGATTGTGACAAAAGTTTAAACAATGCTGAAACTAGTGCTACAGAAAATCAGCAAAGCAAATAACAAACATAATGAGAGGCTAGCAGAAAATCAGAAGAATACAACATTTCACAATTTGTGTTCAATAACACATTTTAAGATCCTGAATGAGTAACATCTTGGATGTCTCATACTTCTGCTATACAAATACCATACCTCCGACCAAACAAAATCTGAAGTCTTTGGAAACATTGTGCACAAACTGAGCGCATGTATACCATATCTGCTACATGCAAAATGGCCAAAATACTAAGCTAATACTGTGCTACAAAAATGACATCAAAAAGAACAACCTCAATCTGCTATGTACAGTACGCTCCTGGTGAATGCAGAAATGGTTGCAACTATAATTCTTCAAAAAACTGCCATTTCAAGTAGACATTCACAACATCTGAAAGCAACAACAAAAACTGTATGTTAATAGTGCTTCAGGATTTAGGGTGGTTAGTCCAGAAGATTCTTGAGTGATCTGTGGAAAAAAAGGTAGTTCATATGTAAGTTGAAAGCAAGCATGTAAGGTCAACTGATTGTAGGAGAAGGAAACACTAAAAATGTAACATACAAAACCTATTTCACTTGCAAGAATGATAACAACCCCTACATGGACTGCGCTTCACAAATACTGATGTTTTCAAACTCACCAGCGTCTCCTCTGATGTGCAGGTGAGATCCAAACTCCCTCGTTCTGCTCCGAACTCTGCAACTGTGGCTCGTCAATGCGTGTTGTTGTTGGCGCCTCCAGAATCTGCCGCAACTCACCAAGTTGCACATCCGTCAAGCGTTCCAACGGCGCCAAGAGGATCTCGTCAGTCAACACTGAAGCAGATAGGGACCACGACTGCGAAAACAACTGATAATTGCGGTTGAAAGAAGTCCTCATGATGTCCTCCTTCGAAGTCCAAGGCCGCACAAGTTCAGCAAAATCCCACCTCGCCAACCGGTGAGCTGCTCCCTCGACAGTCTCGTCAATGAAGGTGTCCCAGCTGTGGCATGTTTGCCGAAGGTCGTCCAAATCAGCCATTGTCGTCTGCGTGGGGGCGATGTAGGAGCCGTTGTGAAACTCATCCCAGCTGCTCCACTCTCGGTGCACTCCCTCCAGAAACCCTGGGAGCAAGAGATCACGCAAAGGAACCTCCATCGACATCTGCGCAGGGAAACAACGTACTCAGAAATGTAGCAGCGATTGATGGTACAGGAGCTTAGGCTTGGGGGCGATTCAGGAAATGAAGTCACAAACTCACAAATACAGACGCGCTGCAGAGAAAGTTCACAAACACAACGCATGAGGAGTTGGACAGTACCAGCGAAGAGAAATGACTGTGAAGACTACTTGCGGAAATCCAAAAATGACGTATAACAGGCGCAACACAGGGAAATTTGAACTCACGGAATTGGAAAGCCCGCTGGATGTTGCAGACCTAGGCATTTGAGTGGCGGCTGAATTGTCTTCTCAGCTGTAGACGCTGCAAATAAATGGAACACACAAAACCACACAATACATCCACACAAAGCCATCCAACATACAAATTGGACAAATAGTGAAGCAAGATTCAAACATCTAAACCGCAATTACTGTGTATCTGAACTTGTCACGGAAGAAGTGACATTCAGATTTGGGCAATTCATAATTGAGATTCTAAAATATACTGGCACATGTGACATTGAAAACTGAATCATAGCATTTTCTCAAGTGGATTATCATTTGGATTACAAAATGTGGGGAACGACTCCACATGCGGTTTTAGTCCTTCCTTGGACTCTTCTACTTCTGATTCCGGACAAATTCAGTCAATGAACTAGCGTCCACCTCATCCAAAGTGAAAAGTTTAGTGGTTGCTAAAAAATCCAAAGAAACCGTAGAAATTATAGAGTCAACATCAATCCAAACACAATCACTTTCTACGTACCTGTATTTGTTATGGCCGGGATGTTTCTGGAACCAATGTAGGTATACCATTGCAGTTGGCAATGCTGATCCTTTAGCCCCATTTTGAATAGCCCTTTTCATTAAATCAAGAGGCTGCCTGCAAATGCCCCACTTTGTTCCCACCTTGACCTTCATTTTCTAGACCCTTCCAATGCAAAACATGCCATTTGTTAATCCAGAATTTATAGGAGCTGGTCTACCTTTGCTTCTTTTTCGACCAGACTTTGTTGTTGACTGAGTACTTCTCATATCCTTGAAGTAAACACCAACATCACATCCCAAACCTAAAAGCATGGAGGTGGTAGACAAAGAGGCAGACAGGTAATCATCGGAGTTATTGAAGTAAATTGAATTCTTCATGCGAGTTAGTCTATCTTTTGACAAATACGGATTCCCATTCAGCTGACTCACTAGCGTAGATTTGTAAATTGACCGACCTTCAAATGTCACAAATGGAACAATTTTTTGAGATTCAGATGAGGAGGTTACTTGCCCTTCCTGTTCACTTAGCAACTCATGGAACACATCACAAGTCTCTTCTTGCAAAGCAGGCAACATAATCGACTCATCTCCATCAATTTCATCCTCAAGAACTTCATCAGCATTAGAATTACTCCCTGAGGCTGATCCTGAATTGCTGCAGTTTTCTAATCTTACGCGCTCACATTCAGCATCTCCATCCACACCTGCTTGAGGAACCAATGGTGGCTGGTAAGCCAGATTAGAGGGATCAGTCTTCTCAAGCTTCCAAGGTGTTAGAAACCACACTTTGTTTGCAGCACTAGCTTGAGTAGATGGTGCCATGTTCAGAATTTGCAGCATGAACTGCGCTTCCTTTAAACCTTCTTTTAAGGCTGCCTCGACTTCCACATCTGTGGCAACCAAAGAGTAGTCTCCCAAATTAGCCTCAAATTCACCTTCAGAAAATTCAACAACGTCACCGCTCACACATTCATAGCAGGGCGTCCATGAACCATTCGCAGTTGGCGTATCAGCAACACTCGCAGTTGGCGTATAAGCAGCACCCATCCACGACACAATGGCAGCCCTCGCAGCAACAACACAACGGCAGCCAAAACCCTAACTTCACATTCAATTTTTGGAAGCGCGGGGAGAACTCGCGCCACGTACAGGCAAGGCAAGTTCAAAGACTCGCGCCCAAACATTGAAAGACGTTGGATTCTTCAACTCCTCTTTGCAGTTTACAGCTGCCTCTCTCTCGAATTAGTTCCATCATCATTGCACTCCCAGACATTCATCCGATAATTTTCAACGACAATCTCGTATTTTTCATCCATTCCAGAATTTCTACAAGGATGTAGCTTTTGAGTCTACTAATAACCTTTTCTACCCCTTATTTAATATACTATTTTACATCTACCGATTTCCTAAAACTCCAGTTCATTTGCTATGCTATATTATTTATAATGATGCTTCACAATTATATGATGGTGTATATTTTATATAATTTTTTTCCAAAATTTACAGAAGGTGAATATAATTGACCCTATTTTTTATCGCACGTTGTTCCTACGATTTTCGCCAGTGAACCCCCCGAGAGATTGTCAAATTCCCTTAAAACACCCATTTGCTCAACAGTCAGAGCAAGATCACTTCTACAATGCATCCTATATCTCTACAAGAAAATGGAGGTATGAATGACTTGTCCACAATGACTGCACCGACAACAATGACTGCAAAATAGTCATTTTGCAGTCATTGTTGTCGGTGCACTCATTGTGGACAAGTCATTTATACCTCCATTTTCTTGTAGTGTATTCTCCTAGACGTCCATGTACACATACATACAGAAATATCAATCTCCAAAATCTGCAGTCATAGACGATTATTAGCCAAACAATCCTCTCAATTGTATTAATGGACATGTACTCATCTTCACAAATAAACCATATTTTTGAGTTTAAGGTCAACACCTGACCTCAACAACACTAACAAACTTGACTACATATCAACTTTTTTGTACTATCACATTCAAATTGCCAATTTGCTTGGTTCCGTACTTCCATTGTGAGTTGGCATAAGCAACAACTCAATTGCAATTACCAAAGTTTGGGGCTGGCTGTTACAACCACTTCATGGTGCATAGTGAGTTGGCAATTAGTTCATAAGCAACAACTCAATTGCAATTACAATTCTCAATATATGTCACACCATTAAAATATTCAATTTTCTTCTCCAACACAACTACAACAAACTTCAATATCTGAAGTCACACAACCAACCAGTGAAATTGCTCAAGAATGCTTCCAAAATAAATTTTCAATTTTTCAAACACACAAAAAAAAAAAAAAATTTGTTAAGCAAATAATGACAATGAATTCTGACCACAAAATAATTTACTCCCAAAATAGGTAGTTTGTAACATCCAATATTAAATTCCAAACTTAATAACACAGACAACAAACATTATGGACAATTTTCTTCCACATCCAGCTACAATCAACTCCAATCTCTGCAGACACATTAAACAAAACTAACAATTCGACAATTTTTGCAATCGCACAACCTACTCACAGAAAAAAAAACATACAAAAATACCAAGATCCAAATAGTCAATGAGCACACAACAAATTGTTAAAATAGTATAAATTGAAGAATTCACTAGTACAAAAAGTCATCAACTTGACATTCAAGAGAAAACTAAAAGAAGAAAAGAGGAAGAAGTCATTTTGCCTAGCCTATATCTCTTACAACAAGGTGACTATTCATCTTAAAAAACTCCAAGGTTTTTCACTCCCACCACTCCCACCACCACTCCCGCACCCACTCCCGCTGTCACTCCTAAGAAGTCATTTTGCCTAGCCTATATCTCTTACAACAAGGTGACTATTCATCTTAAAAAACTCCAAGGTTTTTCACCATTGTTCACATCCTAATCAAATTGTCTCTATCTTCATTATACAAGTCAAATAGCCAAAAACTGAAAAACTAAACTRTCCACAAACACATAGGATAAGAAATGAACTCACATGAAGGTGTCTAAGCCCTGTACAATTGGGAATGTGAATCATTATTTCTGCAATGTCCTTGCTATGGTGAAATACATAAGATGTGAGAAAAGAATGGAACGGGGAATGGAAACACATGTGTCCAAATAATAACGACATAGCCATGGCTTGTGGAAAAKAGAGGGGCCTTTTGAAACAAAAAGAGGGGAGACGTGCATATAATAGAGACCAYATAATMGATGACTAAMAYTAAATGAACAAACCACAAAAGAAATAGTGCATTGGTAGTRAATTTAAGAGGGACCATTTTGTAAATTAGCACTCATCAATCTTCATTGAATGAAGACTACGACAAYTGTTTAYTGATTCCATCCTTATATTGTATATGCTGAATTTTGTGTCTAAGGCACAATTGGAGGGTTATTTCAAAAATAGATGGCAGTGGTCGTATGCTTTAAAGAGTTGCATTTAAAATATGACATATATAAATCTATTTTTAATTGCTTAGGATTGAACTATTTTTTTCTTTTAGAGGCCTCTCTCCATCACTTTACTAGTTGTTTTGGAAGTTCTTTGCCGATGCTGACAGAGTACATACTGACATACATTACTTTGGAGTTTTTTTTTTTTTTCAAGGCACGGTGTTTTTGTAATTTGAGGTAGTGGTTTGCGTTGTTTAGATTTTAGAAAATTAAAGAAGCCCTAGTCAAGCTAATTTTGAAGACCCAATTCTTGTTGATGGCAACAACGCTCAACTTTTTAAGATTCTCGCAATAGCAGCAACAAGCAAAAGGTGTAAGTAAAAAATTGGCAAGGCTCAACATTGTGAGTTTTTCTATGAAAGCATCCACTGGGGATTTTTGCACTTGATTAGTAAAGTCAAGTATGTATTTTTAGGTGTGCTAATATTTCAATATCAATCAATTTACTGAATATCAATCTCGTCATTTTGTAACATTGATCATGACAATTGCTTTTAATATTTTGGTATAGGTTTAGGAAGAAGAGAAGTTGATTCCCATTTGATCTTGTGATTCCAAGTTCTGTTACTTAAGATAAATGAAGGAGCATCTTCCTCATCAACTACACAAAATTTGTCATTTCACTAGAAAAAAATTGTGTCCGCCACAACTGGATAAAATACAATTATGTGTCTTWTACRATAGTTTTGCAACTAAARCACTCTCTATTTGAATCAAATATGAAGTCATAATTACGTCATTTTTTTTCATTATTATTTCATTTTTTTAGTTGCAAAGTAGTGGTGGAATGAAGCATATGAATTGTTCTTGTCACAAAGTAGACGTAGAATAAAGTATAGGATTACAAAAGTTGTAACAAAGTTCAAATTTAAAATGAATGTGCAACTAGAATTTGGCATGTGACATGTCCATAGCAGTTGCAAGAATCTCCAGATCATCACGAGACGCAAATGTTCGATGCAACCCGAAAAAAGTTTGTTCTCTGTTGTCACAAAATCCATCATTTTTTTTAGTGTTTCTTTCAAAATTATAAGTAATATGCAAATTTTTTTGTGTTCTCTAATTACGTCCAGAGGCGCCAGTTCATCGCCAAGTTTAATCCTCAAAAAATCAAGACTCTATGGTTTTTGTCTAGCCAATTGATATGAACAATTAATATTTCAAACGTTGTCACTATCATTGTAATTTTAATTCAAACAAAAGTACAACTTTTTTTCTAGTAATGGAATTGGACATCTGTGCAGTGCACGTGGATGAAATAAAATGGGATTGGATTTAAGTGGTGCAATTTGTAGCTCTGCTATAACTTTTGAAGCATGAACCCAATTAAGTTCACATTTTTATTGGAAATTCTAGTTTTCATTTTAATCATCTTTTTTACTTCTATAAATTATAAATAATAATTTTATATTTAAAAGCCTATTTTACTAATTTTTCACACTTTCAAAATTCATAGATTTTAAGTACAATGGAGTACCCCAAATTAATGATCTAGAGTTGAAATTTCTTTGCTCTATTTTTGCAATAGGTGGGTATATTCCTACCAAGGGTCATCTAAAAATAAATTACTTTACGTTTTCCACATCCATTCAAATAGGGCTCTTTGGTGCTTATTTAAGTTATTTCTAAATGTCAAAATGCTTCTTAGTCACTCATAACTTCTTGGATTGATATGAAATTTTAGCCACACAAACTAGACTAAAATGCGCAACTTTTCCAAAAAAATTATTAGAAATGGACATTGCATGGAGAAGATATAAGCCACCGAATTTCATTGTAATCCAAAAGTGTTTGGATTTTGAACTTGGAATTGCTCCCAAATATTTAACTCAACTTGGATTGACATGAAAATTTCACCACAATAAATATACAACTATACTTGTAGAGGAACATAATTCATCAAATTTGATAGAAAAGAAACATTGAATGAAGGAGATACAAATGCTCGAAGTTGCAGCCATGAAATGCAATTTGGTGAATTCAAGTTGAACTTGTGAAGTTTGATTGGCTCCCAAAGCACCTGTCCGTCTTGGATTGATTGAAAATTTTACCACACAAACTAGACTAGAATGTGCAACTTTTCCAACAAGTTTTATTGAATTTGGAGATCATGTGCAAAAGTTACAACACTTTGAATTTCATTGCTAAACTATGTGAGGACATTTTTGGTCCCCTTAGGCGGTGAGGCTTAAGTCCTCACAAATTGCAACTTTTAGGGGGGGCAATATGGTAGATTTATAAATTAAAAACTTAGCATACACCTTTTATATAACACAATATTAATTGGCGGATACAAATGAGAGTGTAAAATACTCACAAAAGGCATTTGTTGATATTACAATAGCTCTAAGTATGTCCAATGGCCCAAAATCAACTAACAAGTTTTTCCTTCTAGTACTCATAGTATTCATAGTAATCATCCCTAAAACCCCAATTTTTGACGGATTCTATAAAAATGTCTAGTCTTTCCTGTAATCACCCAGCTAGAAATGGGTTGAAAGTTCAATTTTATCTTTTCAAACAAATTTTATGCGCACAATGTCAAAAGTCAAAACCTTTAGCAATTTGAACAATGACTTCCAACTAGCTTCAAAGCTTACACCATGGAAATGAATATCTAAAGTTCACAAAGTAGTGCTCTCACTTTGAGGTTTGAAATGGTCCACCTCATGTAATTTAATCTTTGAAATAAGTTGTCTCTGTAGATATCAATGCCTTGCATGTTGTCCACTTCTTTGCTTGTCATTGTTTACTTTACTAATAACATTCCAAATATAATAAAGTTCATAACAAATAGATACACGAAAAGCAGTATTCAAGATTAAAATGTTGTTTCAACATTTCACTAAAAGAAACTTGTATTTATTGTGACGGATTTGAGGTGACATCGGATTTGACAACCAGTGTTTTCATGTCAAAATAACATCTAACATAACATCTTCATAATTTGAAATTTTTGCACAAATTTTTTAGAATAAATGCTACTCATCATAATCTAGGTGTGAAGCTTTGTTTCATGTCATTCCGATAAATATTGCAAAAGTTAGATGTTTTTTATAATTTCAATGTCAAAGTGCGCACCAATAAATCTTTTCAAGAAATATTTTATAAATTGTATAGATTGATACCTACTCAAAAAAAATGAACCATTCAATTCTAGATGATGAGGTAAAAGTTATGAAGAGTTTTATTTTGTAGGCAATGAAGGTAGAAAAAACATGTAAAGTAGTCTTTTGCTATTAATTTTGAAAATTAAAAAAAAAATGAATGTTAAAACTAATAATTTTTTATTAGAATGTTTTCACCTTTGGGATTAATAATTCTTAAATTCTTCCAAAAGTTACTACCATATTAGTTTTATCTTTCATTCAGTAACACCTTCCACTTTACAATTTTTTTTTAAATTAATATGAAAGGTTTTTTAGTTTAATTTTTTTCACACGTTCTCAACCTTTTTTACAACATATTGACCAAATGCACAAGTCGTAGGACATACTTGTCTTTCCCTAAAAATGTTGAAAGACAAAACTTCACCTTTTGAAAGGGCTAGAAAAGTCTGTATTTTGAAGTTTAGGCACATTGAACTTGCAATTGGTGAAGATATTCATTCTAAAATTTGGGTACAATGTACTTGAGCAAGTTAACGAAAGGATCCTACAATTGAATTTATTAAAATATTCATATTGGCAAAGATTTTGACCTTGCTTTGGGGACGAGTATCTTGAAGCAGTTTCGGCCTCTAAACACGATGGTCCTTTACAGGTTAACCCCTAAGCACTCAAGCGACCATTTTTTGGTTGTTGCCCGACTTTGGGCAGAATTTTTGAGCAGAAAAAAACTTTTTTTATATTTAAATTTTTTTTTTTTTTTTAAAGATTGGGTTGTCTTTCAATCTTTATATTTAAAATTAAGATTGATACTGTAGAAAAAAAGGTAATTTGACAACTAGCACAAAGTCTTTAGAATTTACTAGTGTTGAAAAACTGACTATTTTGGAAAAGTGTTGATGTTCCTATCACCAAATCTTGTGCATTTTTTCACAATTCAATAGAAACCACAATTTTGACCAATAAAAAAAAATTCAAATGCTAAAGATAGAAATTGTATTTTTGGTGACTTTTTGAAGTTATATCTTCAAAATTGATTTGAAAAGAATCTAAAAAAATTTAAAATTTTGATAGTACGGATACTTTCTAATTTTTGTACTTTGCATTATCTTCTTTGATGCAAAATTCAAAAAAGTTATAGAGCTTATATTTTACAACACATTTGTGTTTTGCCCAAACCCCTTGGGCTTTTAGGGATTGAAAGCAACTTCCAAGTAGTAGCTAAGCCTACCAAATTCTATAATTGAAGTGGAATATAGGAAAAAACTCACTACTAAGCATAAAGTTGTTGAGCCAAATCTTGGTAAAGAAGATTAAAGTCCTTAAATAGAGAATATTTAGAAGGACGTCAAGCATTTTTCATCCACTTTTGCAATGCGGCAAACTATCTTAGTACAATGGTGTAGATGCTGTAAATCAGGTCCAATTTGACGTGAAGCAATGTTTTGAGCCTATAATGAAGGATTTTACTAGTCATATGAGAAAATTAGAATGGGTATACATGTGTACACTATTTGATTCCAAATTTTTCACTCTAGGGAGAATTATAGGAAATATTCCTCCAATCTTGATGAATTGATTTTATATTAGAGATTTCCCTAGCAAATTTGGAGCCAAATAAGATTCTTGGTTTTTTAAAGTTGATCATTTGGCACTAATTGATACGTTCTTTCACTCTTTTGAAGATGGAAAATTTGGCATTATACACTTCAAGTCTACATATTGACGCACTTAAGGTAAGGATGTACCCAAAACCAATAGTATTCTTTAAACCGACATTGCGTTTTCCGTTTGTTTGCATTTGATATCTCTAAATGTAGGATTATGATATATATTGTCAATTTTCTTATTTTTTTTCCTTGTATAAGTTTTGGAGTTTTTTATCCTTTGGACTACATCAAGAAAAAAAATAACCTTTGATATTTTCCATTGACAATTTCACAAAAAGCTTAGAAATGGTTCACCTTTACCAATAAATTGCTTATATAGTTCCTTGATTTTTTTTGCTTATTGCCTACCACATATAAAATGGCTCTTATCTTATTGAGTTATTAATATATTATTTGCACCTGTAGTCATCACTGATTGCAATTGGGCATAGTTATTATTATCAAATATAAATTTTTATTCTTATTGGCAATAGAAAAAAGATTTCAATGCACTTTAGCATGCATTATTTGAATACTTTATGAATAATTTGAGAATCTAAAGTGCATTGAAGTCTTCTTTCTATTGCCAATGCTAAAGTGCATGGAAAAAATAAATGTTGAATTTCAAGTTTTGTAAATTAAATAGTTTTGGATTTTAGTACACCTAGAAACATTATTTGGAAAATTTAAATTTGAGCTTTAAATTTTTAAAGTGGGATATTCAAATGAGGGGCTAGGATTAAAAAAATGAATTAAAAAAGAGCTCAATTTTTATTCTTGAAAAAAAAAGTTAAGTAGAAGTAGGTATGAGATAGAAGGAAAATATAAATTAATTATATCTTTAAGATGGAATTAAAATGCACTAATTCCAATGGTGAGATTGTTCTAGCAAGCAAACTAAATTATGTGAAACTTTCTTTTGGGTAAAATTGTAAAAATTTCATTAAGAAATGAATCCAACAAGTTGTTTTTTCAGAAAGATGCTTAGATTGCCCCAAAAATAAGATTGTCCATAATTTTCACATAACTTACTCAAATGAAATGAATAAAATCATTCTGTGTAGACAAAAATATAATCTATGAGTAACAAAAATTTAAAGAAAATGATTTGAAAATTTGGAGCTACCCACTCTCCCATGTTTTGAGCTTATTTGGGCATAGTTTTTGTTCCCAGGCACAAATGAAGAAACAATTTATACTCCCATGAAGCTATTTGTTTTTTCTATCTTTCAAAAAAGTTTAAAAAATCATGACATAAATTTAGACTGTAGGTACCTGCCCAAAATCCCATTTGTCCACCAAATGGTCAATGGTCCTTTGGAGGTTAAATAGTGAAATTAGGTAGTCCCTCACTAATTTCTTGACATTCCACATTATATAAATATTTATTGTTATTGTATAAGAATTCACTACTTTTGAATTACCGTAAGCGTAGGTTAGATTCAACACCTTGCTGCCAAAATATTTTAATTTTAGAATTTAGATAGATAGGTCGTTTGCTTTTCTTTTCTTGGATTTTAGCACTTTGCTCTTTCTACTTTTCAACACTCCCGATTTTGGATTAATTTTTTCTATTCATGTGAAAATGCTTCTCTTTTTCTAAATTTTCTCCCCAAAAATTTTTGGACATTCAGAAATTGGCATTGAATAATAAAAGTTTTTAGATTTTCAAAAAATGATTTTTCAATGTTTAAAATTTTGGAAAATATTCCAAATTTTCTTGAGATATTTCCAAAACTGACCTACAAGTTCGGTAATAATTGGTGTGGTTGGAATTCATGAACCTCCATGAATACAAGGCCAAGAAGAACTAACCCCGTTATTGTGCCTGTTAGAAGATAAATGTAAAAATTTCCCCCTATTGTGTGCAGAGCCAATTTTATATTTTTTCATCTTCCGTAGCTARTTCGGAGCCTTCAATTGCAAATATGAATTCAAAATTTGCAAATTTTATCATATGTGGTAGATAAAAGAATTTGAGTGTTTTCTCCAAGGATAAAAAAAAGGCAATAAGGGGGTTAGTATGCACTGGCCCAAATATTGTATGCATAGGTCAGTTTTGGCACATCGATGCCAAAAAATTTTACTTTTCACAATTCGACAATTTAGCAAGCTATTAGGAATTGTTTGCTTTTGAGCACTATCACCTAATTTTGGATGGATTCTTTCTATTCATGCGTAAGTGTGTTCCTTTTTCAAATTTTTTTCAAGAATAAATTTTTCAAATTTTTAGAAACACTTGTAAATAATTTCTTTAATTTTGACATTTTCCAAATTTTCCTGAGTAATTTACAAAACTGACCTACATGTACAGTACAATGGAAGTATTTGTAGAAATATTTGTTGAATTTGATGACTTGTAGAGTAACTTTCTTGGAATAAGGCTACCTAATTGTAAAAGCAACCTAATTTCACTAAGATAGGAGCACCTAATGGCGTCTGTGCACCTAATGGCGTTAGTTTCTACACATGATAGTAATGTTAGATGATAAATGTACTTAGATTGTAGATGGCTTATTTTTTTAGACCTAAATGATAAGCTATCTACAGTCTACCTACAAGAATCAATACCTTACATAGAAACTGACGCCATTAAGAACATGGACGCCATTGGGTGCTTCTACCTTATGGGGTGTAGACTATTGACCCTATAATTCTCACTTAGGACGTGCTTACATGTTGGCCCGGTGTCTGTACATTCAAGCAAGAAGACAAAACAAGAGCAACCGATTGTCTTGTTGGGGTGGGCAAGTGCAAAAGAAGGAGGAGAAGTTTCACCAATATCAGACACAATCTCATTGATGAAGACTAGTGAAGCTTGAGAGAGTCTAGTAAGTGTGAGTTTCTTATTGTATTCCTCCCCATCCACCGGGGCACATGAAAGTGCCAAGACTGTTTTTTCCTGTAGCACTCTATGTGAAATTTCTCTGCCCACTAATACATGTAAGGAGGCTCTTATTGGAGGCTAATCTAATGTTTTAACCCTTGCAAGACGAGGCGGACATTTTGTGTCCTTTGGATGACAAAAAACTCATCTGGTAAGTGGATACTCACCAATTTTCATCTGTTTTTTTTGTGAAGGTGACCACACATGATATGCCAATCATCATGGGAAGTCAAATTTAGAGTCTTTAATTACTTCCATGTTTTTAGGTAGATCTAATTCTATGAAGATAGTAAAGAATTTCACATGAAAGTGTTTTGTGGATAGCTAATCCTTCTCACAATTTTTGAATGGGTAGCATCAGGTATTGATTTGTACAATTTCTCCAAAGCTAAACATGTGCGTGAACAGTGTTTTTCCCCTCAATCAAGCACTAAATATTGCACCCCCGTTTCCCCGCGGTTAAAGGTCTGTCTTTTAAGGGTTAACCCCAGAAGGACATGAGGGGTCCCTAAGGAAATCATCATTGAAATTTTTGAAATTGTGGGAACAATTGGTATTAGAAAATTCAAATGAACTCATTTGAAGTCAAAGTACTATAGAAAATCTCCCCTTTCCACAAAAAACTTCGAGGATGTATAGTTGCACTTCTATCCCACATGGAAATATACTCTGTCATCCATCGGACATTAAACGTCCGCGACGTCTTTCTTGGGTTGATAGACAAGTCCGCCCACGTTTGTGACTTTTTTGACGCACCCCAAGGTTTGGCAGAGCACTAAATCGTGCCCACGAACTGGGCCCCGCAGGGTAATGTTTGAGGATAAAAGTAAATAAAATCCCCCTATATTGAGCCATCACTAGGGTATGTTCTCAAGCTCCCTTAGCAAAATTGGGGTCTCTGATTGCAAATCTGAATGCAGAAATTGCAAAAAAAAAAATTGTGCAAAAAAATAAAAAATTTCTACTTTCTCCCCAGCGGTAAATCTAGCCTGCGGGGCCCAGTACATGGGCACAATTTATTGCATAACATTCTTAACTGGGTGTGTACCCTCCCCCCAGGTGGAGGTATAATCCTCCGCTATATACTTGGGGGGAGGATTAAGGTTATAATAGAAGCAATTTCATTGGTTGGCGTGGTTGGGAGAGAGTGGGCGGTCAGACTTGGACATGCTGATTGGTTGCTTGGGGGGCCAGATTTTGAGGAGCAAAAGGGACACCTCCCATGAAGGTTAAGAATGTTATGTGCTCTGCCAAGGTTTGTCTTCCGCGCTATTTCAGGAAATGACAAGCTACCGGGTTCGCAGTAGTGTCGGTCCACGAAGGGATCACTCCGTGTGGCACTGGAGCGCCCTTCGAAACCCTTTCCGATATCGGAACTCACCGATCAATGCATGGCTGCGTGCCTGACACGCAACAACTCGGATTCTCGGTGTGATATACAGTATTGCCTGTAAATTGTCTGTTCATTGTCTGTACACTGTACAGTGTCTGCGAAAGACCAATGTTCATTTGTCTGCGGCTCTGCGCACTGAAAGTCTGTATTTTTAGCAACTCCGACCCCCACCGAAGSATATAGAACGATTTGCCGTGCTCCATTGGCGTTGCGCCACCAATTTCCAGAGTTATTTTAGTCTATCTAATTTTCGACGTCGCGTAGACAACCAGACATTGCAAAAAGCAGACTAACCGCCGTCAATCGATGACTTGGGGATCAAGTCCGACTTGCGCTAAATGTCTGCAACAATACACTCTTCATGTCGTTATAAAATACCAGCCCAGCACTGTTTCCAAAGTTTACTTTCAATGTTTTTCGCTTGTTCAGGTTTGCAACGTCCGTACGTACTCGATGGTCAGTGCCGTGATTGAGATCATGGGGACTCTCATGAGAGAAACTTTGGATGTCATAGCCGGGGCTACATTGGGGGGTCTAGCCCCCAGTCTAGCCCTCCTTAGCATTGTGAAAAATGGGCAAGGGGGCTAGAATTTTTGTACCACTAGTCCCACTTTTGTACCACTAGCCAAGGCTAGGCTTGATGTCTAGTTGGGGCTGAATTGCTTCTTGTTCATGCGACTCATGGGGGCTGAAATTCATAGCTCTAGCCCCCACAGCTGTCTAGCCCTCCCCACAACTGTCTAGCCCGGAGGGCTAGACGATCCAAAGTTTCCAGCGATCACCTAGCTTTTCGTTGACCTCAAACTCATTGCACTCACATCTCATTGTGCTAGAACTTATTTATGACGCTGCAATTGACGAGTCCATGGCGATGTGCAGGGGGCTCCGACAAGAAGCGCGCTCCGGATTAGGCAACTGCGTCTTGCACAGAGATTTTTTTCGTGCTGCGACTGAAGGAAGCGCAAATGACGATATTATGTGTAACGTTAACGATATTTCTTGTGCAATCACAGGCAATTGCAGCTTTCTTTTTCGTTCAGATTATTGTGTGAGTGTGCAGCTCCTTCAGATTCTATGGTGGACTATTTGAGACATTGAACTTGAGAGTACATTGAACTTGAGAGTGGAATATTTGAGACATTGAACTTGAGAGTGGAATATTTGAGACATTGAACTTGNGAATATTTGAGACATTGAACTTGAGAGTGGAATATTTGAGACATTGAACTTGAGAGTACATTGAACTTGAGAGTGGAATATTTGAGACATTGAACATGAATATAGTCTTTGAAAATGTTATGATATAGTGAACTTCCTTAGAGGAGCTCGATCTCATCGGTACCTAACCATTACTTGATGCAGGGTTCGGGCAAGAGAATGGATAGAAGTTGAGAGCCAGGATAGTTGCTCTCCAGAAGTTGGAGATCCACCGACTGGTTCGGAGACAGACGGACCCCAGATTGAGAACGAAACAGTTGCTGGATCATGGGATTCTCCACCGAATGACATCCATGCAAATATCCTGCAACGAGTTGAATTCCAAGATCTATTTCGTCTCAAAGTATTGTCAAAAAACTGGAGGAAGTTCATAGAGGGCGATGACTTCAGACAGGCGCGGGGCGGAGTTTCTGAAGGCGAGTTTACGGCTATCAATTACTACATCAAAAATGACGTTTGGCGCTGTAGTGGATACGATTTGAATTCCAAGTCGTGGAGGTGCCTCCCCCCAGTGTCGTACCTGCCACCTCCAGATGCAGAGCTTTTCAAGGAGTATTCCGTGTGCGGCCATGGCGGACTCATGTGTGCGGAGGTTTCCAAGTCGCCGACGAAAGGAGAACTCGTGGTGTTCAACCCCTTGACTGGAGAGACGCGGACGCTCCCACCACTGCTCYATCCCAGAAASSCRGTGMYCGTCCACMTTGCGGTCGACTCTGCCAMGAGATCCTACAAAGTGATYGTGGCTGGAAGCTCCTCCGCGAGTGATAAGGATCTCTCGAGGAAAGTGGAAGTGTTCCATTCATCGACATCAAAGTGGAAAGAGGTGTGTGACCTTCCTGGCCCCTCCTTCGGACTGAACGAGCACCAGGCAGGCGTGTGCTTGAACGGCATATTATTTCTCATCTCGTTTCTGGAGAATGATTGCCGCAGGGGTGTGGTCGCATTTGACTTGGAGGAAGAGAAATGGCTTCAGGGTTTAACGACCCCAATCCCTTGGTCCTCGTACTCCAACACCTTGCAACTGGTTGAGAGCGATGGTAAGCTCTTSCTATTCTCCGAGAAAGAGAGTGAACAATCCGTGGACCAYTGCATCGACGAGCTGGAGTTTCCTACCCCTGAGGCAGGAGTAYTCACTTGCCGATGGARAAATGTKGTGCAATTCGTGAAAGCCGGTGGGCGAGGGCTTCAAGTGTACCCTGAGCACATCTGTGTGCGCTTTGGAAAAGCGAAGCTGTGCATCTTCAACACTCTCAGTCGCGATGGTGTTGTTTATGACATGCGAGACGGCACAAAATGCGAAGATTTAGAGCCTCCCCCTGCTAATCAAACGGGTGACAACTTCTTCAGTTTGAACCCGGCGTCGTTCACATTAGAACCGRACTTCGACAGCGATCCMAGTTTTCCAATTTCACTTAGTTCAGAGAKTGAGAAATAACTGTGGCGGCAGGATTGGTTTCAGTGATATATAGAGGTAGTTCTCCAGTTGTWGGCTGTACGTATTGGTCAAATACTAGTCCTGCGTAGTCTCGTTCATGTGGGTGCCACTAGAGTCCGCTAGACCATTTGTGACTAGAGTATCTTACCGGCGGTAGGAGAAACTAAGATGTAGTTCGTCACTATGCTTCTGAATTGTTCACWATATAAAASTGGTCATTTTGAAACTCACGAAATCTCAATCCTTCAAGAGATAACTCGTCTTGCACTGATTGGTTCAAAACATGGCGACGAGATGAAAAACGTAATTCAGAATCTGATTGAAATCAAATTCYGTGTGGACAATTTGACAAACCCAATTTGTCTCCTGAAGCTGCAGGGAAGCACTTCAACTCGTGATGGACGAACTAGTTCAGGCTTCTCTGAGAATTATGTATCATGGTTGAGTACAATATGCATGTGATTCTGTTTCGCACAATTGTTCCAATTATCGCCATTTGAACAAAATTGACGTTTTTGGTGTCATAGTTACCTCTGGTGGATGACATCCGACTCACAGAAGATCTCTCACACCAACAATGCTCGACCGTTTCGAGGCTTCGGAAATCTAAGAAAGAGAACGAAAGTATAGACATTCTGAGTTTCATATTTTGGCTGGACACTCACCTTGATAATTAATATAGCGGCTTGATAATTCTTCAGGGCGACTTTCTCCAAAAGGATCAACGGCACCTGCGGCACCAGTTAGCAGCATGTGCAGCTGATTTGTCCAATGGCGTGTCCTTTGGAGAATTAAGGTCCACTACGGAATGTCGCACCTGAAATCATCTGGTTGCTGTATGTACAGTTCATATATAAACTACAGGTTCGACAGTTTGACTGTCCGCAGATCGATAAGCGGAAATAGAACGGAATAGAGGATTTTTCAAGCACAGAAAGTCGGTGCGTGGTGAGCTCGACAGTTTGCAGACATCCACAACTCCCTGAACTTCCTTCTCCTCAAGGCTATAATCACCGTCTATGAAACACCAGTCCAGTGCAGGTTTCGTTTGTCAGTTCTAATAGCAATTTTCATTGTGTGCGATCATCCAACCCCGTCAGTGCTAAATCACTTCGAGGCCGATAGATCGATTTGTTAGCCCGTCATGGCAACTCTCTTTCATCCTGCCTTGAAACAGCAATTACGATCTGTGGGAAGCAGAAGCTTGAAGTTTAGAGAGTTGAGTACCGAGTTTCAATTGAATTGCTCGAAACTGGTGGACAGAGCTCTGTATGGGAGACAAATGAAGTGGAAGTGAACTTGGAATGGTCGCCTCTCAAACCAGCTACAGGAAGACAGGATCTACCGAGTGATCTAGCGAGTGATCTACACTACAACCTTCTACGAAAATTGCAATTCAAAGATTTGTTTCGGTTAAAACCAGTGTCAAAATCGTGAAAGAAATACATTGAGAGCGATGACTTCAAGCTGTGAAGGGGAGAAACTTCGTCTTCCGAGGACAAAATCACCACGATTAACTATTATATCAAACATAACGTTTGGCGCTGTAGTGGATATGATTTGCATTTCAAGTCGTGGAGGTTCCTCCCCGGGCCAGTGTCGTACCTGCCACCTCCAAATGCCGAGCTCTTCAAGGAGTATTCCGAGTGCGGCCATGGCGGACTCATGTGTGCCGAGGTTTCCAAATTGCCCAAGAAAGGATAACTCGTGATGTTGAACCCCTTGACTGGAGAGACGCGGACGCTGGCAACTGAACTTCAACACTCTCAGCCGTGATGGGCGGGTGTATGACGAGCGGGACGGAAGGCAATTGCAGGTTTTAGAGCCACCGTCCCCGGATCAAAAGGGTGAGAAATGATTCTCCAAGTTGAATCCGGCGTCGTTCTCCCTTCGGCCCAACTTGGCCATCGATCCAAGTTTTTCCATGGCAGCCTCGTGACTCGACCAAGGCCTTACAGAGACCATTCGGTGAGGTCACAAGAAATTTCAAAATGACACCGAACTTGGAAATCAGACGGTTTGGAAGTACGGTATATGGGGGAATTATATTCCTTCAGTCAGTGATGTTGCCAAGGGACAATTGAGGGGGAGCTTTCAATAACGATATGAGTCTATACCAATGCGTTTCGAGTGGGCCTGGGTAACAAATAAAAAGACAATGTCTATGACCTAAAAAATGCCGCCAATTTTAGGCTCTGTGGTGTGTTATGAATTGCATTCCAGGTCAAAGAGATCACTACTGGTCAACATTTTCGTTCGTTCCAGCTCCAGAAGCAGAGCTCTATCAAGGAGAACTCCGTCACCGGCCATGGCGGACTCGGATGTGCAGATGTTACCCAAGGAGAGCTTGTGGTTTGTTGACCCCTTGACAGAACTGAGTAAAGCTCTGTCACTGCTGCTTCATCCCATAAATCCTGTGCTCGATCAACTCTCGATCGATTGTGAGCACAGAAATCCTTCAGAGTGATCGTGGCGTGAAGGTCCACAGCGAGTGATGAGCATCTCTATCTAGAAGTAAATGGAAGTACGTGGACGACTCACCATTGACATCAGAGTGGAAAGGGAGACACAGAGTAGAGAAGCTGTGCATCTTCAACGCTCTCCAGCGTGATGGCGTGGTGTATGACATGCGAGACGGCAAGAAATGCGAAGGTTTAGAGCTTCCCCCCTGCAAATCAAACGAGTGAGAACTTCTTCAGCTTAAATCCGGCGTTGTTCACTGAATTGCAATCCTTGTAGAAGGTTGTAGTGTAGATTGGATTGCCATTTTCATACTGCGCGGTCTGAACTATGACAGTGACATCTTGGATTGGTATAGATTTTTAGACATCTATAATATATGTCGATGTCAAAAATCTATGAAATAATTAGATTTCAGACCGTGCAGTTTGAAAATATCTAGGATAGGTGTACTTGTTACTATGCTAAGTGTTGGTTGGATTGCTACACTTGAAAATTAGCTTTGGGCTCTGTCATGTTCAAAGGTGGTTTCTACATGACTATGATTAAGCTCCATTTTTTTTATTATGTTAGACTTTAGAAGTATCTCTAAACCCTAAACCATGAATTTGGATGATGTTTGCATTATTAATAAGTGATTCTTCAACCAATAGGAAAGGAGCCAAATGTAAATGGAATTGAACGTTAGTTCAATTTTGAAATGCTTTGGAACCAAAAACAACAATAGCCCTCCAAGACAACATCACAATATGTAAAGAGTAATGACATGTTTGTACTTCATGTAAGTATGGCGTTAGCATAGTAAATTTAGTCAAAGGAGTACCTAAATTATTTTCAAGACATGACTAATACCACTCTAAGCACCAAGTTTTTAACATACCCAAAGGAGTAGTTTGTAGAAGGTGCGACCACAAGGCCATTGCCCGGAGAATGGCTAGGTGACCCTTGCACGTGACTATCCATCGCCTTCTCCATCTCCACTGCTTGTCCATGGCCTTCTCCATTGCATGTCCATTGCCAGTTCCTATTATAATAATATTGTTTGCTCCTAATCCCTATGTAGCAGAGCTAGTACGGTTTAGGCCATTAGACACGTAGCTATAATAACCTATAATAACCAGGCACGTAGAGCCATGTGTGGTAAATATGATGCAGTAATCTCCAATTATCCAAAAACTATAAGATAATTAACATTGGGCTGGCGATCACCTAAATTATTGGCTCCCTTGTTGGACCTTGATATCAAGGATCGTTCGCTGGAGTGTAAACAAGGTCCCAGTGGTGGGACGCCCTGCAACAAAGCAAGCAATCGAGCAATCGTTATCGCTCTCGCACAGCCACACCTATTTGAAAATGTGCCTTGAGGGTACATGATCCCACGATTGGTGTCACGAGACGTTTAACCTCTGCATACATTTTTCACACAGAATTGAATACGAGCTAGCATGGCGTCAAACAAATTGCATGCTGCCAGAAGTTTGGTAGTTGACACAAAAAGAACTGCAGTATCTACGTTGATAGAACGAGTACTTAATTACTAATGCCCGAAAGAATGGAAAGACATACCGCAAGCCGGTACAAGAAGTTCTGTAATCATGAAAGTAGATATTTTTGTATACAGCTTGAAGTCAATCAGAGTAAGCTCTTCAGATAGAACATAATTACGGCTTGCTTGATAGAATGTGCAAATTTTGAAACAGGCATTGCTGTCATTCTTCCCGCTCGATGGGAATGAACACAACACCGAGTTTGCCAGGTCGGTTCGAAACAGTTCCCGCAGAATACCGTCAATTCTGGTAAACTAGCGGTATTCCAATTTGGCACCTTTCAGAGCGCGGGTTCGAAAACATACATCCGCATTCTATCCTAGATTAGACCTGTGTGTACATATATGCAACAGTTTCTCGCACCGAAAAAGCTTCACTTTTACGAAATTGACGTTGAATATATTTCCCAAATTTTGAAGGAGTTCTGACGAGGAAAAGTACCAGAATTGGCCGTTTCAGGACCGATTGCATCACGACTTGGAGGAATTGAGGACTTCAAGGATCACTGGCAAAGCTCGGATGGAGTGTGAACGACGCCGGATTCAAGATGAACAACTTGTTCCCGGTTTGATGTGCGGGCGGTGGCTCCAACACCTCGCACTGCATTCCGTCTAGCATGTCGTACACTACGCCGTCCCGGTGGTGAGTGTTGAAGATGCACAGCTTTCCTTCCCCGAATCCCACACACATGAAATCCGCGACGCCCCTTCTAAAATCAGGGTGGGTAGGAATTTCTTGGACACCAGTCTTTCTTACTTCCACCACATTCCTCCACTGGCAAGCCGCTGCTCCTGGGTTACGATCATGGTACTCCATCTCGTCGATGCGAAGACACACGATTCCTGGTCCATGGACACCTTGCCCTTGGACATCTTCCTTGCTCTCAGAGAATAAGTATACCTTTCCGTCGTTCTCAACTAGTTGCAACAAGGATTTCGAGTCCGGTRCAAACGCCGGGATTGGGCATACCCAATTCTTCAGATATCTCCCATTCTCCATATCGAATGCTAGTATGTAATCMCCTCTGGGGTGGCGGTAATCGTCCAGGGTAGAGATGAAAAGCAGTATTCCGTTCACGCTAACACCTGTCTGGTGCTTGCTTAGTCCAAATGACGGTCCAGGAATGCTACAGACTGTCTCTCTCCACTTTGATGTAGATGAGTCGAGCACTTCCATAGTCTTGCAGTTAGGTTTCCTCCAATTCTGACTCGAAGTCGTACTCCCAGCAACTATTACTTTGTAGGATTTCTCGAAAGAATCGAACCAGAAGTGACGGAGCACCGGGTTTCTTGGATACAGCAGTGGTGGCAGAGCTTTTGTCTTTCCGGTCAAGGGGTTAAACACCACCAGCTCTCCTTTCCACAATTTGGAAACATCGACACACATGAGGGCGCCATGGCCGCACACCGAGTACTCCTTGAAAAGCTCTGCATCTGGAAATGGAAGATAAGAGAATGGGGGCAGCGCCTTCCACGACTTGGAATGAAGATCATAACCAGTACAGCGCCAGGACTGATTTTTGATGTAGTAGTGGATAGCCGTGAATGAGCCTTCTGAAATTCTGCCCCGAGACTGTCTGAAAGCTTCACCCTCTATGAACTTCCTCCAATCTTTCGACACTCCTTTGAAACGAGACAAATCTTGGAAGTCGACTCGTTGCAGGATATTTTCATGGATGTCATTGGGAAGAGAGTCCCAAGTTGTCGTTGACGGTTTCTTCGGATTCACCCCCACTGAAATCGTTTCTGAAAGTACAGATTGTTCCGAATGGCATGAGCATAAGAGTAGTTCAATGCTATTGCAGAAACTCGTCTCTCTAATGCTTCTCTTCGACCCAACGATGGATCCTGCCGGAATTGTTTTCAACCAATTGCGCCGACAATTTCTACTGCGATTCCTTTGAGCTGCATGTCGTCGTGATGACAGACGCCTGCAGTAGTCGAAACTGTTACCAATGTACAGCTTACTTACAAGATTTTGGTTGTTGAACATAAAAAAAAACATGATGCTCGCTGGAGCCCAACGTGAAAGCGGGGTCTGGTGGGATTTAGGGTTCAGGGTTTGATAAGAAAGAACTCAGGTTCGCTTTAGCACCGGAATGAATCAAAAGTTCGCATAAATTGTATTGTTTGTTCAAGCTCACACCAGAGTTCATAGGATTATAAAAACATTTTCAAGAATACATTTACCCACGAGATCTATTTAACAATGATAACGAAGGAATTCGCCACATATGCATCTCATTCCGCAGAGGCGCTATCTGGTTCGTAAGATTTCAATCTTTCATGTTCTCCATCTACTTGAATCAATTCCACGACAATCAACAAAGATTCACTTACTCTAGTTCAAAACAGAGAGCTCACTCCAAAATGAAAAGTCTTGCAATTGAACAACTCGAAAATCTGACAACAGAAACGCCCAGAGCTCTGCCAACTCACCGAGAAATTGGACAGGGAGAAACGGCCATTTTTGTCCATCGTGTCATCTTTTCACTCCCAAGAGAACCAAAGACGGGATCCAAGACTTGCCAGAAGGAGCTCCCTTCCCACACCGACATTCCTACCCAGCAGTACCTACAAGCGCTTCTCACAGAGCAAGCAGGCGGAAACCAATCTCCCGCAGTGCGGAATTCGTCATATGAAAACTCCATGATCAAAGGAAACTGTGAAGCTGAAACTGAGTGTGCAGGTGGCGAGTCGAGTCGGACTGCTAGGAATGGATTGATGCAATTGAGGAGCATAGCATTGCCAATGGCTTCGATAGAAACATTGGGCAACTTACCATATGATTCTCTCGTGCAGACGGAATCACTGTGATGCGACAGTACTGTACAGACAACAAGCTTCATTGGGTCCCTTACAGCAGCTCCAATGCTACACGGAAACCCACACATAATAAAGTGGATACCAAGAAAACATGCCCCAATGCAACCCGGCATTGGTCACTCTTTATTTCGGGCCCGTCACTTTCTACCCCGGCTCGGCATTTTGTGGCAATATCAAGAGCCCGGGAGGTGGCACCCAATAGCGAAAGTCAACAATGTCATACCTTTTCAACCTTGTTTTCCGTGCTAATAAATTCAAGCTCTCCCTCTTTGCATGAAAGGTCTATATTTAATATAGAATCTTTTATTTTTATTTTTTATAATGAGGTAAAGGTTCACTTGTGGTATGGATTGCCAGGTTTGCATTGGGGCAATTTTTTTCTTAAAGTTGACAGAACGGAGTGAAGTCCGCCTATCTGCACTTCAAAATCTAGATGTTGTGCTTGCAACAATATATGGATTGGGCTTGCTCTTAGCTCTGACAACGGTGTAGCCCGGTTGTGGAGGGTTGAATTGACCCCTTCATGGCCCTTTTTTTTACCCTTGGGAAAACACTGAAATTCTTTTACCTGCCACATATGACAAAATTTGAAAATTCTGAATTCATATTTGCAATCAGAGGCCCCAAATTAAAAAGGAGAGGTGATGAAATACTAAACTAATGCGGCACAAAATAGGGGGTAATTTTTACATTTACCTTGTGGCAGGGGCAATGAAGGGGGCAGTTCACCCTGGCCGTGAATTGACCCCCTCATTGCTCTTTTTTTTACCCCTACGGAAACATTGGAATTGTTTTATCTGCCACATATGACAAAATTTGCAAATTCTGAATTCATATTTGCAATCAAAGGCCTCAAATGTGCTGTGGGAGGTAAAGAAATACAAAATTGACGCGGCACAAAATAGGGGGCAATTTTTACATTTACCTTGTGATAGGGACAATGAGGGAGTCAGTTCACCCTGGCCTCTTTCCTTTGCACCTTGATGAGCGAGTATTCATTGGGACCCTTCTATATGACGTGGGAGCGGACATTTACCAATGCAAGATGCAAACATTGTAAAAGCAATGTCCTGATCTTAGACATGGCTAAATGGGTAGTAACAAGTAAGCAATGTTATATATAAAGTTCCTTGAGCATAGTTTTGACCCGCTCATTGTTAAAAATAACTTTTAGTTAGTAGCTAAATGTACACACACACTTGGGCTTAACCCCCAAAAGACTAACATGCATTTTTTGGCAACATAGAAATTTTAGGCAGGTAGGTGTGACTAGAGATTTGCATATTCTAGGCTAAAATTTTAATAGAAGTGGGGACAAGGAATATCTTTCATATGCACAAAATTTCATGACATTTGGAAATATGCGTCAAAAGTAATTACATGATATATTGTTTCTTTCTCAACTTGGGCAATCCGGGTTAATGAGAAAATAATCACTTTTTCAAACATAAAAATTTGAAACTCGTTTTCTATGTTTATAGATAGTTACATAGAAATCTTTGAATCATTCTAATTTGATCAATGATTCAAAAGTTACAAGGAGTTTTAGTTTGAGGCAGGCAAATATGAAATCTCTACTCTGAAGTCCTTTATTTAACTCAATTTTCAATATTTTTTGAAAAAAATAAAATCATAGGTTGTAGATTGTTCATTATAACATTTCAACCTTTGGAAATTGGTATTTTTCAATCCCATAACAAAATTCTTAACAATTTTGTATGTTTGCCACTTCAAATGCTCATATCTTGCAATCTACATGGTGGAAAATTCTGAAATTTTTTCCACATCTTCTCAAACCAACATACTACGAGATTCCAAGGTTACATGTGTCTGAAATAATTTTTCTAAAATTTAGTGCTTGTCCTAGAAATGGCAGTTTTAGAGCGTTTTTGGTAAAAATATAGTCATAGTCCTTTAGGTGTTAAGGGAGCGGTTTAAGGGAAAGAGTTGCTGATATGTTTAGATCTGCGATGCTAAAATAACACCGAGCTTAGCTGGAGGGTCACTTGTAATGTGATAGAAAGAATGACCCTCTTGCAGTGCTAGCATAAAAGTTAGCAAATATTATGTAGCATTGAAATAAGGGAAAAACGAAGATTTGAGGTATCTATGAGCACTGTTAGTAAATGTGCACATGACAGTTTATTAGAAAAGAACAACGCTCCACAAGTAATCCATTTCTCTGTTTATGGTAGAGGGACCCATTACTAACCGGCGCCCCATCACCAATCAATAGGGTGTTCTATTTCCAACCAAGGTTGAAATAGATTTCCATTTTGCCTTGGAATGCGTGTTTTTGATTTTTTCAAGGTTTGGACCAATAAGTTCATGACACATAAGTGAGCAAGAAAGTAGGAAGCAATGAGCAGAAAAGTAGTTCTTGAATGATTAGAATTGGATGACTTGGAATATTGATCATAGGTCAAGCCCAATTTCAAAATTCATAGTAATTTCATTGCAAGAGATAAAATTACCAAATTTTTTGCAATTTCCATCAATTTTGTCAATGCACCTCTCAAAATATTTGCTTTGCTTAATACTACCCTAGATCATCTCTAGAATTGATTATTTGATTGGTTAGGGGTCCCTCTACCATAAATAAAAGCTTGTAAATTTAGTAGAAATCTCATAGCACACGTATTAATTAGTCTGCATGTAATTAACTCAAGACTGCAAAATACATTTATTTTCCGCACTTTTTAAGTTCCATTACAAACAAATGGACATGCACACCACAAACACAAACTCCTATGCTCAAGTAACTACACTGAATAGGAATATTAAGGGGACCCCACAATTAAAGGGACTAAATGAGGGAAACTATAGATGTTTGAAACATGATTTAAATCCCCTGAGACTTCAGTCACTGTTGATGTACAACAGAGGTAGATATTTATATAGTGTGAAGTGTCAATTAATTAGTATGGATCCACTTAATATCCCTATTCAGTGTAGTTTTTCCAAAGCAATTTTCATAAGTTATGACATTGGATTTGTGAAGGTACTAATGTACATGCCAGACCAAGATTTGGGCTACTGTTGCGTACTAAAAGCATCCCCACTGTGCACCCGACCAAAGAGGCGGGCCAGCCTCAATTGGCATGTCCAATGAGTGAGGGGCCTTCCTTTTTGGCAAGCACCCCACTGCAACTCCGCCTCAAGACACGGGAAGCGAGTCAACACGGCCTCTAAGAGCGCCACCTCACTTGCACAATGAATGGAGAAGCAATAAACGTCCCAAAAGTATCTTKAAATTTGTGGAAATAAATAAATTAATCCATACCGAGGCACAGGCAAGACTCCCCATTTGGCCGTCTGCTCTCTACATTTGGCCGTGTCCGGCCAACTTTTTGGCTTCACTGTGTGTGCTGTGGGGGAAATAAATGGGGCTTGGCCTGGCCAATCCCCAATTTTGGACCTTTGGCCGTGGGTGGTGGGAATGCTCTAATGCGGGAATGCCTCAATCTACAACAATGGAGTAAACCATAAGAGCATCCCCACTGCGCACCTGGCCAAAAGGGACGAGAGGGCCTCACTTGGTGTGTCCAATGAGTAAGCCAGACCTTCCTGTTTGGCAAGCACCCCACCGCAACTCCTCCTTAAGATACGGGAACCAAGTCAACATGACCTCCAAGAGTGCCACCTCACTCGCACAAAGAATGGAGAAGCATCAAACGTCCCCAAAGTATCTTGAAAAATCTGAAAAAGGACAAAATCAACCCATACCAAACTACGGCCAAGACTCCCCATTTGGCCATCTGCTCTCTACATTTGGCCATGGCCGGCCAACTTTTTAGCTTTGCTTTATGTGTCATGGGGGAAATAAATGGGACCGGGCTCGGCCAATCCCTGGATTTGTGCCTTTGGCTGTGCGTAGTGGGGATGCTCTAACCCACCAAATCTTTGAAGTGAAGTGGAATGTAGAAATAAATTATCTACTCCCTCAATCCCAGTAAAAGCTTCCCAAAATTTTCCTACAAAGACTATAAATCAATATGATTAGGAAGCTTTTAGTAGAACTGGGAGTATTAAACTTAAAATTACCAATCCAAACCTTCACAAAGAGGATCAAAATCTTTAGAGAATATTTAGAAGGGCATGGAGTATTATTCATCAACTTTGGCAATGTGACATACCATCTTACTGCCCAAGTGCAAATGCTCTAAAATAGGTCAAGTTTTGCCCAAAGCTATGTCTTCAGCTTATAATGAAGGCTCAACATATTAGGAGAAAGTAGATTGGGTTCACAACTCCAAATTTTTCACCCTAGTGGAGAAATATAAAAATATTCCTCCATTCATAATGAAGTGATTTTACATTGTTAACTTAATTCCCTAGCAAATTTGGAGCCAAAAATGAATCCTAGCTAATTTTTCAAAGTAGATTAGTTGGCACTAAATAATAACTTCAATCATTATTCCCAAAATGAAAAATTTGGCATTATACACCTCAAGTCTACACATTGGCCCACAGATGGTAAATATCCAAAACCAACAATTATACCCCCACCAACACTATTTATTGTTATTTTACATTTGATATCTTTAAAAATGGTAATATGATACATAGTGTCAATTCTTTTAATTTTTCACTTTTCAAAACAATTAAGAGCTTTTTAACTTTGGACCACATCAAGAAAATAAATAACCTTTGAGAGCTTCTGTTTACAAGTTCTTAAAGAGCATAGAAATGGTCATCTTTACCAATAAAATTGACTGTTCATAATTTTTTTTTCTTGGCTTATTAAAGGTGAAGTGGCTCTTATCATAATGAATTATCAACAAAGTATTTGCTCCTATAATCATCACTAATTACAATTGAACATAGTTACTAGTATCAAATACAATTTTTTTTATCACATGATCATATTGGCAATTGAAAGAAGTTTTCAATGCACATAACCCCTAAAGGACCAAGTGTCCGTTCAACGTACGCAAGAAATCTCGGGTAGGTTCCTATGAAGTCATTTTTGGTTGGATGGTCATGAAATTTGGACACAAAGTGTAACTATGTATCCTCTTCCTTGAAAATCTAATTTTTTTTCCGATCGGGTGCTCAAATCAACTTTGGAGGCAAATCGCGTAGCTCTGGACACCATGTGCAAAACTCTTCCTATGATTGGGAAATTTGGTGGGTATATAGCTAACATGGTACAAGATGCAAATGTAAAAAAAAAATAACCATGTGTAGTGTAAAAAATTTCATTCTAGAAGGAGTTAAAGTTTCTAGGCCTTGTTGGGCAAGGTTGGAAAAAAACTTTTTGACCTATCTTCAAATGTTATAATCTTTCAATCCGTGCGGTTAAAGTTTTTGAAATTTTTTCCACACATTCCCATAGAATTTTAGTATAAATATGTATGGTTAAATCTTGAAAAAAAACTTTTTTCTATCATTTTTTTCTTGCTACCCTAAAAAGTGGTAGTTTTTGACAATTTTTGCCCAAAATATGCCTCAATCCTTTGGGGGATAAGCATGCATTATTCACACATATCATGAATAAATTATAAATTTTCAAAGTAATGTTCTAGGTTTACCAAAAATCAGCACCAAGCTTTTATAGACTCTCATGTTTTAACTGTTCACATCTTGTGCAATCAATGTCTTAGATATTGACAGCTCAAATCATCAATATAAGTGTTTTGGTGTCTTCTATTCTTTGAGGCCACACTTGTAAAACATTTGCTCAATCAAATATAAAATTTTGTAGTAAAAGAGTTAGCACGTAGGATTTGAAAATGGGTGATTGCAAGTAACACCTATCCTATTTTCCATCACACATTCAATGCAAAGGTTGTTTTGTGCCACAAGTATTTCCAAAATGATTGAATGAACATGAAATTCAAAAGCAAGCTTCCTATAGCAATAGAAAATGCACTTGAATTATTTCAATATTTTCAAAATTAATTTAATAGGTGAGATTGCATTTTGAATAAATGTCTCAGATATAGTTTGGGTGTTTTTTTGTACTATTGAGTACCTTTATAGGAGTGTTACCCCATCAGATTTGGTAGACTAGATTTTCCAATAGAAATACACCTTTTCAAGAGAGGGATTTCTAAAAATGTGTTCCAAGTGTGTTTTGCATTGTCCTCAAGTGTGTTATATTTAGGTTGAATTTATATTCAATTGAAAATGATTTTTCAGTTCAAGCTTCAATGCTCTTCTTTCTTTGCTCTTAGTTTGCAACAATGACCACTTTTAAAATAAAATTTTCAAACGCATTTCTAATTTTTAAAAATTAAAATGTGGAACTCTCATTGTCTAGTATAAATTGCAACCTATGGCTCAAAATAGTATTACAAGATATATAAAATGACTAAATAGTACTAGTGGAGGCGTGAAGTGCTTTTAATTTGCCAATATAAATTGTTTATATGGAAAATTCATTATTGCCATCCATCCTTGCCATCCAATGGTGAACATCATGTGTTGTCAAAATAGTAGATTTGAAATCTAATTGACCATCTAGATTTCATGCTTTTAATAGTACCAAAGGTGATTTGTAGTACAAGAAATACCAAAAGGTTGAAAATGAAAAAACGTATTAGATAGTCCAAGTGTTTCTTGCAATCACCCAAATTTGAATTTCTACTCTCTCTAGATAAACTATATTATAAAATATCAAAAACAACAAGTTGTAGGCTCCTTCCACGGATTATAGATGGCTTAGAGATAGATAGTAAAGGTGGTGGACATTGACTAGATTATACACAAAAGACGTAAAAAATAGTTATGAGGTTTGAAGTGCAAGTCATGAAAAAGTATAAAGAATAACAATTGTTACAAGAAGATTCTCCAACTGCCTTGATTGAATGCATGGATGTACCTCAAATTGTATATGGCTTGAAACGCTAGGATGTATAAGTAAGTTGTTCTTTGATTTTCATTGGCAAAGGTATCAATAATCAAACAATTTATGCAAAGGCAATGGACTTGTAGGCAACATTAAAGTACATATGAATTGTTTGGAAAGTTCTAGAGGTATAGCTGTAAAGATGAAATTATCATTTCTTTTTTGCTATGAAAATTGTAACTCCAAATTGATTCAATTTGTGAAATTAAATTTACCAAACAAGTTTCCTTCATATAGCCTATTGTCGAGTCAAATTCATCAAAAAAATAATTCAAATATAATTAAATATGGCATCTAATAAAATTTTCAAAAATTATAAGGTGGCATAATTGAATAGTGTAGAAAATTTGAATGGAAGTAATTCAAATTCATATAAATTTAAGATTTTTGCAAACAACAATCCCAAATATGGAGTACAAATGACAACACTTTCTGTCAAAAAAATCATTGCAAAAGGACAAGAATGTAATCATCTTGTGCCTTATTAATGTCCAAAATTTTAAGTAATGAAAAGCTCAATGACTTATAAAAATAGAGCTTAGGATTAGAAGTTGTGTTGAAATATTAGATATCACAAAAAATGAAATTTGAAAAAATGACAATTTTACATACTAAATAAAAATATCCCTACAAATAAATTACTCATAGAGGGGCCAATGAATTTGACCCAAAGCTATGGTATTATTAAAAAATAATAAATATAGAATGATATCGATGGATAGAAATATGCTCATTTAGGGTAAAAAAGGAAGGCAACTTGTTGGCTTTATATGTAACAGTGATTTGGAAGAACCCCAAGTTATGGTCTTTGAAGCAATGAATATGAAACAATAAACCAAATTGAGTTTTGAAACTATCATTGATAGAAACCTATCAAAATTTTAAGAACTTTTTTCAATTGTAGTATAAGTAGAGGCATTGCATAACCCGAAGCATAACCAAAGTACTAAAATTAAACAATTCAATATGGGAAATCAATGATAAGTGCAAGGTGAAATTCAAAAACTCCTTCAAAGCTGTCTTATTTAGATTGAATTTGACTAAAATAATATTGACCAATTGCATCCCAAAGACCTCTAGTACTTCAATCATCATTCTACTCAGAAAAACAGTCAATGTGGAGAGCTCAATATCTTGACTCATTGCAGAATCGGCACATCACAACAATGAAACCAAAATCAAATTCTACAATCAACTACCAAATTCTATCCCAAACCAAAAATATTCTTTTGGTCTTACCGCACATGCCACCACTACACCTTGTGTCCTGATGAAACCAGAATCAAATTCTACAATCAACTACCAAATTCTATCCCAAACCAAAAATATTCTTTTGGTCTTACCGCACATGCCACCACTACACCTTGCGTCCTAATTTCAAGTCAACTCCAATTGACAACGAGCACATGTTGTCAATAATTTCTCATCCTCCCACTCATAGGCAACAAAGGTAAGAGACCTTCTTTGTGCCACTATGTACCAATGGTGCACATTTCAAAATTTCATATGTACTAGACTGATACATAGTGACATTTTCTGCTTTGAAATCTTCTGGACCGTGTGTCCCCAATCGTGTTCTTGGTATCGTCAAAAAGCCCTTGTCGAAGAGGGGTGCATTGGCTTTGTTTTCTAGCATTGACTACCCAATGGCACAAATAGTCTCACATATTTGGATATGGGAGATTGAAAATCCACACCACCGCTACATCTTGAGTCCCATTTTCAAGCCCCACCCRAAAGGAAACAAGGGATTGTAGTACTTGTCCCCGACATTCATGGGTAACTGATCCACACGACGAAACCAAGTCCTGGCCAGCTTCCCTTGAAACTCGAAGCTGCCGAACAGCACCTCCGCCACGCCGCGGCCTTCGGAACCTGGCAACCAGGCCGCGACGAACGCGTTCATGTAGCCGAGGTAAGGCTCCACCACCAGCGGTCGACCGGAGACCAGGACCACCACGCAGGGGACGTTGGAGCATGTGTCTTTGATCAACGCCGGGTAAGGCGCCGGCATGTTGAGGTGGTTGAGGTTGTCGCCCTGCACTTCAGCATAGGGTTGCTCGCCCACGACCACGATGGCGTAGTCAAAGTTCTTGCCCTTGGCGTAGTTCGTGGAGGGAGTGGCTTGGTAGTCCACTTGGGTGGTCTTGCTCACCACTTGCCGAATGCCGCCCAGGATCGTGGTCCCTGAAACAGACGACGTATCGATCAGTACCGTAACATTCTTCTGCACGGCACGAGGCTTAAATTCTTGATAGAAAATGCCAGGGGTAGAATTCAACAAAACAAGAGGATACTGAACCAAGAAGCATGCTAGAGGAAGGATCTAGTACAGTGAAATGCATTCTCTACGTGAACGAAACAGACATAGGATTAATTTTTGACAGTGGCACAAACAAGGGTACGTGAGTGGGGGTGTTTTTGAGATGAGGTGGAGACGCTTTTGATTATCGTACCTCTGGTTGTGGGGCCTTTGGAGCCTTGCCAACTGATAGTCCAGCCTCCACATTGCAAACCAATGTCATCAGCGTGAGCTCCCACAACTAAGACCTTCTTCGCAGACTTGTTCAACGGCAAAATTTTCTTCCTTAAACCGTCACCGTTCTGCAAGAGCACCAGGGACTTTCGCACTGCTTCTCGTGCTAACGCCCCGTGCGACTGCACCCAATTTACAAAAGAATGAAACACGGTTTTAAAGGATTAATCTCACCACTGAGATGAGGATTTTGACATGTGAGAAGGAGGTTACTTAATCTGATCCCGTTTCCTATATATGCTGAACGTCAATTTCGTTAAACTGGCGCTTTTGAGGAGCACAACCTGAAACCTAAAAATCTAGACCACTCCTAGTTTGGTGCAAGTTTGGTGTAAGAATTAAATGTCTAAATGTCTATGGCTAGCGATCATTGAAGGAAAGTGGGGTTGTCTACTGTTCCTCCAGTAGTACTCCCCCAGTGATGGATTGCATAGAAAAATTAGATCTCGAGAGAGTTTGCCTCATAAAGTACACAAGGTGATCTCCCCAGAGCTCTAGATGCTACTCTCTAAGTCGACATAGCATACTCGTACACATTAATTATTGCTTGCAAACAGTACCCTCCATGACTAATCCTTCAGCGACGGAGAAAATTAATTTCCAAATTATGTGAGTGTAGACCAATTTGAAGCTACAGGTAGAGAACTCACCAGCGAGCCCAGGTACGCCTTGAGGTTGTTCTCCCCATACGGATGCTCGAACAGTCCCGCACGCATCTTCACTCGCAAGACCCTCGTCACAGCGTCATTGATCCGGGCCATCGCAATGGCGCCATTACTCACATGCCTCTTCACGATGGCGATGAAGTCGACATAGTCATACGGCACCATCACCAAATCGATTCCGGCGTTGATCGCAAGCCTGACAGAATTCGCATAATTCGCCCCCCAGGGATTCGTCATGCGGTCCACGCCCTCCCAGTCCGAGATGACGACRCCCTGGAACCCCATCTGGCCTTTCAAGATATCTGTGAGCAAGAACTTGTTGCCGTGCATCTTCTGGTTGTTCCAGCTGGCTGACACCTTTCGAATTCCAGATCACTTGTTGAATGGCATGGGGGCAATTGCAACTAAAGAGAATGTGCAAAGCATTGCAGCTGAGCCTCCGGTCCTTTACTGGGCCGATGTTGAACAGACGAATCAATCTCCAATAACGACACTGCCTATGGACATGCACGTGAGGCTTAAGGAGCCCGTGCGACGGCGTGTGTGAGGAACAGAAGATTGATGCGAGTTTGCTCCCTCTCACCCTCACGGCGCAGGGCTTACAAAAACTGCGACCGCCGGCGACCGTCAGTAGCCCTCACGGATTTTTACCCGCAAGGAAAAAGGAACAACTGAACGCCAAACTTACCAATTTCACTTGTGGCAACCTCCTCTTCTCTCACCCTCGGCACAAGGCCTCTTCTTCTCTCCTGCCACGTCTCTTCCTGCGCCATAGATCTTGCGGCAGAGAAGAAGATAAGTTACATGGCTGACCCCTCCTTCGGGAAAACGCTGAAATTTTATATTTTCGAAGCATGATAAAATTTGCAAATTTTGAATTCATATTTGCAATCAGAAGCCCCAAATTAGTTGCTACAGCAGAAATGTAAAAGATGAATTACTGGAGCACAAGATAGGGGGCTTCCTGTCCACGAGATTGGCCAATATTCACAGGTGGTACCAGCTAAACATCTAGCTATAGTACTAGACACAAGTCGAATCCCAGTTACAGAAGAGGAGACTGACCTGCGTGGACACTGCATTTGCTTAATTACGTTTGCTTACAGATTGATCACTTATTTGAAGAGCATGGGTTCCAAGGTTTCGATCGGAGCTGATCGAGTAACTTACGCGTGGAGTTTGTGCACTTGCAATTGTACCGGAACTTGTACGGTGGTGACGTGGTGGCCATTCGATCGAAAGTGCGGAGGCTGGACCGAAAGATCAGGAAGAAACGGCGACGAATTTAGCAACTTAATGCCTTGCCACTGGGAAGCTACTGTAGAGATCGATGGAAGTCCGGAACTCCGGATCATCAGGTTCGGTGGGCCTGATGAGTGAGTTATCTGATGTGACTCCGTAATTAGTGTGGTAAATGATAGTTCCATTTGTCGAGCTAGTCCCTGCCTCTAACGGATATTTCGTCAAATTAACAGTATTCCAGAAACTGGCCGCACTTCCAGGTTGAGACCGTGCGGTTTGAAATGTACACCACTCCTAGATTTCAGATTGTGCGGTCTGAAATCTATACGGTCAGTCCTAGAAAATGAATGGAAAAATGGCATACAAAAAATTTGTTTTCTTCAATTTATGCTGAACGTCGATAATAAACAGAGCAATAAACCGTGCCCACGAACTGGGCCACGCAGACTAGATTTACCGCTAGGGAAAATGCAGGAATGTTTTATTTTTTGCACAATTTTTTCTTGGCAATTCCTGAATTTATATTTGCAATCATCAGAGACCCCAAATTAGCTAGGGGGGCTAGAGAACATACCCTAGTGACGGCTCAATATAGGGGGATTTTATTTACTTTTATCCCAAATATTACCCTGCGGGCCCCAGTTTGTAGGCACGATTTATTGCTCTGCGATAATAACATGGTGGCAAGCGTTGCTGAAAGCAGATTGATCTTTGAAGGTAGCTTGGTTGTTGTACAACATGGTAAGAGGGCTTTCGTTCATGCTCACGAAACATAAATTTCAAGTGAAAGCCGACACGGCTTATATGACAAATCTAGTCACCCAAATGCTCCAATTATTGAATCAATAGGCCGATGCCTAGTTTCTTTGTTTTTAGAGTGAGCAATTAAGTCGTTCATTGAGCACTTTGTCTTTTTACCGTCACTTCAAAGTTAACCTTGAAAGGAAGAGGTCTATTATGAAGGTGTTTTGCCAAAAATGATTGGATTTAAGGATTAGCGGATGGATTAGAAGGTGCATTTTTCAGTTCTATAGTAATTTAAATGGAAAGTCATCCATTGGGTGGTTTTTGGCCTCGGTAGAATTTTAGAATTAAGTGTCCAAGGACCCACTGTTTGTGTGTCTTTTGGATGATTTCAGATGAGTTGTATATAATGAAGATAAATGATTTTTTTTYCAAATGAATTTTTTTGGAGAAAATCTTTTGAATGTATTTTTCATGGAATACTAATGTAAACCATAGTGGTTGAGCTATTATTGGTTTCTCCTCAAAAGAAGATGCTAAATAAACGGATCACCAAAGGTGCTTAACTGTTTTAGAGTATTGGAGCAATTGTCACTCCTTGTACTAATTAAATATGAAATTTAGTTAAAAAATGATCTTTTATGAATTTGAGTCCAACTACTGAAATGAATATTTCATGAATTCTGATATATTCTTTAATTTGAAAAATTGAAAAGTCTCTAAAATCAAACTATTCACAGCAAATTTGAAATTTGAATCTATAACTATAGTCTATTGATTTTCTAATTATAGAGTGACATAGACATTTGGTTTATACAATGAATGATGTTTCAAATAATAATATACATTTTTGTGACATTTTCTGAATTTTTAAGCACATATTGAAATTGATATGTATTTTCTTCATTCTTTCTTCAAAAATTTATAATAATTTCAAATTTTTACAAATAAAATAAAATTTTATATGACTTGTGGAAGACTTGTGATTTTTTTTCTAATAATATAAAAAAATTCAATCATATTTAGCGGCAAAATAGAACGTACAAAGCAAAACATATTGACATGGTTCACATGGTCATAGTCTCCTATTTTAACCCCTAAAGGACTATTTGTCTCTTCGAGGGACAAGGTAGATTTCGGGCATGTACTTACAGTCTCAATTTTTGTCTTGATTTTTCGAATTTTTTTTTGAAGATAGAAAAATTAATAAAATTCATGAAAATATAATTTTTTTTCAATCAGTGCCTGGGAACAAAAGTTATGCCCAAAACAACTCAATATAGGGGAAGGGGCGGGGGGAGAGGGGCCGCAAAAAAAAGTTTCAAAATTTTTTTTTTTTTTTTGAATTTTTTTTCTCATATTTAATATTTTTGTCTACATGGAAAGCATTGATTCATTCCATTTGGATTTGTTATGAGAAAGTTATGGGCAATCTTGTTTTCCGGGCAATTAGAGAATCTTCTTGAAAAAATAACTTGTAGGATTCATTTCTGAATGCAAATTTTACAATTTTAAGACAAAAAGAGTTCCACATGGTCTAGTTTGAATTCTAAGACAATCTCACTCTTGGAACTAGTGCATTTTAATTCCACCTTAGAGATATTAATAAATTAGATTTTCCTTTGATTTTGTACCTACTTCTACTTAACAATTTTTTAAAGAATAAAATTTAAGTTTTTTTTTGGAATTTTTTTCCCCCTAGATTCTCAACTCAATTTCCCATCATAAAGATTGAAAGCTCAAATCTTTGTAGTGCAAAAAATAAAAGTTAAGAAGGTACAAAGTCAAATAATCTAGTCCAGCAATGTGTTGCAAAACTTGTTTTTTTCACTTTAAACACAGATATCTTGCAATCCGTGTGTCCAAAAATTCTGAAATTTTTTCCACACATCCTCATACTTGTTAGGTGTAAGATTCTACAGTTAGATGTGTAGAAAAAACAAATTCCAATTTTTTTTACTCTTTGCTATAGAAATGGCAGTTTTGAGTGTTTTTCACAGGAAAAAGGCCTTGGTCCTTTAGGGGTTAACTCCTAAATGCCCAAGCTTTTCCAAGTGTGTCTTGATTCTTGACTATGAAAATGTAGTTATCTCCAATGAAGCAAATTGTTTTTTTTTCAAAATCTAACCGTATAGATGTTTAAAGAGCTTGCTTATTAGTACGTGTACCAAATTTGAGTGCAAAATTGAATAGGAGTTGTGAGATTATAACAAGAGAAATGTACATGTATTTTCTATTTTTAGTATGCTGCCTTTTCCCACAATGTTTCAAAAATTTGCATGTAAAAGTTTTTTTGGATTGGAGGTGATATGAAGAACTACAAAGAGTGTTAGTATACTAAAATACACTTCCAAAAAACTTAATATCATATGAAAAGCTATCAAACTCATTACACAATCCACCTTGCAATTGTTGAAATGCAATTTTTTTTATAAGTAGAAATTGCAAATAGTTTTAAATCAACGCTTGCATGATTAAATTTTCAATAGTGAAAATCATGAAACACTTTATTCTTTCCATTGGGACCATTTTCAAAGCAAGTGGAGAAGTACAATTTCTTAGATCTTAAATCAAGTGAAATTGGCAAACTTTGTTAAAAGCCAGGAAATGAAGTAAAACTAGCAAGCTTTACTCTTCCATTAACCCATTAAGGACCATGGTTGATTTGGAGGGCGGGCAAGATATTCTCTAATTTCTAATTAAACATGGAAAATATATCAAATTGTGATGCTTTCTAGAGATTTGACCATGATGATGGAATTGGCATGAATGATTGGGCCTCCACAGCAAATTTTGTGGCACTTCAAGGTTCCCTAATTGGAAGACTTTTGTATTTTCAGCCCAAATTTCATTAGTTCTTTCAATCCCTAAACCCCATGCAAGCACATATTGTCCTGATTCTTGTCCCAATCCATTTGATTTACAATTCCCCACACCCCTCCCCTTTTGTCCGTATCCAAATTCATTCTAGAACTTTGGCTATCACTGAAGAAGTGTCAATATCAACCCGAAAGTGGTCGACCAGTCCTTAATGGGTTAATGCACATATATGCCTTTGAAAACCTCTCAATAATTAAATATGTCATTTTTTGGGTGAAAAATGAAAGTTTTCAATTAATAACCCTCAAAATTGCTCAAATTTTTTTTCAAACGGTCAAAGGAATTTAATTGATGATCACAAGATCAGTCACGTTCTCATCAAATGAAATAATTGAATGATATTTTTTTGTAATGAGAACATGACCGATGCACGGTCATTTCTTTCCCGGCGTGACCGCAGGATACACTTGGCGACCTCGTCGTCGTGACCTTCCTGCAGGAAGAGTCTCGCATCCTGGAAATGAAACTCCGTCACATTGGCTAAATTCAGCAAAGATTTACAGTTACAAAACATGTGAACAAACAGAGTATGAGATTTTTATTTTATAAAACATGTACAGCAGTGTTTTCAGCAACTTGCGCTGTTTCTGAAAATCAGGTAACCTGTATGACCAACTGCTGGATACGTAGTACAAAGAACAGTAGAAAAACATTGCAGCTTGCAAGTGAAGACTTGCTGTAGACCAAGACTCGAAATTCGTTGCGGGCACATGAGCTTCACTTAAAACTTTAAACCCTAAGCTTCGAATTTTCCATTTGATGTTGCCGCCATTCGATTCTTCCAATCACTCTTTCTTCGGCGTGACCTTTTTCGCAAACTTGAGAATATACTTGGCAATTTCGTCCACATGATCTTCCAGCACGAAGTGTCCGCCATCCAACAGATGCAGCTCCGCGTGGGGCAGGTCTCTCAGAAACGCCTCGGCCCCGGGCACACCGAAGATGAAGTCGTTCTTGCCCCACGTGATGAGCGTGGGGAACTGGTACTTCCGGAACAAGGCGTGGAAGCCCGGGTACAACTTGAGGTTCGTCTGGTAGTCGTAGAAGAGGGCTAATTGGATCTCCGTGTGGCCTGGTTGGGACAGGAAGTAGTAGTCCAGGGACCAGTTGTCGGGGGCGATGCGGGCGACGTCTTTCACGCCGGTGACGTATTGGTATCGGGTGGTGTCCAGGGTGAAGAGGGACAGGAGGGGGGTTGCGTTCTCGGTAGTCTTGTTAGCCCAGTACCTGCACGCACACAAGATTTCACAACACAATTACAACACAATTTGTGGATTTCATGTAAGCTCCGAGCTAATTAGATCGAGGGATTTCAGGATTCGTGTTCTAGTAATCTGAAGTTCCTCTGATTCCCACGACAAGAGGAGACTCCCGTCGCGCCTGATTTGGTAACAAACTTGCAGGTTGCGAAGCTGGAAGCTCGCACAAGATCGAATCCCTTAATTCTAGTTGTGCGTTGCAAGGACTCCCTATCTGGTCGCAATTTTGGCAATGGAAGGGGCACTACAAGGTCACGAGGAGCTCTCTTATAAGCGATTAAGGTTAATGAGCCCATAGCACACACAAATGGGGGCAGGCCCAGTTGTGAACAAAATTGTAATGGTGGTGTACATTCAAGTTCTGAAATGTACACCACTAATATAATTTTGCCCACAGTGAGCTTACTCCCATTGCCGCACAAATGGGCTCACTTACCTTACACGCAGCWTCAAGCGAGCCAATAGAAGGTGATTTCGTAATTCGGGGAGGAATTCGAGAGAATTGTGKTGTACCCAATTGAATTGATAAAAAAAAACTGACAAGTGCAGATTAAAGCAGGAATTCGAATCGCAGTATCTAATACCCCTAATTGTGAATTGCAAGGATTCCCCATCTGGTCAAGGTCGCAGGTTATAGCCTGCTCAGTGGCCAGATTTGCCAATTACTCCAAAGTTAGACTACCGGTTCCCTCCTAGCAATCCAAGTCGCTCAAGAATTGTGCACATTTTCTTACCACCATCACCAACCTACATTTCTGTAAACCCATCTCAGTTAAAATCCAAACTACAGATAGGTCGCACAAGTTAGTTTTAAACCTTAACAAAAGCATTTGGAAWAGTTAAACAAGCAAGCAAAGGAGCAGAGAAAACAGCTGCTTGTGTCCCAAGAAGCACCTACTTGCGAATGGGATCCCAGAAGGGCGTCAGTCCTTCTTCATACGCATTCCCATTCTGCACGACTAACCCCAGAATCCTCTCCGGATGCGCCTGCAGCAACCGCAACCCCACGGGCGCMCCATAATCCATGATGTAAATGTAATAATTCTTCAACCCCAGCTTCTGAATGAGCTCTTCCACGGTGGCCGCCAAGTTATCGAACGTGTAATCAAACTTGTCAACAGGGGGCGAGGTCGTGTATCCGAATCCTGGGTAATCAGGCGCYACGACGTGRAGGAAGACGGCCAGCAACGGAATCAAGTTGCGGAACATGTGCGAAGAGGTCGGGAAGCCATGGAGCAGCAGAATCGTGGGATCRGAAGGGTCCCCGGCCTCGCGGTAAAACAAATTCACAGTGGAGAGGTTCGCCTCTCTGTGGTACACTACAGGGGGCRCCATAGCTGCTGTACGTACGTCGCACTCAGCTAGAAATCAAGCAACCAAGCAATGTGAGCAACGCGATTTCAAATTCAATGCAATTCAAGACCAGATTGTAGAGCTGGAAATCTCTCACACTCGCAAATTTGGAAGCAATTGAAAGAGAGTCAGTACGTGAACTGTAACACCCCCAAATTCTCCCAGCCAAATTTCGACGAGGGTTTYCACTGTTTCAAGACGTACCAGATTCGAATTCTACAGCTGAAAATCTCTCACTCTCTCGCAGTTTCGGAAACAACTGAAACGAGAGTCAGCCCCACTAGCTACTTCTCTCTCGACACCAGATTCTGCAGCTGAAAATCAATCTCTCACTCTCTAACTCGCAGATTTGGAAACAATTGAAACGAGAATCAGCTGCAATTGACACTTCTATTGACACCCGATTCTGCAGCTGATGAAAAGTTAATCTCCCACTCTCTCTCTCTCTAGCTCGCAGTACGTGAAACGATTCAAACGAGAGCTACCTGCTTGAACTCGTGAGCTGCAACACGGGCGCGCGCGGCTAGGTGCAGTGAATTTGACTTCTCATGGTGAGCATGGCAGTCCACTGCTAAAGTTATATAGCAAGTACAAAGGGCTGGAGAGGAAAGTACCGGCGTTGCTGCATGTGCTGTTCGATTGGAGCTGCCGTGAGGTACATTATGCACCTGTGACGCCACAGATGCGCATCAATGGCATCAGGAATTCCAACTGCGGAGGAAACCAGGGTGGGGCACGACCTCGCTCGCCCTTTCGCTTCGATTCTGCTTGTTGTTGGGGTCGAAGTCCGTCTTGTGATTGGGAACTGGGGGATTGGGTTCCACAGAAGATGACAATCTATGGCGAATTGGCGACTATTTTAATATGGGTGGTGAAAGTGGACAAAGTGGGGAATACTTCATTTTCTTTTAAAAGATTTATATACCATATTTTTTAAACTTTAAATATTTAAGCTTTGAAAGCAAAGGGGGGGGGGGGGRGGCCAATGGCTGAAAGGTATATATTAGTGACTCACTTTTGTAGGTCATCATGAAGTCAGTGAGAGCGCAAGACCCGGCACCGCGGCACAGCCTTTGTGGGCGGCTACAATACTCCAGGGCTAGATCCAGGGCTTTTTCAAGAAATAGTCTGTAATACGTCGTATAACATAACAGTACACTACACTAATAATGGTATTTAGTGTTGGCAACACTAATTACGAAGCACAACACTAAATGTCAACAATAATGTTAACTGTTACAACACTAAATGTCAACAATAATGTTAAGTGTTACAACACTAAATGTCAACAATAATGTTAGAGTTACAACACTAAATGTCAACATGTACACTATTTCTCAACTATTGGATAAAATTATTTTACAAAATTATATATTAATGTGTTACATATTATTTCATCAAATAGCAATGAAAAAAATAGAAATCTAAATCTATGAATTAAGGGGTGGTGAACACAACACTAACTGCAAACTGGTTGAAATTGAGAGTGAATGTGGTAAAATTTCAAGTAACACTATTAGTAACATAACCCTAAATACCATTATTAGTCTACTATAGTGTGCACATGAAGCAGATGTCATTTGTAGAATCCATGTGTAGTTGTCACAATCAAAATGAAAGTAAAAGTAATTTTCTAATTTTTTGATTCACATAAACTTCGAAAATCAATATCTTTTGCACTATATATTCAAACAAAATTTGTACTCCCTTCTCTGCTAAAGGCTTGATAATGGTATCAAGAACAAGATCAAAGGACACACGGTCCTGGAGATCTCACTATAATAAACAATCACAACAAATCAAACAACTTCCTTTATTTAAAGTAAAGATTGTTAACTAACCTAAACCATCCCCCTTGGATGTTGGGATAATCCTTTCTTAGATCCTTGGAAATGAATTTAACCCTGTAGCGCCCGGATGTCCACAAACTAGACGATGAACAAAATTGAAACTATAGTTTCATCCTCCTAATTGCTTGGATGAAAGTTCTTCTAATATGTAGAGATATTATATCAAGTTGTTTTTCTATCCAAGGTTTGGATTTGGTGTTACTAGAGTACATATTTTTCTAAAATTACCAATGTGCAAGTAATCTGCTTCAGGTGTCCAGCGTTTCAAAGTGGGGGTGAAATCTAGGGCCTCTGATGCTTCTGGCATCAAACCACTGTCCTCAACAGCCACGTTGTGAAACTGACTGAGAGCGGCCTCCATGAACTGTGCCACCATCTCCTCGTCTGACGAGTCTGCAGCCCCTGTAACAGAGTAACACTCCCCGTCTTCATTGTTATCAGAAATCAGAGACTCCAGAGTTGGCCCCTGCACCACCACGCTTGCAATTCAGATGGAAGGACCTACACAAAAACATGRGCTCTTCAAAAAGATCTTTACCCCTAAAGGACTGAGGAGCCCTACGTATTTTCCTTAAGTCTAGAAGACTCTTAAGAGATTCATTGTAAGAACAAATAGATTAAAAGAAGATTGTCGTGTTTTTACGACTTAATGCTGTGTTAGTACTCATCATGTTACTCAACTACTACGAAAACATTTTGTACCTTAAATGCCGAACACTCCTGTCGCTAGAGGCTTCATAATGCGAGAGTTGAAAACTGAGCATAAAAAGAACCCCAGCAAGAAAAAAAGGAATAGGATTGAACCTTGCAGTATTGTTGGTAGTGCTGGTTAGCTTCACTGTGCTCAACTGATCCGGGAAGAAGACCAGTTCCATACCAAGAGTCGTAGTCGGAGGAAACTTGCAATAGGTACCTGTCCAACAAGAAAGTATGCTTAATGCTCCTAATTAAACAGTTCCCAGGATGCAAATAGGACGAACTTGAGACGCTGAATTAAAGAGACAATATTTCTGCAAATCTCTCATTTCAAAGAATATGTACTAGGTAATATGAGATTCGATTCGTACTTGTCATACAGATCCTTTTCCGCTACTGGGCTATATAATGACAGCCAATCTATCCCAAMCAATCCTTGTTCGAGTTCATCTGCAGATTTTACTGGTTCTGAACCTTGTACAGAACTTGGGACCACTGAAGCAGGATGGTCTTGGTTCTTGGATCCAAATAGCCAATTTGGACTCTTTAATAGGACCTCCCTGAAAATCACACTCAAAGTTCAGTAGAGGTACTCTTAGATAAAACTCGAAAGTATAGTAATGAACTTAAGACCATCAACTGAGYACTCTGCGAGAAATTAGAAACCAAATTATATCACCTTGAACGTCAATATTCTTTAACCCTTACGTGCTCCGACGTCCATATTCTGGACTATGAACGGAGGGCTTGCAGTCGCTGATTACAGACGCTGTTTAGTCCAACTAACTTCTGATTCATCCAATGTAATAYTTGAATCTTGAGAAGACAACCTTCCTTAATGACCAATTTAATGAAATTGTGGTAACTGATATTTCTGTACAAAGATATAAACAAAAATATGCAAARATTTAAAAAAGGATTGAGGAGTTAAGGGGTTAAAGAATAGCGAACCCTCTTAAATATTGTGCTTCTAGACTCTTGAGTACCACAAAACTGATGGTTATGTGCATTCACAATAAATGCGCAATTAAAGATAAACAATAGACACACTGCAAACAAGTACAAGAAATCTCACACGCATGCCGATAATTTACATCTACAAGCCGTCCTAAAACTGACAATCTGTTCCAATCTTCTTCGTAAACTCGGAGTGCAGTCACTGCAACAATATGTACAAACTTTTTAGTACAGCGCACTTACACAGCATCAGGAGTGGACCAAGGTGCTGGAAAGTGCTTCATGTCCTCTGGTAATTCTGATCCACGAGGCTGCATGCTTTGTTCAGAGGCACGGTTCACCTGCAATTTATGATAAAAAAAATTACTCATAAATCGCATATAATGACAACATTCTTAGCGACACTGACGACTTCAAATCTGTTGCCAACGATTGTAATAATTCACCTGAAGAAGTTTGTCGAAGGAAGTGAGTTTCCTGCAATAATAATCATCAGGATGGCGACATGAAACAGGCATGGCCCCATTCCTTTTCCGGAGTGCTTGCACAGTGGCCGCACAGGTTATCGCGGGAGGAGTCCTACACATCACACAGCAAAAGACGAAGACAACCGATGCTTAACACATGAAGACATCAAATCCTTACTCCCGTCAATATTTAGGGGATATTAGATTAAGGAAATTCACATTGTGCCTTTACTTATTAATTTCCCATGACACAAAGGAATTCCTTCTAAACTGATATCACTACCAATCAAATCCACGCCCGACACAATAGACAACACAAAATCTGCGGCCATGACCAAGTAGTCGAATGATACTATTTCCGGCTTCGTAAAGTAGAGAAAGAAACAGAATAATTAACCAATCAGTCACCAGCTCGTGGACTGAGATATATCCAACTAGTTGCCTGCATCTACTTGAGAAATATTAGTATCTCTTTGATACCTGATATTGTGAAGAGTTGAGATGTGATCAGTTTTGGGATTCACTAGATAATTTAGATGAACAAATTAACCCCACCTCAACCCAGTTGCACATTTGCATGTCTTCGTTACTTCATTGTCTATGTACTTGGGTAAAAATTCATGCAGAACCACAACATAGAAGGTATTTTACTTACTTCTCATCCATGGAGAAGTCATCCTGGTATCCAGCCACATGCAAATAATAGTCAGAGTCCAACTCCCACAGTGCCGGTTTCCCCCCCTGTGCTCGGAAGTGGCCAAGGAACCTGCACCCAAAACCCCTCAGGTAATTCGTACTGAGAAAATGTGAAAACTCACCAAACCATAGAAGTATTTTGTCGAAGTTATAGAGAGAGGGATGGACACTGATCTGCAGTGACAGATACCCAGATATACAAGCTAGGCTTTACACTGGAATACAATGTTTGTACTGAGCTTTGTGGATTGTAGAATACAACACTCACAGGTTCATTGCATCTTGCTTCTCCCTATCGGTGAAGGTGTTGCTGTAGAAGCGTCTGATGGAATTCAGAATTTCGGTTGACTGAGTTGCAGCTTTCCACCTGCCCTGCCTCTCTGGAAAGATCTGGGAGAAACAACCAAATGAATCGCAATTAAATACTGACGTGGCTGCAGAGTAGCTTGGCTTATTTAACAAAAGTACACCCAAATTCAGTATCCTTCTTAGAGCCCTGAATTCAGAAGATGTTCTCGTATTCTCCTTAGAACTATGCTCACATATTTAGAGAGGAAAAACATCAATAACAATCAAAGCGGAGTGAAGTATATCCTTACTGTATTATGTGCGGGAGAGCCTCCATACTGAAGCGCTAGGACATTCCCCATATTCTCGTACATAGACATCAAGGTTATTGCTACCTTTCCATTCATGTGAACTTCAGGGCTGTCCGACAAACCGACGGCATGAAGCTGGCGGCCAATTGCAGCTAGGCCAAACGCATACTGGGCAACATTGGTGCGATCAATGCAATCGATACAATTTGTTCTAAGCACCCCACTCTGGAACCTTTGCTCCCTTTTCCAGTCACGACTCATTGAAGCTGCCGCTGTTGCTGAAGGTACAGGTTCACTGCACAGCGATACCAACAGTGAGCGAAGAGCCAACATCCAAAATAGGAAAATATATAGTAGAATATCAGACAAGCAACCTGAACTTGAGGTTAGAGAAACCTACGTGGACGCATTTGCAGCATGCTGGTGTTGAGCTGACTTGGAAAGTCCAGGAACACCACTATAATACATGTCGGTAAGATCCAGGGTGTCATTGGCTACTTTTCCCAAGACAGCAATCACGTTTGTCATCTTACTGCAAAAACAGCCAAGAGTGAGATGTAAGAACGCAAATTTTCTCGCCTCCAACACACAACAATTTAACAGAAAACAGATCGACGGGTTGCAAACTGTCCGGGAAGCAATCGTGAGTCTAAACGAAGAGAATGCGCAACCTCGCGAAGGAATTCCAGAGCCTGAGAGAAAAACGCAAAGCAGAGAAATAGAAAGAACATACCGCTTTCGTCTTGTAGACATAAAACTTCTCCAGAATGTACATATCAGGATTGACAGCGTTCTCCATTGAGCGATATGGACAAACCATGCAGGGAGGCATCATTCGCCCTTAGCAACCTCGGATTCCACGCTTTCCAATTCAAAACCAATCTCTCACCAAACCTTCCTTCCCTACTCTCCAATTATCACTGAATTCGCTACTTCCCGGCCGTGCGTCCTCCAGAACCCACCATCTCTCGCAAAATCATCAATCGCCATAGCTGTCTCACAGATTTAAACAAAAGCAAAGCTCAATCACTTTTACTTCGCTAGTTCCATACTGGAATTCCAATTCAGGGAACGCTAATCATACAACTTCAAACAAGAGTGTGCGACCTCTACAAAAATACAACTACAAACAAAGAGTGCGAACTCTCTTGAAYACTAATTATATAACTTCAAAACAAGAAGTTCCAATTCCGCGAAAATTGTTACCGATGTACAACTTGCATAATTCCACCGATCCAAAATTAGAAATACTTCCAGTCTAGCTACATCTCTTTAAGTTTAGAGTCACGAATTGGACTGCAGAAACCCTACTCCTCCACTCCTCCACTCCTCCAACTTAGTACCTCGCAGCAAACCGAATGGCTCCCCCAAGCACTTGAAGATAAAAGAGCGCGTACCTGAGTCACCAAGGAACGGACAGTCTTCACCGACAGGCTACATGATTCGACGTTTGGTTTCGTCGAAGCCGCGCAAACAAAAGAAAAGACGACCACCATTTCTCAAAAACACGGATTGGAGGCTTTGGAAGAAAGCGAGAGATGCCGTGAGAGTGGAGGCGTGGAAAGGAATACAGACAACTCCATGAATGTTCCAGTCTTCCCGTCCAGTAAGTGAAGTTACGTTCTATTAATTTATTTTGGTAGTGAGCGTGACACTAATTCACGAAGTCACACTATTTGCAATATATTTGAGTTGAAGTTCTACAATAGAACCTCCCTGGTCTGACATATTGGTTTACAGAGGTTTATTGGCTAAGAGAGGGTCAGATTTAGTCACAACCTCTGTAATGTGGCTAGTCCGAGTTGGTCTGGCTTACAGAGGTTTTATTGGCTTATAGAGGAGCAACTTAGAGAGGTTCTATTCTCATGTGTTTGTACTTGGAAAAAAAGTGTGAATTTGTAGTGACACTGATTTTCAATCACACTAATTGGGAGCACTCTATTTATACTATCTGTGAGACCTTGAAAAAGACCCCAATTCTAGTTCTAATGTAAGATAGGGTTAACCCCCAAATGCTCAAGGCACCCAATTCTAGTGTCGACAAACTTTGAAGTTAAATAGAATCTTATCAAGTTACTCTTTTTGGTAGTTTTTTAAATAAAAAAATTATCTTTGAAGTTTAGTTTTAGCATAAGAATCTGATTTTGAAAATTAATGATTATGATTTTCCTATTAATCTTTTTTATGCAAGGGTGTCCCATTGCAAATCTTGAATTTCTAGCGTTGAGGAGTCTTGAAAATAAGTCTCAAGTACACAAAATCTTGGAGAAACAATCACATCATGAATTCATTAAAAATTAATTGTAGAGTAGATTCTGAAAAGTTGTAAATTGATTCAGGTCATGCATGTTATGTCCTTTAACCTCATATTTTTTTGGTGACCTCAACTTTAGATTTGACATGTGAAAAGAGAGTGAAAGACTTCAAATCACTTTCAAAATTTTAACACCCTCATGATCAAATATTGTATTTATTCAATTCATAAATGATATTGTTTTTGTTTTTTTTCCATGTGATTGCTAACATCTCTAGAATGAATTTGTATAATTAAAATTCAAAAAATTTAATAAAAGTAATCAAAATGTAGGCTTTTAGTTCAATTTAGAGCAAATTCTAAAAAGATAAAAAAAAAAAAAAGGCTTTGGGCATTTAGGGGCCAAATTCTTCTAATTGGTATAATTCTTCCTATTTTCAAAGAAGTAGAATAAAAATGGTAAGTTCATTTGTTGCAAGGACTTATTCTAATATATTATCATTCAATGATACGCCAAGAACACATATTGATTGTTAGGAAAAATCTATTAAGACCTACAAGACGAGAAAGACAATTTGGCTCTTTTGAGGATTCAAGCAAACTTTCGTGCCTTTGAATTTTGGAATCTCTACACATATTTTCAAAATAGTTCCCAATCATCATACTGTACATGTGAAACATTGTTTTGTACCATTCCGTTATGTATTGCAAACGTTACTAGGGGTTTTCAATTTTTATGTCATAGTTGGCAACAAAAAATATATTCAAAAAATATATGTGCAGTTTTTATTTAATCAAATAGATTAATGACTATTGTTGGAAAACTTTGAACCATTCTATTCCAATCATTGAATGAGATGAAAGTTATAAAAGTTTCAATTTTTTAACTCAATTTTCAAAAAAATGAAATAGAAACAAAGCACAGAAGGCCGTATTCATTAAATAGAAAGAATGTGGAGTCTCATTTTAATCATGACCCTAAATTTAGAAAATAAATGAGTTGATTAAAAGGAGAAGCTTCAATAAATTGAAACTATAATCAATCAATTTCACAAAGGGGTGATTGCATGAAACACTGTGCGGTTTTGGTAGCATTTGGCATAGTACTCATGTTTTTTTCGGGAGTACTGTAAAATTAGAAAAACAATTTTTAAAAAATGTGAAAAATATATTTAATGTATATACCCATAAGAAGAAAGTACCCTATGAAGGAAAAATGTAGGAAAATTCTCTAAGTAGGAGAACTAGAAAAGTGCAAAATTYCATGAAAATAGGTGTTTTGATGTTTTAATTTGTAATAAATAGGATGAATAATTTTTGAAGAAACTAAAAATTGGCAATTTGGGAGAACTATATGATGAAGAGATTTCACAAAAAGAATGATCTTAAAACCATCTTGAATGTTCAGAAGTACGCGCGCAAGGGAGCCCTGTTTGCACGCATGTAGAGGAAATAAAACAATATTTTTTTAAATTCCCTCTGTTAGATGCATGCATTCCTAGTGTGGGAATAGACCACAGAAATTTCAGCTCTAGATCATTAATTTTGGGTTCTATGTAAGAACTTTAGGACCTTGACTATTTATCCGTCTTCTACTTATAATCTTCCATTTTCCTTACATCTTGTATTCTTTTCCAATTTTCTATTACATCTTACATGTAAGAACTTTATGACTTTAATTTTTCTTACACCTTACATCTTCCTAACCCCCTCTTACAAGTTACATCTTATATATAAGAACTTTAGGACTTTGACTATCTCTTACACCTTACATCTTCCTAACCCCCTCTTACATCTTACATGTAAGAACTTTTAGAACTTTGACCTACCCACTATTACACCTCTCCTAACTATCTCTTACATCTTACATGTAAGAACTTAGAACTTTGATCTAGCTACTCTTTTGCTTCTAACTTAAATTCTAAAATACTTTTAACTATTTTTTAACTACATTATTATAAAATTTACATACATTTGGCCCAAARGCCATTATTGATCATTGGAGTTACCAACTATCTCACACTAAAATAATAAAAGATCCTTAATTACTAGTAAATCTCTGTTTAATATGTTCTAAAATGATAGAAAATATCAAATTGAGCACTACACTAATAATGGTATTTAGTGTTGGCAACACTAATTACAAAGCACAACACTAAATGTCAACAATCATGTTAGTGTAACAACACTAAATGTCAACAAAGACACTATTTGTCAATTATTGGATAAAATTATTTTTACAAAATTACATTTAATGTTACATATTGTTTCATCAAATTGAAATGAAAAAAATATAAGCCTAACTATATGAGTTAACCCCTGAGCGCCCTAGCGCCTCAAATATGGCCTCTCCAATGTGAAAGATTGTCCTTGGTTGACTTTTATAATCTTTGGAACGGTACGGTCAAATCATTTGCCCATTTGCCCATAGCTTGGAGTACGGGTCTACTTTGAATCGGTACGGTTAGTTTTTGTAGATCTTATTTTTAATGATAGTTCAATTGGAATGAGTGCGAAAGGGTCCAAATTCTGGTGAACATGAGCTGGGTGCTCAGGGGTTAAGGGGTGGTGAACACAACACTAAATGCGAACTACTTGAAATTTGGTGTGGGTGTGGTAAAAGTTCAAGTAACACTATTAGTAACATAACACTAAATACCATTATTAGTGTAGTGAAAGAATGTAGTGCTTATAATTAATTTTCTAAAGTAGTCAATTCTACAAAACATTGAGCAATTTCATCATTACCAATAACTTCATTGATTTAAAAACCTTTTTGGAATTATAAAAATCCATTAAAAAACCTTTTTGATTGGAGAATTTAGAATTTTTGGAGTGGGCATTCAAATGTCAAGAATCAAAGGGCTTTGCACTCTTCTATGTACAAAACTTTTATTCTTGCTGCTTTCATTACGTTTCTATGAATATTAAATATTTTGAAAGTTTTATGACAAATAAAGATTAAAAAAATATAAAGGTTACACTTGTTTAAACTTTAAAGCACACATGGCACACTAGTGCTTATTGAAGAAGAAAAGATTCAAGCCGTGTTTGTTTGGGACAATTGAAGGAGAAGGCATAGGGCACCTTTGTTATAAAAAAACCATTGCAACCCTGTTGTAAATGAAAGATGACAGGACCAAATTTTTGTGACGTACCTTGGAAGTTGCTGCGGACAACCATTGTGTTCCTTTGCTAGCAGAAGCTGCGCGCTTTGAGTTGGCCTTTTACTTGGTGTTTTAAAAAGAGGCGCCTATTCGTCCCGCTTGGCATCTTCTTTACTTCCCCCACTTAGCTTCTCCATAATTCCAGCACCATTCACCTTGGTTTTTTTGTGTGCACATTTCTGGAGCACGTCATCTTGAAGCTCAAGCATATTGTCTTCAAAGTGGCCCACAAGACGTTTGGTTTTGAACGTGATTGCATGCATCTTCCATAGGAGTTGCTGCTTGTGCACAAGTTGAAACTGCACTGGTCACTTTAATTATACGTGTCTCTTTATGAGGATTCATTTATGGAACTTTCAATGTCAATGCACAGCCCTTGTTTCAAATCATGAACTTCTTCACTCAATCCTTTTGTTGTTTGTTGTGGTGCAAAATGAAGCTGCTTTGCCTTCAAGGGAGTTACAACAATGGTAGCAAGCATCATTGTGATGCCCAAATGAATGAAGCAGTAGCACTCTCACATTCCTATTCTTATTGCAAGCTTGGAAAGAAAACACATTCATGCATGGGTTCTATGACTATGGGAATGCGTGGTACTATTTGTAGACACCAAGAATGAATAGAAGCAGAAGCCCGTTCGATGATTATTGTTGAAAGTGGTTGCTAATTAGTGTACATGTTGTTCTGATTACATAACCTAGCACAACAAATCAGGTTGAGGAGCTGCACTTCCGGATATCAAGCAAGAGTGAAAGACGCAATTTTTTTGGAGTTCGGAGAAAAGTGAAGCTGATCCTAAAAGTATTGGAAGAAGATAGAACTAGTGGGGCTACCACTTCTATTGCCATGATACGTGATATAGCAAGCCAAGATGTTTGAAAAGAAAGTCTTTGTCATTCTAGCCTTTAGGTGAGGATCATATGACAAGATGTAAAGAGAAGTCTAAGCTAGAAAAAATGAAGTTGAAGAGTTGCATGCTATAGTCACTTTTTTCTCTTTATTGATTGAATGGGTCCAAGAACTCATTGATAAGATGTGCCAATGTCCACTGTTCTATGGTTGGAGATAGGACATCCTCATTGACTTGGTGCAGAAGGGCAAATGCATTCTCACTATTTTGCGTGGAGAATAAGAGGGGGATATTTCTCAAGGGCAAAAAGGCTGTCGAGAAGGACAAGTTTGAAGTAGGACATCAAGGTTCAATTGCTATAGAGCATTGTTCGAAGGAAATGTATAAGTCTACCGACACTTCTATTTACTTTAAATAGGAGAGACGCTAGTGACTTCCCCAAGCACTTTAGTGTTGGCTACTTCTGGTTGAAGGAAGAATTGGAACGTCAGGTGGCCAAGAAGTCGACAAGATTGCATTGTTTGCAGAGCAGTAAGGTAGTGAAAAGTTAAACCATGAATAGTGATTATGGAATTTGTTAAATGTTTTTGCTTACCAATGGTGTATTTAAAAATGAGAGCACATTTCTAATGAATGATCATGAAATGCATGTATGCATCAAAAGCTTTTTTGTCATGAGAGAGCTGTATAAGTGAAATTGCATTCACTGCACATGAACTTCAATTGAAGTTCCTGCTCTTGTCGGGGAATCTAATGTGTCTTCTTACCAAACTATACTATATACCAAAGAATATTGTGACATAAATTTTGACTATAGGAATAGAGTAGTGTGGAAACATACCAAAATGTTTACTATTCTTTTTTCTTTTTCTGCAGGGTAGTAGGGCCTAATTACGAGGGTTGGAATTGTGCGAAGAGGGTGGATTGAGGATGGATTGTTGTTGCTTCAGCATCCACATTGGCAGAATTTGTTTTCCCTTCAATACTTCACAAGAGTGATGTTCATTGTTTGAAGTCGTTGTATTCACAGCAGCAGTTACTACCACCGCATTAGTAAAAAGTAAGAGCGGGAGCTGATTCTACAAAGGAGGAGGTTTGCGTCTGAAGAGCTTTAGCAGGGTTGCCTGCTACAAAGAACTTTGTTTAGTAAGTATGTCAACCTATACTTGTAAGTGGAAGTTGAAATCCAGTAGGTAATGAGAAAGCTGACTATTTTGTAGCACTAGTGAAAAATGCTTCTTTTGAATGTCAATTGAATATAATTAATGATATATTTTAATGCTTAGTCTTTTCGTGATTTAATCTTACTAGATAGTCTACAGGGTGTTTTATATGTAGGTTTTTCTACTACCACCTCAATCAAATGGCTAACATGTAGAGAGCATATACCCATAAAGAGGCATGGACGACTTCTTCTCTTCTACCTCACAACAAACTTGCAATCTTGCAATTGAAAGAACGCAAGGTACATGAACTGCATACCTTCACCCACTGATTTTGATTTTTGAATTGCTCCTCTATAATGAAGCCATCATTGTCCACATACCCTTCATAGTAGAAGTGCTTGAACAAGTGGTCACTTGTATCATCGTCCTTTGACTTCTCAATGTWGTGGATATTGGCTGAAGATGGATTTGGAAAAGAGTCTTTGGCAACATCATGCAAGGTAGCAATTGAAGTTTTTGTTGGTCGTTCAAGCTTCCGAAATGAATAAACTATTTTATAAATGATTTGGGAATCTTCAGGTGAAAGTCCATCTTCGTTGCTTTCATTTCTTTGTGAAGTTCAACCCATGATTTGAGCTGTCCATTCAAGTGCACAAAAGCCAATGCAACCGTGTAGGACTTGTATCACAATTATCATGATTGTCGTTTTTAAATCTAGGCAGATTCAGCAGATACTTCTTGCTAAGGCAACCTATGATGCAATCTATTTGCCAAGGTTTTGCATTGTGTTTGTGAACCAAATGATCAACAATAGTAGTGGCACGAGGCGTACACCAAAAGGAAATGGGGGGAGGAGGTGGAAAATTGAGCTGATTGACTTTTGTTCTAGGCATGGTGGTACAATGATGGATGAGCTGAAGCAACTTAGCTTTGTTACAAATACTATCAAGAATTGCAAGCATGCACTAATTTGTGATCTAAAGCATCGGGGGATGTTGAGCGGAGAAAGAAAGATGGTTAGTAAATTTAGAATGTTGTTCTACAATATGTAGGAATGTAGACAATGCCATGCTTCTTGAATGTACAAAGTGGCTACGAATAGTACCAAAAAGTCAACCATTGCATTCAATTGCTTTGGACATTCTCATTGCCTGACAAGTTTATGCTACAATTTGCCCGCGGCTCTTGTCATTAGAAAAGCAAGTCAGTTTCCATTGCAAAAAAGAGCCCAACACTAAATTTTAAAATAGGCAATATGGCTTTTAGGCTAAGTTCAAAGAACATTGGGCTCTCAAAAAATCACAAGTCATTGATTGTTGCTAAATTTTGCACTAAGCAATGCATCAGAAACTAACACCCCATTACATTAGTACTAATGTTGTACTGTTTCAATAGGCTCACAGTCCAACTTTGAAAATGTACAGTTGTAATACACCATCAGTCCTAGTACGCTCTAATACAATGCCTCCCTTTGAAATACCATTACATTAATACTAATGTTGTATTACAACAATACATTTTCAAAGTTGGACTCTGAACCAATTAAAACAATATTGTTTCAATGAAGGGGTTCTTTCTTGATGTGGCATACAATCTTAAGACCCCTATAAAAAGAAATGGATAAAAAATGGCATCATTTTGACCTGGAGACCATTTCAAGTCCATCCATCGACCAAAAAATGCCAGCTTCATTTAAGGATTAAGTTGGTATTATAGAAATTGTTTTAGAATGGATGTTTGTGAAACTTTGAAACAAAATGTGGACTTGCGTGAACCTCATCAAAAAACATGTATATTTTTTTATCAAATACCCAAAAGGTCCAAAAATATCCTTTTCTTCTATAAGCTTACAATCTACACAATCAAATGAAACACAATTTTTCAATTTCCCAAAGTTGTCGTCTAGTACACTTTATTACAAATAAATTTCAAAACAAAAACCTTTTCTATTGTGTTTTCTCTCAATACACTGAAGTATGACAATTTTTGACAACTTGTTAAATGTACTCTCAATCCTAGAAGGATTTACTTCCAAAATTGACACAAAGGCAAGGATCAAAAATCAAGTTACTACATTGTCAGCACAATAGCTAAAGCAACCAAAGTAAACTTGCTATTGAAAAAAATAAAAACTTGCATGGTCTTCATCGATGAGGAAGGACTTCAAAATAATTGATTGATATTCTCATGTAAATAGTCTTCTCAATAAAGAATCCTTAGATTTTGATGTTGCCACCAAAAGGATGTAAGGTGAATGGTAGTGCTACAATAATTTCTAAAGTTGAATTTTCCAACCTTAGATTTCATATTCTTTACAAAAACAATAGGTAAAGAAAATGCAGCACATGATAACTTCTATAAACGAATTCTTTGAGTCATTTCCAACCAATGCAATAGTCTCCACTAAATGATCAATACCACAACACATTCAGAGATGATGACAAATTCCAATGACGAGCTCCAAACAACAACATAGGCTACAATTGGTCAAGATTGCCAACCTCATCACCAGTAATCACCACAAGAACACACGCCATTTTGGAAGTGGTGAAAGCGATTAGCATCCCTCACAACAATCTCTCGTTCAATTGYCTTTGAGATAAACTTGGTTGCTGTATGACAATCTGAACACACTCGAAGGTTCTTGAACACCCGAATTGGCACTCCGGGGGGTGTCCGCATGAGCCCATAAGCTATAGCCAACTTCTCGCTATGGGAGCAAAGAGCAAGTTCCTTCTCCTCCTCGTCAATGTTCCGCAACACTAGCCGGGTATCAGGAATGTAGCCTTCGGCCTTAATCGTCTCACTCAATCTCCTCAACTCAGCATAGATCTCCTTTGCTTCTGGGTGAGATTTCCTCAAGCGAAAATCCTGAACCCTAGTTCGCGAAACGGCTCATTTCTTCTTGCTCAGTCTGTGAAACTCCCATATCTGCTCCTAAGCCAACAAAAACCCGGGATGAATTACAGGACCTGCTATTTGAATTGCACTGCACTAATTGCGCAGCAAGATATCATCAATCAGCAAATTAATAACTCGCGCTCCACAAGCTCCKAAGGAACACGCGCTACTCTACTCTCCCATAGTAAGCGCAGGAAAGGTCGATACAACGTTTCTCCTACAACAGCTGGCATCTCACCTCCGTCCTACGATTTCCATCACACTCCCAAGACCTCAAATTCAAATGGCTCCAAATCAACTGCCAGAGCAGAGAAACAAGTCAGAATCCCACTACGAATCCTGCACAAGCGAGCATTGCAGTACTACTTCCCACATTCAGTCATCCTAACACAACAGTACGAGAAATCTCCCTCCTTGAACCCTCAATTCACCACAACGGCCATACGTGCACCCGCAACAGATTACAGCATGCAGCACTCTTGCTCAGCAAAAGCTCGCGAGCTTGGGATCAACCAAGGAGTCCCCAACCTCTCTCACCATGTCCATTCCTGGTCGACGCTTGCTCTGGTCTCCCTCCTTTGCGGAAACGGGGTTCTTCACCTCGCGAATGYCTGATACCCTTGAGTCTTATCCGGGCCCCGAACATCAATTGAAACAGATTATTGCGGGGGGTCGCACTCGCCCTCTTCAATATCACACTACACTAATGATGGTAAATAGTGTTACCCATAATAATTATTTTAGAAATGCTACAAGTTTATACTCTTCATGAATATTTTTACGAAGTGCATGGATCCTAGTAGTACGATAGTTGGGAAAACTTTGTACCTATAGTTGGCAAAAATATTTATAAAGTGTAAAAATTTATGGCTGCTTTAAATCAATTAGTGTAGGTAACACTATTTACCATCATTAGTGTAGTATCAGTATGCCCTGTGCCGTTGCCACAACCAAATCAAAGTTTAAAAGGAAATTTTAGAACAAAAAAATAACTCAAAAATCAATAAGTTTCTCACGAAGAGTTCAACGTTACAAAATCGAGCTTGTTGCGCTCCTCCTTGCCGAGAGCTTTCCGATGATACTAAGCACACAACTAGGGGGAGGCACAGTCTATTTATTAATTTTTGGAACAAAAAGTAACTCAAAAATCAATAATTATCCCACTGTGAGTCGGAAAACCACAAAACCAAGCCCGTGCACCCCTCCTCACCGAGGGCTTTCCAATGGTACCAAGCACACAACCAAGGGACGCGCGGTCTAGGAGATCTCAACATGACAAACAAACAAAACAAATTGCCTATCTTAAGGTATGGATGCCTTTTATTGTTTCCACAATCAAAACAAATGTAAAAATAATAATTTTTTTTTTTAATCTAAGAAAACTTTGAAAATCAATAACTTCTACATGGTAGGGCCAAACGTTGCAAAACCAAGCCCATGCACTCCTCCTCACTCAGGGCTTTCCCATGGTACCAAGCACGCAATCAAGAGATGGACGGTCTATTTTCTAAAAAATTGAGAACCAAAAATAACTCAAAAATCCATAACTCTCTCACTGGGAGTCAAAATTCCATGGAACCAAGCCCATGCACCCCTCCTTGTTGAGGGCTTTCCTAAAGTACTAAGAGCATGACCGGGGGGATACATGGTTTGTGAGATTTGAGCATGACAATCAAACCAAACCAAACCAACAAACCAACATGTTGTTTTAATGGATGGATCATCTAATACGGTACAATAGGGTCCATTCTCTGACCAAGCTTTTGGAAACATATAAGCTTATAARGTAGAAGATATATACATTGTGGTCACCCTCCCAATCAGAATCTAGTGGGCTTTCCAATTGCACTTGTTTATATTTTAATGCATTAAAAAATGTTAAGTGATATAATAACTAACAACATAGTGGTACATTGAAAGTAAAAGTGTCATCATATCAATGCCAAAATAGCACCAAATTTTTTTGTAATTACATTCCTATAGTTTTAGCATTAAGAAAATCCAAAATGAAAGTTTTTTTAGTACTGAAATGCATCAATCATCTATTTAAATAAAACTATGTAATTACACCARTAATTTGATTTTGTTTTGGAACTATTATAATGACTTTTTACTTTTTAGTATGTATATATCAATTAATTGTGATCACACTAAAATCAATTGAAATTATTCAATCAACACTAATTTCGTAGAGACTTTTTGATGTAGTGTTAATAGTCTAGTGGGATTGGAAAGGTTTAAGTTTAGAATTTAGCAAAATTTTGTTAATTTTATCCAAATCAACTTGTCTAAAGTGACTAAAGCCTATTGGTCCAAGGTGYATTTTCTACTAGTGACTTTAGCTCTCTAGAGCACTATAAAAGCAAAGAAATTTCACTATCCTTGAAAAGACTAATGCTCAATGGGAGTTGGAAATTGATGCTACAAATCTATATCTTGTAGACATAATAGTCTTCAAACTCTCAACAATCAGATTCATAAGAATAAATCATAACAACCAAATTTGGACAACAACTATGAAGGTACAATTCAATCATAAGGAAAAATTTGAGGCCTCCAAGAGCCTGCGAGTTCCTGCAGTCTAGGAACGCAAGAATTGCACTGCAGAAGCAAGTTGATGAAGGTCGAGACCTTGCCACATCATTTTAGGAAAAAAAATTGAAAAAAAATTTGGATTTTTCTTTGAATTTCAAGACCCAAAATTTTATTTTATTTTTTGGGGTAATTAGTGGGCTGACTCCATAGTGTCGTTCCTTTGCTGCTTTGGGAATAGCTGCGGAAACAGCCCTGAAATGTCATTGTGAAGGCCTCAAATATTCCCTAATGCATTGACTCTTCACAAAGACAAAGACAAAACTATTAYAATGTTGTTTTTCATTTTAATGGTGAATTTTTCTTAAAGAAATCCAAATCCACGTAGCAAATGGATTTGACCTGAAATTACCAAAGATAAAGACAATTGCTAATAAACAAATAGCTTAGATTAACACTTGACTTGTTGCAATCCAAATTTCATTTCACAGCTCAACGAACTCACCACGCTATGTTTCCAACTTCATTTGGGTCACCAACTGCCTAACACTGCACATGCCAAGCGCCCACAWCAATTGGTTTCCATTTCCAACTCATTCTGCTAAACCCAGTCCTCATGATTACTAGCACACACACCACTATAAGAACCCGTGTTTTGGGGGATGTTTTCACTATTTTTCTTGACACATTTTTGTGGACATTAAAGAAAACGCCCCATGTTTTTATGTCAATAGTGATGTTCAATAATACATCCAAATGTATTATTGAACATCACTGTTGACATAAAAACATGGGGCGTTTTCTTTAATGTCCACAAAAATGTGTCAAGAAAAATAGTAAAAACATCCCTCAAAACACGGGTTTCTTATAGTGCACCCATCATGATAATGGGGCATGTCACTTGGTTACATGGGGTAAAACTTCCATTTTATTGTGCAAGAACACGTGGTGGCACTACTCACCATGGTCCTAATCGCCCTTGAGTGTCACCCCACTCCTTGCTAGCCCATTTTATATTTGTTACTTCCAAACCATGGTTAACCGAGTCACACAACTCGGGACACATCGAGAGTGGCCTAACAAGGACAGGGACTCTACCCAATTGTTGCCTCACACACGCACACAAGTGTCTCATGGTGCCTTGGAGTGGTAGTGAAGTCACACCACCAACCTTGAGTCACCAGGACTCAACAAGGCTTCTAGAGGGAGTGAGGAGGAAGATCAACCCCTCCTATAGTACTCTCTATGGGATTTGGCAGCTCCCCCCCCCCTCCTTGTGGGTCGAAGGGAGTCCCCAAACCCGCTTGGGTTTTAAAAAACCACCCATTTCCAACTGAAATCGCCACGTTTCGTCAGGTAACTACATCTCTTTTGTGTTTTTGATTTGATCAAGTAGTAGGGGTGAGCCGCAAAGAGATAGTGCCGCGGAGTGTTAAACCATTAGTTCCCGTCTCGCGGAAGAAATGTTTGAACTTTGTGTTCTATTTGAACAGAGTGCTTTGTCAGTGCGAGAATAGGTCCTCTGTTAAGAACATGAGGGTGCATTGACCCGAGGACTGTGTGTTCTCGGATACAGAATCCACCCTCATTGGGACAAAAGTGGTCTTTGTTCGTCCCGATGTTTTTGAATTCTTTAGAGAGGTCAATCAAATCTCCAATCGCGTTCTTATTTGGAGCTCCATGTTGAAAAAGAAAGCGGAGCCTGTTGCGGAGTTCCTTAGTACTGGTCAGCGGACGTTGATTGACATACTAGGGCAATATTCTTGCAAGAAGGTCGAGCGTTCCCCYGGGCATTTCCTTGTCCAAGGTGGAAATCCTAACAAGCATATGTTCCTAAAAGTGCTTTAGTTGGGGACCCATTGCTTGTTGCACCGTAAGACCCCGTGTACTTTAACAAAGACAACACAATTCTTGTTGACGACTCTCCTCGAAAGAGAGTCCTCAACGAAAATGGAAATGCAATATTTTTGGAGAGTTGGAGTCGTCATCAATGTGGGGACAAGGTGCTCATGGGTCCCTTGCGCCATGGCTGAAGCGACTCCTCGAGGTGTCTCCCCCGAGCCATCTACGTGAGTATGTGGATGCCAACCGGATTGGCCACTCCCCTGTCACATCCACTTCGCCTAGGGTGGATCGCCTTTTGGACGGATTCTCGGATGCGGCTAGGAATTTTGGGTCTTCTTTCATGTTATCTGGGTTGAATCTAGTAATTGGGCGAAAAGAAGTTTAGGAAATAGGCGACGCAACAATTCTAGAAAGACCTGCGTAAATAGATATGAATCATAATTTTGTTTATACGAATAATCATGTGGATACAAATAATTTTGTAAATGTCATTCATTTGTAATATAAGTTAAACTTTGATTTTCATTTCCAATTGTGTACTCTCCTTTAGTATGAGCAATTTGATGTTCTGTTTTYCATTTCATGCGCAAAAGCTAGATGTAATGTTGACCTACGTAAAGATTATCCTTTGGTTGAGGATAATGTGAATGGTCTTGTTTTATGAAACGGTCTTTCAGGTTGGAGGATCCCTTTTGCGATGTCTCCAGCCAATGACAAAGAGTCTGTTATCTAGATCAGACGCGACGTTTTCGAGGAGGTTGGGCTCCGATGGTGACAGTTACTTGCCGTCCGCTTTTTCAAGGTCTTCCCTGCTGCTCTTTGCTGTAGACGCAGCTTCCGCGGCCATCGACTTCTGAAAAGGAAATGTGGAAGAAGGTATGGTGGACAGCCCGCTGAGTAGTGTAGGTTAAAAACCTTGTGGAACCATGTCCCTCAATATCTATGAGAGGCGGATCTTTACCTTCTCCTGAATCTATGTCTCGTCAAGCAATTCCCGCAACTTGGCTGCAATTGAATGACCTACGGTCAACTGCAACTGCGGATTCATACATAAACTCTGTGAATAGAATGGTACCCAGACCGCCTACTCGAAGTACGAGGAGTCTTTCGAGCTCCGATATCCTGACTCCTGAGTAGCGAACGAAAACGACAAAGGGAAGCAAACAAACTTATGAAGATGGGKATGTAGGGCCMTGTCCTCAGTGYGACTRAACRGCCTAAGCCTTCTYGGCRTGAGRATATATTTAGAGGGTTGGCCAAGCTAAGAGCACTAGAGGCAACAAATARCAATTTTTSTACCCAAAACAATGGTTAGCGGATTGATTCTAGCTCCTTCATGTGCTATGTGAAACAATCATTACCATAAATAGAAATTACATTCATATACATTCTACACAGAAATACATCCAAATGAATCAATCTTAAATAGAAAAAAACATTTTTAATTACCAATGATTATTTACAAGTGACATAAATTGTTTCACATGTACATGGGTTCTCAAGAAAATTCATGTCCGTCAATGTAAAGGGACCCACTTATAAAAATGTTGCATACTTTTGGACATCTTATGTGGAATTCAATTTGGCAAATTGTGTCTCTGGGTGAATGCAAAAAAGACTAGTACTATTTTGCGGAGTTTCCATCCATTATAACTTTTGAAGTATGAGACCAATTAACTTGAGAATTTTATTGGAGGTGTCTTGCTTGATAGCAATTAGAWTCCTCATTTTTTTAGAAATTTTAAAAAATCATTTTATATTTTAATTTCAATTTARCTAATTTGTCACGTTTTGCAGTTTAGAGGTTTTTAGTACTGGGGAGTGACCAAAATTAATGATCTAGAGCTGAAATTTTTGTGGTCTATTCCCACACTAGATAGGCATGCATCCGCCAAAGGGAATCTAAAAAAACATTATTTTATGTCCTCTACATGCGTGCTAACTGGGCTCTCTTGCAAGCGCACTTCTGAACATTCAAGATGGTTTTAAGATAATTGTTTTGGTGAAATCTCTTTATTATAAAGTTCTCCCATATTGCAAGTTTTTAGTTTTTTTTTAAAATTACATTTCCTATTTTCTACAAATTAAAACATCAAAACACCTATTTTCATGAAATTTGACATTTTTTTGGTTCTCCTACTTAGAAAATTTTCCTATGCTTTTCCTTCATAGGGTACCTTCTTCTTACAGGTGTATACATCAAATATATTTTTCATATTTAAATTTTTTTTTTTCTAATTTTACAGTACTCCCAAAAAAAACATGAGTACTATACCAAACGCTACAAAAATAGGGGGGTCTTTCTTGCAATCACCCCTCTTTATTGTTTTGGTCTTCGGTCGCTCTAAGCAAACTCTACATGGAAACCTGATGGAAACATTTTGTCCTCAAAGGCTCCCATACATTTATCTTTGCCTTCAACAACTTATCTTTGAAACAAAAGGGACATAAGGTCTCAATATGACCATTTCTTCTCATTTTAATGAATACGGCCTTATAGGATAATTATTGCTTACTTGAACATCTTCACTWTTAAAATTATCAATTCTCAATTTCATGTGAAAGTTGATAACAATATAGGATTTTCTTTTTTGTTGAACTTACTACCTTCCACTTCATCATTTTTCAAAAGATAAATATGAAATTTTTCTAATTGTTCTTTCTTCAATTTTTTTCAATCCATTTTCCAACATAATGGTAACTTAGTCTTTTGAAGCACTTTTGGGCTTTAAGACACCGGTAAACTCTAGGGCTAAAACTGATGAAGATTTTAAACGTATGAAATGTCTTTTCTAAAATCATTGAAAATTTTGAAACATCTTTAAATGAAATCACTTAACCCCTAAAAGCCCAAGGGGTTTGGATAAAACACAAATGTGTTATAAAATATGAATTCTATAACTTTTTTGAAGTTTGCATCAACAAAGTTTATGTGAAGCACAAAAAGTAGAAGATATCCATATGGTCAAAGTTATAAAACTATTTTCAAATTCTCTTCAAATGAATTTTGAAGATATAACTCCAAAAATTCACCAAAAATACAATTTCTATCCTTAAGACTTGAATTTTTTTTTGATTGGTCAAAATTGTGGTTTCTATTGAATTGTAAAAAAATGCAAAGATCTAGTCATAAAAATATCAATTCTTTCCTCAGATAGTAAGTTTTTCAACACTATAAAATTCTAAACACATTTGAGTTATTTGTAAAGTCTCCCCCATTTTGGGCATGACTTTTTTTGAAGTTGAGAAGGCAACTATAGTTGAAGTGTCAAACTTTTTTGCAAGATACTTATGTCAAACAACTTCAAAAGTGGGGACCAAACTTTTTTAGGCACCATTTTGATGGAAAACTAAGTTTTATACCTACTTTTATTTCAACTTTTTTTAACTCAAACGGATTTTTCACAAAACTCATGGGTTTAAACCCCGGTTTAGTATACTTTACAAATAACTCAATTGTGCTATTTCTCTTAAGGTTTTTTTTACCGTAGTGATCTTAGTTTTGAGTATAAATACTAAAAGAAAATCCAATATTTTCAAGAAAAAAAAAATTAAAACATTAAAAAAAAAGTTTTTTTCTTGCCCAAAAATTCTACCCAAAATCAGGTAGCCACCAAAAAATGGTCGTTTGAGCACTTAGAGGTTAATGAGAGCTGTTTTGAATGGAAATTTATGAAAGTCTTTGCCACTACCCACTCAAAAAGGTCAAGCAATTAAATAACCTTTTCCATAACTAATCATGAGGTGCATTTTCAATTGGCAATCAAAGAGTAATACACAATAATAGAGATGGTTTGTATACAAAGGTGACCTAATGGACTTGCTGGTTGCTGTATTCACATGAGATAACTCTACTTGCAATGGATATATCAGGAGGGTCTCGTTTCATAGCAAAACCTTCTCACACAGGAATAGAATTTCAAACCATTTGTTTCCATTGCTTGGTTGCAAATTGCGTCCACCTCGAGCCAAGTCTTCGCAGAGACCAACCGTTGGAACTTCCGGAATTATGGTAAGTTACCTCTGGCAGAAAGTGAAGGTCCGTTTTCCAGATTAGAGGAGTCCGAGTGACTTCAACTGTTGGACATGATCTTGAGGGAGAGGTGGTGGAACCCATTCCGGTCCAAGAATTTCACCGTCCAGATCTTCCACAACATACTCCTGCAATTTCAGACAACACCATTTCAGTTAAGAGCTAGAAAATATATGCGGTGAATAATGTCATGAGGATAGGCAAAAAATAGAGATGAAGGCAAAAGCATTCAAAKGAAAAGCCCAGAAGTTTGTTTCTCGAGCTCTTAGACCCTGAATGCCATGCAGGGCAAATATGCTCAATCAATACATTTAACCACTGTTTTCAGCCAATAAAAAGTTTCTAAGAAGACAGATTGATTATCGCTTAGACTCAAGAGTGAGATGACAAAGATCTATRAGGATATTTCCAAGTTCAACGAAATAGATACTTTCATATCATTTCTTATCATGTTTTCGAAATGTTGTGGAAGTTCCATATTACAGCACCATCTACATTCTATTCGTAGGAATTGAGGGGTTGAGAAAGAACTCCACAACTGCAAAGATGCATCATCACTTACTTTTGTTAACATCCGTTTTGCCAGAATGTGGTAATGTCGTTGCCATATCCTTTGAACTACCATAGTCGCCACAAGAACACTGTAAAAAAGCCCAACCACTGCAAATACTGCCAAAGCCACAAGTGCCACGATCATGAGCACTGGAGCTGCTTCTCCGGCACCCGCTATGCAGGTGGTGCATTCTCCAAGCGAGCCCGCACATCCTTCACAACACGCGGCACAATCCGTCCACATGCACAGGACCCCCGGCACACGACAATCCCCGCACACTCTGGAAGTAACACAAAGAATTGGCATGTAAATAAAATTCTCAAATGCTACACATCATTGTACCCCTTGAGAAAGTTGGAAAATCTACTTGTGGAACAACGTCAAGTGAATTGATTATGAAAGTATACAACCTTTGCAAGTAAATAGAGTTCGGTTTCAAAAATTGCTAAGACAATAAGAATTAGAAATCATTCAGGGCTGGTCGAAGTTGGTGAATATGTTTGCTATACTAATTACCTATTAAGACCAATGATTTCAACCATCGAGTTAAAAATGTGAAAACATTTTGATGGCAATTCAACATATCCTTGAATAAAAGAATGACGCATAAATTAAGATCTGCGTATTCTATAAGATAATTTGCAAAGTTGATTATAGATGTAAAATGTCACATTAAAATCTCAAATTTTTCCTTTTACTGGTAGTGTCATAATCATAGGAAAACTAAATTASCAAAATAAAAAACGAGCTTTAAAATGCTTTAAGTGTATACTTTTAAAATTTTGTATTACGGTACAAAGATACATGCCACGTGACATTGTGWAGAGTTCCTACAATCCTTGCACTATTTAGACCACCACAAAAGCATGAAAGTATGCGAGGGAGGGCCACGGATGATACCCTTCACAGCAACAAAGGCAAACTTCTCGACAGGGTTGAGCCAACTCATTCCGCAAACGTCGATCATAGCAAGTCATAAAACATCCAGATAAGCCCAAAAATACAAGAAAAGCGAGGACACCTGAAAATCATCACAACCAACGTYAGTTAGATCCTGTGAGTTCAGAGGTCAATAAATCATCCAGCGTTCAGAGAACGACCAATTGAMGACATGGTTGTCATGGTTGCAGTATGATACCATGTACCACATRAAAAATGAAAACGCAACAAGGAACATACCACAGAGGTAGTAGAATGGGTAGTCGTTCACAAATCCCCAAATGTGCTCCAGCTTGTTTCCCATACGGTGATCAACTGTATACACAACGAATCCAAACACAGAGATAACCTACAAAACAAAGTACATGTGTAAATTGAAAGAATAACATAGCAAGTAAAACATGAACACTAAAGAATAATTAAAATAAGGCAAGTTGTTAAATGTCAACGGACAATCTCAAAATATACCTAGAATATCATTGATACACCGTAACAAAAAATACTATAAACATTACTGATAACAAAACGAAAGTGCAGAAACCGAGATACTGTACCAGCTGAACCAACAAAAAGATAGACAATATGTCCCGGGTGACGAAGAAGCGGAACTTAAGTGTCCTCCACTTTCTGTCAGCTGGGGTGTGAACTCTGATGTGATATGGGGTCTTGCAAGTTGTGCAATGGCAGAACGCAAACCCTTCCTGAAATATAGAATCACAGAGTCAAAATCTAACATCCAAAAGAAACCCTGCCTATCATATGAAATTTCAATCAGAACCTCAGCTATCATTGCAGAGATTGARTCCTTTAAACGAAACATCCAAAACACCCAGGCTTTAAGATCAAGTAAGATTAATTTACGTATCTAACGCAATTCATTTCCAGCTGTTCAAGYKTACRTGGCCAGTCCTCGCATTAGACRAAATTGAATACAAATAGACTCTAGAATTTAGTGGAAGAAAGAAAACAAGACAATTTGGGATAGAAAAGGCACCTTGATCGAACGCCAATTGTCGAGGCATTCACGGTGAACGTACTTCTGAGAACCTTTACACTTACATGGTGCGATGAAGTCTCTGCCTGGAACTACAATCTCATCAGGATTCAAGGCTTTCTCAACAGAAACAAAGAACTTGCACATCATTGTCATCAACCTACAACAACTACTAATAAACATTAGCAATCAAAAACAGCTGCATCGGAAACACGGCTACTATGTGTGGTAGCGAATGACTATGGACTAGTTTGTAGGACCAGAGGGAGGAAACGTAATCCCGGCTTACAGGGCCTCTTCCTCTAAGACCAAAGCTCTGGAGATCGCACAACATAAAGTTCCCATCCCGACTTCAAGCAACTCTTCCAACATATGTCACAAACCTTACAAAGGGAAGCAAGTAGGGTGTGTGATAAGGCCAGAATAGCTGGTAAGGATCTAATTAAGAATTTACGAAAAGGAGTTCCGTACGGGTTGATCTTAAATAAGCTTCGTTTTTCACAACTAGAATCGTATTTTCTTCAGATAAAAGTTCTATTGCATATGATAGGTGTAGAATGTCAGGCCTGCGCAGCGGATCCCCTATACTGCTATTGCCCGATGACTATGACTTTCTATAAACTAGAGAACAACATATTCCTATTAGATCTTAGAAAATTCAGCAACAATGAAACCTAAAAGGGCTAAGAATGAGAAGCAACATCAGACTGGAGGCATATCCAAAATTGAGGTTGCTTTGGTTATTAAAAATACAATAAGATCCCCAATACTTCSGATTCGACATCATCGCCAAGTCTACACTGTAGATCCTCTAGTACTTCAGTCCCATGACTATGATCCTCTACAAAACAGACAAACAACAAGTTTATACCAGCTCTTCAGCCCTTCATAATAAAAATTCACCAGCTATGAAATTCATTAAAAGGGTAAGGATATGAAGTACCATCAGTCTCGAGACATATCCGACACTGAGGTTGCTCCCCAGGTCCAGCCTCCAAGTCGACCTCATCTCTATCCATCATCAGAGGTCGACGCTCGATCACGTCCATATTCCCCATAGTTTCGGAAGACGCACTCGGCGCTTCCATCGGGTCCTTCTTCTCCATTGCAATCTCTTCTCAACTACCAAAAACAATCCCAAATTTCTTCAAAGTTTCACCAATTGCGCCAATTGCGTGGCGATATCCAATTCCCGACTACTACTATTCCACACTCATCGTTGCGAGATTGGTACTCATCTCCAGAAATCGTGATCCTCCACCGATAGGGTTTCGAATTAGGGTTCCGAAGTTCGTGACAAAAATTTTCCTTCAGAATTCGAAGCGAACATCATCAATGAACTATGAAAAACAAGAACTCCGCAAACCTAAGTTTTCGATATTGATCGCCATCTTGCTCGATGACGATAACGAGACTTGAATTTCTTGAGGCGCAAGCTGCTCTCATGCACGAGGGTCAAAATGTCAAAAGATTGCGCAAAACAAGGGTTTAAGCAAATRGTAACTGGTAAGTGCACTAAAGTCGTTTGATAAAAGTATTTGAGCCATTATTACCGTACCCGGGGCAGAGCGTTAAATCGTGCCAACGAACTGGGCCCCGCAGGGTAATGTTTGAGGGTAAAAGTAAATAAAAGCCCCCTATATTGAGCCGTCACTAGGGTATGTTCTCTAGCCCCCTAGCTAATTTGGGGTTCTTGATTGCAAATCTGAATTCAGAAATTGCAAAAAATAAATTTTGCAAAAAACAGAATATTCCTGCGTTTTCCCCAACGGTAAATCTAGCCTGCGGGGCCTAGTTTGTTGGCACGATTTAACACTTTGCGTACCCGAGTAACTTATCTACTTGGGCTGATAATTGTTTCAAGGAAATTTGAATTCCCCTCATTTTAAGAGGGGAATTCATAGTTTTGACATGTGTTAACCTCWAGGGTATGTTACAATGTGAATCTAGTTGAGAAGTAGATCTAAATTCGTTCCTATGCTCCTCAGAATCAACATTTTTAAATACCAAGTGAGAATATACCTTAAATATTTTCCTAAGAAATTAAATGTTTTGCAAAGAAGCGCCAAAGTTGCTATCAAGAAAAAATATGATAATCGATTTTTTATTAGTTGATTAATGTCAAAATCATATTTTCATAAAAATTTAGAAACAAAAAGCAAAATTTATAGAAAATAAGCAAGAGCTCTATTGAAAACTTCACTAATAAAGGGCTTGTGTTGAAAGGGTTTAGAATTTAAAAATTGGTGGCCAATGTGACTATGGTAGTATGTAACAATGTGCAATCCTTGGGCACTTGCTCAAATTAGCAAGAGTTGACAAAACACATGAATTACACCATTTGGCATTCATATTTCGAGCACTAAAGTTTTTTGCTTTTGTGATTCTTTTAAATTGAAAAGGATACAACATCTCATTCACAATGACGAAATAATGAGTTGTGAAATAATTACAAGATTACAAAATCAAAATCATCTTTAAGCTAGAAATAATGAGTTGTGAAATAATTACAAGATTACAAAATCAAAATCATCTTTAATTGATATAAGTGTTAACAAACCACTTTGAATGAAAAAAATATATTCTATCATTACATAGAAGAAAGCCATGTCACACTACAGTATTAGCTTCTAAAGCCCAAATCGTTCTTTTAAATAATGTATGACATAATAGTTGATTCCTAGAATAAAAATTATGTACTTAATTCTTAAAGTTCCAAGGCCCTTTTTTCATCAAACCCACCCACAACTACCATTTTTATTGTAAAGAGCAAAATAATTACAAAATGTTTATTTTTCATATTTAATCATAAGATCTTGCACTAAACTTGTATAAAAATGTGGGATTGAAGTTTCAAAAACTTTCACTACGCAGTTCGCAAGATATTTGTGTTCAATTCCTAAAGCAATTCAATGCTTTTAGGCCCAAAATTGCTTCAATATAGTCACACTCAAACAAAGGCTAAAATCTTATTCTAAGTTTTTTTAAATAAATTCAACCATAGGATCCTTTAGTTCATTTATTAGAGTATACTTTCTTAAAATTTTAGAATAAAAAACTCTACTAATTGCAAGATCATGATGCTTGGATTTTCAAAATGAAGTATTCTCAACTCTTTCCAAATCGTTAGGTTTCATCTTTCAAATTTTTTACACAAAAATAAGTAGCAAGATCCTACAACTTTCTACTCTCCATGATATGTTGAAGGCATAAGTTGAAAATACATATAAAAAAACTTCAGTTGACAAAAAAATGTTTCATATTTATGTTTGAAAAAATAAATAAAGTGGACAAAAATAGAGTTTGATTCCAAATAATAAATTGTTAGGAATTCAGTCAGTATGGAATTGAAAAATTCCAATGGTTGTAATGTTGTAATAAACAATATATATCCAATAATCTTTTTTTGCAAAACTATTGAAAATTGAATTAGATATAGGACATCAATGTTTATTTTAAGATAGAGATTCCATGATTTCCCGCAAACTAAAGCTCCCTATAACTTTATCTTGTCAATCAAAATGGAATAATTTAAAGCATTCCACAAATGTACAAATTCCAAGAATCCAAGTCCTATTTTAAGCCAATTTTTTGAGCTACTTGGGAAGCAACAAAGACTACATATCATACAATAATTTGTTAACCGTGCAGTCAAAACTTATGCCTTAACCTCTAAAGGACCAAGGCCATTTCTCTACAAAAAACACACTCAAAACTGCCATTTTTATAGCAAAGAGTAAAAAAAAAATTTGAAATTATTTTTTCTGCACATCTAAATATAGGACCTTGCATCTAACTAGTATGAGAATATGTGGTAAAAATTTCAAAAATTTTGACCGCTCATACTACAAGATACACGCGTTTAACCCCTAAAGGACCAAACTGTGTTTTTTGGCAACATAGCGATTTTGGGCAGCTCACTACAAATAGAGTTTTGATTATTTTTCTTTGAAATTTTTACACAACATGTGTCTGAGGAGTAGCTTTAAGGCCCAACAATTTTCATAACATTTGACTACACTGGTAAAAAGTTATTGCATGATATGTGATTTTCAGTGGTCGGCGGGCAGCCCGGGCAGGTTTGAAAAATGACTTTCTTTTAAAATAAAAATTTGAAAATGATTATCTACAACTATAAGTACATGAGAAGCTTTGAATTACTCCATTTTGATCAACAAGTCAAAAGTTATGAAGAGTTTTTGTTTGCGGACAATCATGGAATTTCTATGCTAAAATAAACTTTGAAGTCAAACTCTTGTTCTTTAACCTCTAAAGTTCTTTGACTTTACACTAAAAACACTCAAAAACTACCATTTTAAATACAAGTACCAAACTCTAGAAAAAAAACATTTTTTGACACATGTAGCCATAGGATCTCGTAGTATGCTACTCTGAAAAGATGTGGAAAAAATTTCAGAGAATTCTACAATATGGATTGCAAGATATTGGCATATGAATTGACAAAAATCTTATTTTTGGCCTTGCAAAAAATAAGGTAATTGTACCTCACACGCTTACATTGGAATGAAAGAATGTCCATACTTCTATAATTTTCTGGATTCATTCTTCAAAGCAAGTTGGCTACATGCTTGAAAATTTTCAAATCATTTGGAATTGTACAATGTAGAGGGAAAAAATAGTAAGTAGAAAGAAGAACTATGCATAATACAAAATGTATTTGGTTTTTTTTGTCTTGCATGATAAACATTCAATTCTTTTTCAATCTCAAACAAGCATACCAAATTTCATTTCAAAAAATCAAAACTCTAATTTTGATGAATTTTTATATTTAATTTTCATGACTTTACGTGAGAATTCATTGAAAAACATTATTGACGAATTTTTTAAATTAGATTGCGGCTATACGTAGAAAACATCCGTACGCACATCCACTACTAGAAAATGGGCAAAAATGCAACTTGCTAAAAAGAATTTCTTGGCCACATTAGAGTTATTCGTAAAGTAGGCTAAACTGGGGTTTAAACCGACCACTTTTGTGAAAAAGCAGGTTTCGTAAAAAAGTCACTCGCAGTCAGTATACCCAAAACAGAAGTGGGTACGAAACTTTTTTTTGTGTGGAAATGGCGCCTAAAAAAGATTGAACCCCACTTTCGAGGTCCGACGTCGCGGGCTTCTTCGTAGGTGTTCGGTGAGGGAGGAGGTGCCATCGCTGCGGGGAATTTTGGCGAGGGTGGAGGTGCCATCGCTGCGGGGGGTTTCGGCGAGGGAGGAGGTGCCATTGGTGCGGGGGGTTTCGGCAAGGGAGGAGGTGCCATCGCTGCGGGAGGGTTTTGTAAGTCCTCGAAGGAAGCAGGAGGTGCACTTGCGGCTACTTCCGTAATGCTGCTAATTGTCAAGGCAGGAGGGCGCAAATTTTACATTTGAGAGATTGGACAATCGCAGAGGTGGGGAGGCACGCGGTTGGGGTACAAGGGCACACTTGCAACGGTGCTTCACATTTTTGCTTTTGCAATCTGGGCAGATTGAAGTTGTTCTCTCGTGACTGTTGTAAGCTAGCTTTCCATCTACTTGTGTCTACGTTGCATTCCTAGCTCACCTACACAGCTGATTGCACTTTTCTTGCAAATTATTGGCAGGGTGACAAGTGCATTGTTTACGGTTTAGGGTCACAGAATTTCATTCCAGGTTCAAAATGGCAGACCACAATGATGATTGCACGATCCTAGAATTGCAGTGCCTTTCCCAGCCGCCTGCCAAGTTACCACGCCGTGACAGATCTCACCGTCCAATTGTAGACTCAATTGTCCTTTCTTCCTTGGTTGCATCTTATACCACCCACTTTGCCACGTATAGCAGGGGAAAGACAAATGTAACACAATTAGTGCCTGGGAAGGTTTGGAAATTGGTGTATGAGCAATTCCTTTGTGAGCATCCTGGAAGCAAATTTGCAGAGGACACGTTGAAAGACAGGCTTTGGGAGACCTTGAAAGAGATAAAGACAGGTACCTCAAATGAGGACGGATTCAACAAGGCTACTTTGCAAGCAGATGATGTTCTCACACAGTTGAGAAAAACTGACTCATATGCAACGCGTAACATCCTTCAACTACGCCAAACTATGATCGACCAATCTTCATCGGGCGGCCACCCACCTTCTACAGCATCACAACCAGCTTCTCCTGGAATCACACCTTCTCAAGTGCAGGATGCCACTCCAGGTAGTAGAAGATGTCATCGTTCTCCCAGCCTATGCTCAACTCAGAAGCTTCCAACGAAGGCAGAGCTTCTAGCATCACAGTCAAAGAGCATGACTTCCATTGCCCGAACCATGGAAGCACGGACAGAAGGAAAAGAGGCACTTCTTTCTTTGAAAATGGACATCAAGATGGAAAAGAAAAAGGCAGCAAAGATTGCAAATTTGCAGCATGCTAGGGACTTGGGTGTGATTACTGACACCGAATTCAAATTGCAGGTGAGGACTGTACTTGGTTTAGGAGCTGAGGTATCCAACTCAAAAGGTGATTCAACTCACAACGCGTAACATTGATGTGATTTCAGAGTGCAGAGGAGGTCGATGTTTTGAGGGTTTAATAGGTTTCGAATTTGCATCTCATGGCCAATTGGCAGGAGTAGGCATCAATGGAAACTTTCGCAAAGAAGTTCCGAGTAGCACCTAGAAATCTCCACCCCAACCATATTGACCTTCATCTTCTTCGTGCTTGTCCGGAACAAACTGATCAAAGATCATGCGGTACCGATGGAGGAAATTTGTGAGTTTGGCAGCTGCCTCAAGGAAAATAGAAAATCGTGGGCGTCTGTTGTCAATCCTCTTCATCAATCTTCGCCACTTCTGTTTCAATCCTCCAATATCCCACTCAACTTGAATTCGGTACCCTGCATGCATTTTGTTCCAAGCAGCCACCACTCCTTGATCGACATTCACAACCATCTCTTGGCCTTGGATTCGACGCATTATAAACATCTCTGTACCAATGTAGCCCAAATCTCTAAGCAAGTATTCAAAGTACTGGTGCACATCATCATGGGTAAAGTGCTCACGCCATCTTCCATACAGTTCCGATGCTCGCAGACAGCCTATGTCATGGAATGAGCCCAGATAGCCAAGGTCAACATAAATGAAGAGACCATGGTGATCAACAATAACAACGTTGTTCATGCAATACATCTTCTTTCTACCATTGAACCACCTACCATGCTCTGGATTCTTCCATGGCTTCCGAATCTTTACCAAGGTACCATYAATTATCCCAATGCATCCTGGAAATCTAGGCACTATGGATGCTAAGGCTTGCCTCTCCTCTGCATTAGGCCACTTGATCTCATCTCTCAAAGCCCAATTAATGGAACTGGCAATAAAAATCTGATCATCTATAACAGACGATTTAGACCAATTCCATAGAAAACTTGGCAATGCAGTAATAGGATCATGCTTCATGTATAATAGGAAGCCAAGTAGTCGTTGTTTCGGACTCAATTTAGATGGACGCCCTAATAAGATACGAACGTCACCTGTAGATCGTGCATGTGTACTGATAGTAGGGCAGACAATCTCACAGAGATCATCAAATTCTTGAATTGAGAAGTTGGTTAGAACCTTGAATAGGCTTGGAGTGGATCTCAAAGATCGCAACACATCACGGACACCTTCGTGAGGATTCACTGAATCTTGTCCACCATCCTCCCATTCATTACTGAGGAAAAACTCAAGTGTGTTTTGCGTTGCTATTTGAATGGCTAACAATGCTTGTTCCTCATCACTCTCTGACGAGGAAGAAGATGAAATCGAGGAGCTGGAGTCGCTCTCCATTCCCACCCCAATAAATCAAAGCAGAAACAAAAATGTACGCTGAAAATTTGGTAATTGAGATTTGCAAGCCACAACAGTGACACCCTACACCCAAATACCCTAACCTGATGCAAGGATGAGCAAATTTGAGGAGCCCTCGACAATCACAGGTACATGTTGCTCGAAAGCACGGAGGAATTTCCTGTGACACCTCCAGTACTTGGAACCCTAATCACCGTCGCTTCCACGCCGAGAAAGCAACACTGCAGCAGCCGGGCGGTATCACAACCAGGAGACGAAGTGCGGCAATTGGTCTGGTAGAGTGGACGGGTATCTCCCGGGTATCACAAAAAAGTTGCAAGTTCAACTGGAGTTTGGAAACTCCAGATGACTTTCCGGTTCCACTCTTTACCCTCAGTTTTTTGGAAAAGTTCTGTCCAAACTAGAGAGGACTTTACGAATAACTCTAATGTCTAAGAAATGACTTCTACTCACTAATTGCACCAATGGCGTTTGAAAAACAACGTCGTAGTCATTCTATAGTTACCCCTATGACTGCAAGATGAGAATAGAGGTACGTGTAGTGTTCATCCATTGTTTTCAGTTGACAAAGTTGATGACAGAGTAATTGGGGCAAATGAAGTTCAAATGTAGTCATGAGAGTCCACTGAGAAATGATTGCCAATGTAGTCTTATGACTGCGATTGACTTCAAAGTGACTATTGAATGACTTTAAAGACAGTTGGTGACTTTTTTCGGTTGAAGACAAGTTAAAAGATGGTTGACGTGGCTAGTTGCTTAACTTGCTTTTCTTTTACTTCCACTAGTAGAAAGTTGTTCCATTTAGGGGGCTCTTTCCACTCCATTTTTTGTTAATTATCTCTTTATTTGATTCCTCTTCCTCTATACCAAAATCTTATTTGCCTTTTTGGGAGTTGCTTTGGTATTTCGTTTCTTCCTATTCTTTTAGGACTTTCATTTTTCTTAATTTTTTCCTATACTAGGATTTTATTTGTCATTCTCAATATTTTAGAATTTTTTTCTCTTCCTCCTTTTTTTTCTTCTTTAAGGACGAACACACTTTTTCCTTCTAGTTTATACCAAAGTTTAATTTAATTTCTCTTCTTCTTTTTATAAATCTTTTATTTATTTTTTATTTTGACTTCTTCATTTATTTATTTCATTACTTGGAAATTCTTAAACTTTTTTAATTTATTTTTAATATTTCTATATTTTTCTATATTATTTTCAACCTTTATTTGTTTCTAGTTGATATATTTTTTTTTCTGTTTTTTTTCATTTTCATTTGTTTTCTTCATCTCTTTAATTTTTTTTTAATCTTTCCAATTTATCTACTCTTTATATATCTTGTTAATTTTTCTTACAATTTTTTTTTCAACAGAAGGCTTATTTTATCTTTTCTTTGAAATTATGCATTGACGGTGGGTTTTTCTCTTTATTGGTATATATTATTTTCTTCCTAAAAGTCCACCATATGATTTATTTAAACTCCTATTAATATCATAGCAATGACTTCTGGAAGTTTGTGCCATGGTCATTCCACTACTTCTGAACACTTCATATAATTTAATTTAATTTCTAGAGGTCCCAACAAACATACACTAAAGTATTCAAATGGAGCCTAATGAAGTGGAAGTTGCATTATAGTATTGGAGTGTAGTAATGACGCAAAAATGATTGCGTCACGTCTTCTACGCTACTAGATTCAGAAAAGATATATTAAGAATTGTCAAAAAAACATCCTTTCCAAATCTTTTCTCAAATTTGTTTACAACTTTTGATTTGAGGATTGAAATCTAAAACAAATTGTTGGAGATTAAAGTGAGATTGATTTTCCAACTTTATCAAGTTCAAAGTTTTTAGAAAAGAATAAATCTACTATGCCTAAATGAGGTCTAAAATAATACTTGTAACAGAACTTCTGCGTTTTACATATCCCACATGGTTTGTCTTGCCTCCTACCACTCCACTAGTATAAAGGCTTGTCAATTTAGCTCTTCATATTTACAGACTAAGTAGCTTGGAAGCCATGCAACACATTTTTTGAAAATGGTGTATGGCATATGGTGAATTGTATATGGTGTATGTATTATGTATAATGTATTTAGAAGAGTGACCTAAACCCTAAATCCACGTCACTTTTGAATGACTACAGAATGACTTCCAACGTGGCTCTCCACGTCAGATGTTTCATGGGTCTATCATAACATTAAAATTACTTGCAAATGACTGGCCACCTGGTTTTCAACGTCAGATTTATAATGGGTCTGTTGTAACTTCAAAATGACTATAGAATGACTGGCCACGTGGATGTCCACGTCAGATTCTCAATGGGTCTGCTGTTTACACGTGGTTGCTTCATAGCCATTTCCTTAAGCTAAAATTTCTTTATCACTTAGTTGACCACTGAATTTTTCATCCATTTTCACATCCAAGTACTAAATGGATGGTGATAATACAACTGCAGTCATTTAGCTAAACAACTAAACAACAATGACTGCAGTGCCTTCCAGTCATTTTGCATTCAACGTGACCACAATGACTACTTTGCAGTAATTTTTGCCAGTCATTCTTTCCATCATTTTTTTGTAGTGATCTTTCCTTCAACAAGCATCTCCGAGAAAAAGTTCACAATTTCTTCTATAGAGATTTCAAAGTTGACACTACAATGCTCTAATTTTGTAAAATATATATCTCTTCATTGTAACTAGATTTTGGCAAAGCAATTGCACCATTGTGTTTAACCTTTGAACACTGAGACAAACATTTTGTGTCCTCTGGATGAGAGAATTGCAACTTTTCATCCTCGGTATTAGGAGTGGAAAGGATAGGTCTTTTCTAGTACTTTGACTTCCAATGAGGAAATTTGGCTTTTAAAAGTAGATGATGTCACACGGTATCAAAAATGCATGATTTCCACGTCCACCGGTCCGTTGTTCAAGGATTAAATGTACAACATTAGTTAGAGTGTGAGGGTCAATTACCAAAGCATACTTAAAATAAAGAGATATCTATTTTACAAAAGTTGGCCATAGGACATCTAACATTGAACTCTTCACAGATCATATTTTTGTTATTTAATGGGGTGTTTTTTAATGTAAAAGATGTGTGTATGGATGTTTTCTACATATAGCCGCAACCTAATCTAAAATCTCATCACCAATGTTTTTTGATGAATTCTCATGTAAAGTCGAGAAAATTTAATGAAAAACTTCACCAAAATTAGAGTTTTGATTTTATGAAAGTGAAATTTGGTATGCTTGTTTAACCAATAAAGGACCAAGGCCATTTTTCATTCAAAACTGCCATTTTTGCTGCGTTCATCCAAGAAAAAAAAAAAATTTAAGAATCTAATGGTAGGATCTTGTATTTTACTTGTCTAAGATCATGTGGTAAATTTTTTTATGAAGTTTGATCCTACAAATTGAAAGGTATTTGCAATCCAAGTTGAAAAATCAAGTTTTCTTGAGCATTGGCCTAAAATTTCAGATGCCTTTCACCACCGTTTAAGTAATTTTTGTGCACTATAGACATTGAATTTAAAAGATTTTGTGTTGAAGAATTGAGTTCAAAGTTTGAGAAAAAAAAATTTGAAATAAAAAACTTGGTTGTCATACTTAGAAAATTGTCAAGGAAAAGTAGGTTCAAGATTGAAAAAAATAACTAAATTGTTAATAGCTCTAAGAGGGCATTGATCGAAAATCAGTAATCCCAACGATGATGTTGTTCTAGCATGCAAAATTAACCTTGGAAAACAAATTTGTTTTGTAAAATTGTGAAAATTGCATTTAGAAATGAATCCTACAAGTTATTTTCTCCAGAAGATGTTGAAAGTGCTCGAAAAACAAGATTGTTCATAACTTTCACATTACTAATCCAAATGGAATGAATCAAAGCTTCACATTTAGACTAAAATAAGATTTATAAGAATTTAAAAAAAAATTAAGCTTCAAGCTTTTGTGGATTTCTTTTTCTGCCTGACAACATGAATTATGCTTAACCCCTAAAAGCCCAAGGGGCTTGGGCAAAACACAAATGTATTATAAAACATAAGTTCTACAAATTTTTTGAAGTTTGTATCAAAGAAGATAATGTAAAGCACACAAAGTAAAAAATAAAATTATAAAATTATTTTGAGATCCTCTCCAAATGAATTTTAAAGATGTACCTTAAAAAATTCACCAAAAATACAATTTCTATCTTTAGCATTTGAATTTTTTTTGTGATTGGTCAAAATTGTGGTTCTGTTGATTTGAAAAAAAAATGCATAAGATCTAGTAATGTGAACACCAACACTTTCTTCAAATAGTAAGTTTTTCAACACTAAGCAAATTTTAAACACTTGGTGCTATTTCACTAACCGTCAGTAATTAAGGCTCAGTGCTTACGGCTTGATCGGTGGCTTGGAAATGACAACATAGAAGTGGACATCTTCATCTCTTGTGTTGATCATCTGTAGATGTTTCCAAAATCAAGCAGTAGATTAGTGAATGGCACAAATGTCATTGCATAAATGAATAACATTCATTAGAACCAGTTAAAGACACCGTTTGGAAATCAGAATCAGGATTATGGATCCGAAGTATTACGATCTTAATATAAACTTGACGTGAACTTCATTCAGGAAGAAATAAAGTACTGGCATAAAAAAGGGAAGGTAATAGACCAACATGATTTCACAGGGACTTGACATTGCAATATCTTAAAGCCAAGTTTACAGAATCTGGATTCAAATTTTCGTTTCCCTTTTTACCTCGTGAAACCCGTACGTCCTCTCCACACCTAAAGCATGGTTTGAGRAGAATTCAATAAAAGAGCTGCCAATACCTGATGAACTGAATTCACTGGAATGGAGAAMGTCGAGTTGGCAGAGAACGGGGTAGCAACAGGTTCTCCGGGGAATGGGTTATCTGATGGGGGAGCAATGTACACAGTACCACCTCCTTTCAGGACTATGAAGATTTCTTCGCAGTCGTGGCGATGGATCGGTGTACCAGCCCCAGGTSCGACGGTCTCCACCCACGCTTCCACCTGCAACACAACGCACAAGCGATTTAACAAACTAAGAATTTAAARTGATCATCACATAAAGAGATCTGGGTGCAAAGAAGTTCTACAACAAGTTACTTCTCCAATGATTGACTCTTAAGAGTCTTCATCACCCATTTGCATCGTTATAAACCATCTGTTTAACTCTTAAAGACCCAAGGATCCAATTGGGAAAACAACGACCAAATCAATACWATTCTGACAAAGCAATGATTCCGATGAAGCGAAATCCAATATCACCACAAGGAGATTGTATGAGTCGGTCAAACAAAAATAAAGACAGTCCCCATCTGACCTACTCCAAAATGCTTTTAGAAMTACARTTACCTCTTGGTGGCCATCTTGAACAGCTCCAGCGATTGTGATATGAGTTAACCCGGGAATCTCATTGAATTGCTTCAGATTCTTCAACTCTTTCACAAGAGACGACTCTGTTTCACACAAACCAAGAAACGATCAATCTATATCTCTGAACTACTCCATGCTTTCATAGACCCTAAATCTTAAAATCCTAGCTAAAGAACCACCCCCAGAAAGTAAAACAAAATCCCAGGGGGAATTAGTGGACAAAATCCCAAGTGGTAAGAGTACCGAGATTTGACCACATTCYAATCTAATCCAAGGAACAATTCAAAATGCACATACACACCTGCAAYCCCAAAGACAAGCGCGCTAATCACAAGCACGCACAGCACCGAGGACGCCATAGCCATCGTACTAATCAGCAAAATTCAAGCTACCAGCCACCAGCTCTCATTGAAGCTTTATGTAGCGCTTTGAACGGAAGTTGGGTGTTGGAGCATTGCGATCTTGCACAGGAAGATACCGTAGCATCTTTATCGAGTGGTTGCCATTCCGATGGAGGCTGGTGCACTGGAAATTGCTCAAGACAAGTGGCAGAAGCCACGCTTGTGCATGGAGTTGCAATGAAGACTTCGTGTGTGTGTGTGTGTGTGGGGGACTTCGGGATCGTCCCAAGAGGGGGAGTCTTGAGCCCGTCCATTGATCGGGAGATTCGGACTTCCGGGATTTTCGGCTTTGGACTCGGTGCAGAAAGCGAACTCCAATGGAGTGGGGAAGCGATTTCCATCCATTGACATAAAATAAAACATACAAACGTGGATGAAAACACAAATAAATGCTTAAAGTCATCCATAATAGAGCAAATATTGTTGCCATACAAAATAGTGAACCTAGGTTGTCTTAACAATTAGGTTGCTTACATCATGAATGTTACTTTACCAGTCATCAAAGTCAACAAATATTTCCAAAAATATTTTCATGTGTCCACATGGAGGTTTATTAGTCCCAATTACAGCAACACCTAATTCAAAAGCAGTGCAATCTCTTACAATAACTAAAATATTTATATAGTGTCAAATGTCAAGAAATTAGTGTGAAACAACTTAATTTCACTATTTTGTATTGTTTTTGTAGCAATTGGACAATTTCATTTGTTGAAAATAGGATAATCTCTCATCAAATATTTTCTCCCACAAAACTGTATAGCATTTGAGAGAAAAAAAGTTCCCCCCAAAATACTATGTGCATTACTCTCGATCTTTCTTGACCTCCCAGTTCATAATGTTTATTGTCTACCAATATAGTGTGGTCTTTCTGCATCCTTGAAATGGGACCTCTACTGTGAAACGATATTTTTTTTTAAATGCAACATTGAATACAAAGTGTGCTACATCATGTGAAGCCTATAATTATATTTTTATCAAAGATGGAATAATACATATTCAGAAAAAGGAAAGAAGATGATAGCTTATGCAAATAATAGCCTAAACCGTAAGAGAAATTAACATCAAAAAGGAGGTGGAGGACTAAAAGTATCGAAGTAGAACAAATATTGTAACTAATAAAATAGTTCATACTACAAGAGAAAGGGGTGTTTTAAGTATAGTCCTGTAAATAATGACCTTTTGAGGAGATTTCCAGTAAATTTTTATTTATTGAAAACACCTGTATTTCTAGTAAACTTTTACTAAAAATCTCCATATATAAAAGATCATTTCTACTAGGACTATACTATTAGGACTATACTTAAAAAGACCCCTTTTTCCTTGTTGTCATATGAATCACAAATCTAATAGTTTTGGGTTGACTTGTTTGGTGAAAAGATAGCATCCTTCCAAGTTACCCTCAGCCATCGTCTTAGATCCTTCATACAAACCGTAGAGATTAGGTAGAATTGTCTAAACTCCTCATTTAAGTTGCATCCATGCCTACATCACACTATTTGAAAAAATGTTTGATTGCTTGTGTGCGTTAGGCAACCCGGATTTGGAAAGGATGAATGATGAACAAAACCAAGACCCATTGGATATGGGAACACCATGTAGTGTTCTATTTGCCTGTACTTCTTGTTTACTTGATTGTGAATTGAGATTTTCAATTGCAATGGGAGATTTTGTCATAGACAACTATCTTTTGATTCCTTTCTCAAAGCTAATGATTCTAGAAAGATGGGCTAGTCACCATGGAATTCATCCTTTTTTGGTATTGTGTGAATAATTTGCTTGTAAAAACTCAAGAGTACATGTTGGAGGTCATAAATATTGTGCAAGAACTCTCTTTTTTACAAAAAAATTCAATTTTGAAAGTCTGCACTTCTATTTTTTATAAGTTAGCATGATATTTCGTCATCCATTGGACAACTATAGGCCACATTGTTATAAAATCAAACTACATTAGAACCTCTCTAAATTGTCCTTCTATAAGACAATAAACCTCTATAAGCCAATGTCTAAGACCAATCCCGGACTGAACTACATTACAAAGGTTACTACTACATCTGACCTTCTATAAGCCGATATATCTCTCTAAATCAGTATGTTATACCAGCCTTGGACTTATTGTGTTAGAGAGGTTCTATTGTAACACCATGATACATTAACCCTTGAAGGACGGACCAATGGCCGTGGAAATCATGCATTTTTAATACCGTGTGATGTCATCTACTTTGAAAAGCCAAATATACTTATTGGAAGTCAAAGTACTAGAAAAGGTCTTTCCTTTTCACTCCTAATACTAAAGATGAAAAGTTGCAATTCTCCCCCACACGGTTTGATTCTTTGTCATCTAGAGGACACAAAACGTCAGCCGCAGCGTTCAAGGGTTAAAGTCTGTGGAGTGTCCTTGTAAGGGCTGATTTCTATTTTGGCTAGACTGAACTTGTAGAGCAAATTTTTCCGGTAATTTACCTTTAGATTTGAAGTAGCATCTAATTCACTATTATTCGTACATTTTGAAGTCTTGTTGAAGTTAATGAAATTGGTCTACAAAATTGCTCGTAGAACATCCATGTTTTAAGAGGAGAATACCTAGACCATTCTTCCTTACTTTTGGTGATCTTAAATGTAATCTCCTTACAAATTTATCAATTTAATATATAATCAGTGAAAATGGTCATTTACAAACAAATGGTCATTTACAAACAAGGCCATATTCATTGTTTTGAGACTTTTGCAAATTTTGAGACAAAATGCTAGTTGTTGGAAAATTCAATAAAAAATAAGTAATTGAAACCAAAAAAAATAATGCTCAAATAGTGATCCTATAATGACATTCTAAAAGTTGGTGTTATTTCCTATTTATAAAAAATGCTAGTAAGAAATAAAGTGATATATCTTCCAATATAACGAGATTGCGAAAAGTCTCAATATAACGAATATGGTCTTAAACCATGAATCTTCCAATAAATTCTTGGTCTTTTTCTATTTAACTCTTTAAAATAAAGCTTTATTTTTATGGTGATATAATGTTTGGTCCTTTGTGAATTTTTTACATTCACTATCTATCATCAATCAATTTGTTCATTTACAAGCAATCAATAGATGGTCTTCTAAAATTGAAATCTTTTAACTGAAGCTCCTGTAACATTTGGAAAGCATCCAAATAACATCCAAATAAGGAAAGCTTTTGTTAAGATAAATAAAATGAAAAATGAAAAATACGGAAATTCATTAGATGAGAAATGAGGCCTCTAAAGAGCCATTTCAAGATATGGTGTAGAGACTCCAAACTTACCCACAAACTAAAACTCCTCATAACTTTTAGCTCACTAATCTAAATGGAATGATTCAAAGCTTTCCACTTATATATAATTGTTAAGAACCAATTTCAATTTTTTTTTTTCAAAAAATGATTTTTAAAGAAGCTTTTTAGGCTGCCCAAAGTTCAAAGAAAATCACATATCATGCAATAAATTACAATAGTGTAATCAAATGTTATGAAAATTGTTGGACCTTAAAGCTACTCCTCAGACACATGTTGTGTAAAAATTTCAAAGAATAATAATGAAAACTCCATTCCTAGTGGGCTGCTTCAAATGCTATGTTGTCAAGAAACGCAGCTTGGTCCTTTAGGGGTTAAATTAGTGTCACTCATTGGTCCACATGTAGCCTCTCAAAACATATTCCTTGTTTTCCACCAAATAATTGATTTTATATTTAGAATCAGACGGAGACCCCAATTTCCTTCCTAATTTTTTTCAGTTGAATTTTTTAGCATGATTTTTTTCCCACTTCTAGTAAGGTAGCAACACCCATAACAATCATTGTACCCACAATTGTCTTTAGAGTTTCCTTAAATTGTCTCCACTCTCCAAAGGTACCTTTTCCATGCCTAATTGTGGTTGGTGGGCTCTGATTTTTTTAGATTTTGGTACTAGAATCAAGGCAGATTTACGAGAGTGCAGTTCAGAGTGCCTTAGGAAGTTCTACTTTGAAAATTCATAGAAATTAGATGCCTTATCCAAAAATTCTATTTGTTTTTTTGAAAATCCATGATTTTCAATTGTTAATCTAGAAAAAATATTTTCAGTAGAAAAAGGTGCCTCCAACCCTGCTGAATTGCTTATTTTGACGGTTATGGGTGTTGCTACCTTGTTATGTCCTTGTTTGGTGCAAATTATCAGATCAATCAGAGTGGAAAGGGATTCTACTCAGTTTAGCAAAAAACTGTCATTTCTCTTGCGTTGATAAGTTTTTGTATCTAATGAGAAAATGTCAAAAAAAGTTTATCAAAAATTGATCTCAATCATAGGTACGTATTCCAATTCCTCAAAGTCTTTCAAGGGGACTCTTGGTCCTTTAGGGGTTAAAAGCATTAGTAGAAATGAAAAATGCACCTATTTAATGGGTGATTGCAAGAAAGACCTCCCGGTTCCCAAATCTCCAGTTTTTAGTTTTTTTTAAAATTACATTTCCTATTTTCTACAAATTAAAACATCAAAACACCTATTTTCATGAAATTTTGCACTTCTTTTAGCACGCATGTAGAGGACATAAAATAATGTTTTTTTAGATTTCCTTTGGCAGATGCATGCCCATCTAGTGTGGGAATAGACCACAAAAATTTGAGCTCAAATCATTAATTTTGGGCACTCCCCAGTACTAAAAACCTCTAAACTACAAAACGCGACAAATTAGCTAAATTGAAATTTAAATATAAAATGATTTTTTAAAATTTCCAAAAAATAAGGAATCTAATTGCTATCAAACAAAACATCTCCAATAAAATTTTCAAGTTAATTGAGCTCATACTTCAAAAGTTATAGTGGATGGAAACTCCGCAGTTTGAATTGTGACACAAAATAGTACTAGTCTTTCTTGCATTCACCCTAATATCTTGAAATTTGATCATTATTGGTTGATTAGGATGAATGCAAGAAGCATATGTTGATTTTGTTGCATTTTGATGTTGTACTAGGAGTACTATGAACTTTTGGAATGTAATTATTTTTTAAATAATTAAAAAAATTAAAATAAGACTAAAATTCTTGTATCAAACCTGAAAAGTGAGGCTTAAGAAAAATAGTTCTCTTAAAGTCAAGCACAAAATATTAAATTTTAAATTTTAAAAATGTATATTTTTCAAGTTGAGAGAACGCCCAAGTACTAAGATCCTAATGAGTTTCCATCTTCATTCTTTGTTGAGGACATTATCCCGTAAGCATTGTGCTTGGTGAGACTTCCATGAAATTATATAATATGCTTGTCTCCCTCCTTCAATTTTACAAAACCTAGTTCATTTACACATGAAATGTATGCTATATTATACTCCCTCTGTCCCAAAATGATCTTCTTGTTGGCATGAAATACTTGTCCCAAAATCATCTTCCTGTGTGACGTGGGAGGAAGGCTCCAAAAATAGGGAGCCATTGAATTTCCAAGTAACTGAATTGATAAATTTAGTTCTATCCACTACTCTGTATAGCTATATTACACAATACTTGCCTTAGCTGGGGTTCAAAGTTTTTGGCAGGGTGTGGTTTGCTACCCCCAAGCAACCAACCTTAAAGTTACAGCTGGCTTATGGAGAGGTTATTTGAAGACTAATGTATTTCAGGACTAGATTCTATTGGTGAAGTGTGCTGGTACATCCGGAAATTACTGCAAAGGTACTAGACGGGAGTATGTTGTGGACAGGCTGGACGCGGGACCAACAGTACATAGTGCGGGAAGAACATGATAGCGCGGGAAATTGCAAAAACAATTGGCTAGCGGTGCTCCTCCGAAAGGGCCCCCAAACACACATTTCAAAGCTCCACAATTTTAATTTGATAATGATTTCGGAGCTCAAATTTGGAGGATGATAGGAGATCATTGTAATTTATTTATATCTTAAAACGAAACTAGAAAATATTCAATTTTGACCTTAATCTGGAACATTTTGTCAAACAGGAAGATCATTTTGGAACGGAGGGAGTATACAATAGTATAAATATAATATATAGTAAAGTATAAATACTATATATAATAATAGTATAAAAATTGTACACAACATATTGATGTTACATTGGTCTAGAATATAACTATCCAAATACACCAATTATTGAAAACCAATGTTCCCAAAAAATAGAACAAGACGTGTGGGCCCTGTCACGTTCCCCTTGTTGGGAGCGTAAGCGTCCCCTGACGGGGCCCATAACAAGTTAAATAACATGAGAACTCAAGTTCCCTTGCTCCCATGTATGCAACAAACGTTGCAAAAAAACAGGTGACCAAGACGTTGCTTCACTTGAACACAAGGTCTCTAGTCAAGTTTAAAATAATGTTTAGAGGTCCCTCCAAGATTACTTTTCTAGTGTATTGAGCAATGTCTTAGGTGATGCATAGGATATCTCTAGTCAAGTTTAAAACAATGTTTAGAGGTCCTTCTAAGATTACTTTTCTAGTGTATTGAGCAAAGTCTTAGGTGATGCATAGGGTACCTAATTCTAATAGTGTTATAAGTTAGACAACGATAGAAATATTAGTAGTGCAGGAAAGACCCCGCATGTGGCAATCAAACCCAAAACTCAATCATCCGTGTCATGTTCGGTAAACTTCATCCACTAAAGCTAGGTAATCCACCAATTCCGTCAGTAGCATGAATTGTACACAAAGTATCCCAGCCTTTGTACGCTGGCGTACAATTCCAGAGCGACACTGGCCATCCCTTCGCCTAAACACAAAACAACAACGAATGATCTTGCTTAATGAAGTATGCCACAATCTCCATCATCCACCACTCTGTAAAGCAAAGTCAACATTGTCAAACTTCAAACATAATCAAGAAGAAGAAAATCGAAAAACCTCAAAAACAGCAAAACGCAATACATGGATCGAATTGAATTGATCAATCCAACCAAATCGAATTCTCTCGCTGCGTGGATATATACAACTGAAGGCTGATGCGTGCAGAGCTACTAACGAAACATGAGTTACAACTACACAGATCATATCGACAATCGATCAATCCTGCATGAAAACAGAAAAAGAAAACGTTCACGATCGATCAAAGGTCATGCATACCGGAGATTCCGGTTGAAGCGCAACGTTGGGGTGTGGCAGTGGTGTGCAGAGGTGAACGGTGGGACCTTCCGCAGGAAAGGAGGAAGGAAACTCCAGAATGAGATGGAAGACTGCTCCTGCGAGGGGGTTCGCTTGCTGCTCCTCCTCCTTCTCCTCTTCCTCCTTCTCCTCCTCAAGTTCCAATTCCTCGCTTTCCGAGCTCCGGATGTTGATATGCCAGACGAAGAGATTGCCCTCCTCCGGCTCCCCGACCACGTTGAGCAGAGGGCTCTCCTTCACCTCTTGCAGGTCCTTCATGAGGCGCCGCGTGGTCATGGTGAGTGCAGCTGCCATGACGGATCGGATGATGATGCCGCAACGTACACTCACAACGCAACTCCGGCGAGGTGAAGTGACCGTCGTCGTCACTGGATCACTTGTGATCTATCTATGGCAATCGTGGTTCTGCAATATATATCCCCTGGTGCCACAACCAAAATAGAAGTAAAAGTAAAAAAAAAGTCTAATTTTAAATTCGTAAAAAATTTTAAATTCAATATTAATTCTCACCCTATAATTCCAAATGCCACAAAACAAAGTTTGTGCACCCTAGCTTGTTTGCAGAGAGCTTTCTGACAGGACCAAGAATGCGACTAGGGGGATGCATGGTCAAACAAATCTCATGGTAACAAACAAAACCAACGGACCAACAAATAGTAGTCTAATGTAACGTATAGAGAGACCGGAATGCCGCCTAGTGCTAGTGCCGCAACCAAAATAAAAAAGTAAAAGTAACTTTAAAATTTTAAAGTTCTATAATATATTAACTTTCAAACCGTAGGTCAAAACACCATGAAACAAAGTCTGTGCACCCCTACTCAAAAAGAGCTAGTATGCCTTGTGCTTGCTATAATAGAATAGAATAAAATAAAAGTCAAAGTAAGTATCTAATTTTTTAATTCATAAAAGCTTTGAATTTCAATATACATTTTGCCGTGAGTCCAAACACCATGAACAAAGTCATTGCTCCTCTGCTTGCTAAAGGCTTTCTAATGATACTAAAAACACAATTGGAGATACAAAATTTTGAAGATCTTTATGTAACAAAACAAAACAAACTATCAAAACAAACAACCTCATTTAACCCCTCAACGCCCAGGCTCCAACCATGCTTGAAAGCATCCTCCCTTTGCAAGTGTTAAAAATCCTCTTTTCATTCAGTTATGAAGATCTCAACCATAAAATATTGTAGTGTGTATGTTGTAGATGTTGTGGACCAAATTTGGGGTCATTTGACCGTGTAGATTGAAAGATTATAATGTTTTAGTGTTGAAAAGATGTGCTGAAATCTTCTCAAAAACACATTTGGAGGTGAGATTTGATTTCTAATTAGACTCAAATGAAAAAACTTTAAACTACAAAGTGATTCAAAACCAAAATATAAACACTTTGATGAAAAAAAATATCATAAAAATGACTCAGTGTGTTTGCAAAATGGATTTGAAATGTCAAAAAACAGTGAAAAAAGTAGCCAAAAATCACATTCGTGGCTGTACCTCCTTCTACTAAAATGCAACAAATTCTTTTGAAAAAAGATCATATATGAAGAAGTTATGAGTTGCCGAAGTTCACTGAAATGCAAAAATATCTAGATTTTGAATTTTGAATTGCTCCCAAACTTTCAAAAGAACTTGGATTGGCATGAAAATTTTACCACAATAACTAGACCTTTATGGAAACAAAAAACAACAAATTTTATTGAAAAAAAACATTTGATGAAAAAGATATAGTCCCCCGAAGTTGAAGCCATCACAATGCAGTGTACTGAACCTAAATTGAACCTGAGAACTTTGAATGACTTTCACAAACTCAATACATCTTGGATTGATCTGAAAATTTTACCATATAAACTAGACTAGTATGCGCAACTTTTCCAACAAGTTTTATTGAAATCGGACATTGTATGCAAAAGTTAGAGCGCTTCAAAGTGGACGGCCAGACTTGGTGAGGCCACTTTTAGGCCCCTTGGGCGTTGAGGGGTTAAGGTAAAACAGCCCAATACGAATCTTTTACTCATTGTGGACTCCTAAGAATGATCCCATTACGGTTTTCTTTTAGTGATTGAGATTCAGGCCACATTCAATGTCTCAACTAACTCAAATGGAATAATTAGTGATTGCAATAGGAACTTTCAGTTTTAGTGTTATTTCATTGTAGGAAGTGCCTTTTTCAGGTCTCCTATGTTAGAAAATATTGTGACCGCTATAGGTGAGTAAGATGAGTGTTAAATATCAGTTTTGGTTGGTTTTGGGGTAGTCTACAAACTCTTCTAGGCTGTGATGGGCTGTACACTTCAAAAGTTCATAACAAATTCACACTTTGTCAAAAAATATACATTTTCAAATGTTCTCACCATTTCTATCACATGACTTTCTCCGGTGGAATAAATAGAAAATTATGGTGGAAAAAATAGAAAATTTCAGAAATGACAAGAGGGCAAACCCACCATTTGGCATGTAACGGGCTGTTTTACCTTAAGATATGAATGGATATAATGAGTTTAGGGTTCAAGGAATTAGGGTTTACCCAAGGGCACAAGACTGCATGTGGTGATGTGTATGACGCTCATCCCTCGCAAGTGAAGCAATTGCTCGGTGATGCCTGTACTAAGTTATAAGCTTATACAGTACTATGAGTTAGATGACGAGGAGAAAATTAGGGTTGATTATGATTGATCAGTGCTCTGGCGCAGTATTCAATTTACAACTTCGATTGTATGCCGCTTAGTGGCATGTGTAGTGATGAAGAGTACCTCAGAGGAGGGGAGTGTATTTGGGGAAGTTTGAGCGCGGTCCTGTTCTGAAAATTTTGTGTGCAATATATGGTACGGTGCAGGGGGGTGTTTAGAAACTCAAGGAATTGTTTCTTTTCCACTGTTTGTTTAGGGTATGGGATTTTAATTGGCGATTTGTCTGTATTGATTGTTTCGGGAAGAGATTCGGAGATCTGACATTGATTGACGTTCGATGATCGACAATGGATTCTTGAGTCCTGGTATTCTTCATTTCTAGTAGTGCTGAATGCTACTGGCACATATTGTGACTTGTGAGTGCGTGAGCAAACCTGGAATCTGTGGTAAGTATTCGTCATCTAGTAGCTGACGAAGGAATCCTTTTCTTCTGATGCCTGCAAGACCATGAATTATTGGTCGTTGGATATCTGTTGAGAACAATGTATGGTAAATCCAGGTCTCTGTAGAAAAGTATCTTGCAATTGTATTCCACTCTGTTCTTCGCTTCGGTGTTAATGCTTCTGTGGGATTCTACAGAACGGACTCATTTTAGCAGCGTACAATAAAGCTTCAAAGTACTGGAGTTCTACTTACAACAAACTTGCTGCTGGTAGTGTGCACCCTCCTGCTTGCTGTGTTTTTATTTTTGCTGCCATGTAGGAATGTTGTCAGTTGCCGTTAAATCACACAAGTAACCCAATAGCCAATCTGTTGGTCAGATTTTCCTGGAAGTGATCTAGACCATTCTCTCCCTTCACTCCTTACGTAAGTTATGTATATAACCATCTGAACAATATTCTTATTTCTTAAGTGCCTCAATTTTTGTTGGGCCTGGTAAGAGGATTCCAACACATCTTAGCATGTGGTTTTCTGATTCCGTATGAAAACTTCATGAATTTTCAAAATGATGATCGTAGATTTACTTAATATTGGCCCACTCTCATGCTTAGAATAGCCTTACAGTATGTAAAATTTAGGGGTTGCTTTTGGGTAATGGTCATAATTATGTGAAGTTCTCTTCTCAAAAGCTGAAAAGTCTCTCTTATAAGTGACACTATTCACGTCCATCTGATCAAATGTCCAAAGTTACTTACAGCTTTTGCAGTACACTAATGATGGTAAATAGTGTTAGCCATACTAACTATTTTAGAAATGCTATAAGTTTTTACTCTTCATGAATGTTTTTAAGGAGTGCATGGATCCTAATACTACTTTAGTTGGGAAAACTTTTTACCTATAGTTGGTAAAAATTTTCATTAAGAGTAAAAACTTATGGCTGTTTTAAATCAATTAGTGTAGTTAACACTAATTAACATCATTAGTGTACTGGAATTGGTAACACTTTTTATGATACTTCCAAAAATTTTGCTGCCATGTTTTCAACAATACATGAGTTCAACTAATTAACGATGAAGCTGTCGTGTTTGGTTTTGCAGTGCGTTTACGAGGAAGGAAGAGAGTCATGGTGGGCTAAAGCCATATTAAAAAAAAGTGCACATTGAATTATTTTGTAGGTTCTTTGTTCTTCTCAACCTTGTGTAGGGCTGTACAATTATTATATTTACTCCATGCTATCAAAAGGGGTCACTTCCAACACATTTTTCTTCTTTCTTTCGTATGATTTTGAGTAGAGACAACTTTTAAAAAGAAGTAAACGTGAATCAAATTTGTAGGAGTGGCTAAACTCTTGGAGGATTTCACAAGTATTCCATAGGATACAAGCGTAGTTGATGACTCAAAATTCTCATTATTAACTCTGTAAGGGAGAGGCACTTAATGGCGTCCCTATACCCAATGCCGTCCCTTTTTAGGTCATCCATTCATTCTAGAAGGTAAATGTAGCGGGACTATAGATTGCTTATTATTTTAGGTCAAAGAAATAAGCTATGTATTGCCTACCTACATTTATAGTCTGAAATGATTATGCTTTGTAGAATCTGACGGCATTGGGTATAGGGACGCCATTGGGTGCCTCTCCCTTAGATTTACTTACAGTAACACATTGATAAGCTTTGGGCCCTAGAGCAATCTAAAGTTTAGAATATCTTCCAAGTGCAAACAATGGCTATGTTCCACAAAACTGTAGTGCTAGTTTTGTGGAACATAAAGATTGTAATAACGAACATGTAGCTATTTAGACTGTCAAGGATTTAAATTCATAATTTTTAACACCAACAAAAGCTTTTTGTGCAAAAGAGTCTTGGCATAGAAAACAAAAGCTTGTTGAGGCTTGTTGAGCATTTGCATGGTATGGTACTTTCATTTTTCTATCACAATGCACTACTTTGCATTGTTTCTTTGGATTTCCAAACTTTCAAAGAATCACCTTTAAAAATTTGATTGATTGTTTTCAAAACAAAAATATATAGGTAGAAAATCTAATCAATTATTTGGGAAAAATTTGAAAACAAAGTTGTTTTTAATAGTTTAAATGAATTCCTTTAGAAATGGTCAATGTGTTGTCACACTACCTTGATGTACTCCAAAAGTCATAAAAACTCAATGAAAAAAAATGTTGTGAATAAAATGCTTCGGGCAAATTTTATTTATTAGACAAATTCGTGAAATGAAACCGAAGGGGATCATTTGATGTTAGTATTAGAAATATATGTGAGTTCAAATATAGGATATTTTAAAATAGCTTGAACAAAAAAGTTGAATTCTTTTGCCTAAAGCATAGGATGCTATGGAAGGAATTTATGAAGTTGAAACAAACATAGGGTGTTCATGGTAATGACCCACTATCATAGATTGAACATAAGATGCCCTATAAAATAAATTAGGCGAGACATCACATTGGATTTCTTTTGCACTTATTGGGGCAAGCTTTGTCCAAAAAATGGTCTACCATTGGTTGAAGACCTGAAAGTCTAAGTGTCCAAGAAGTTTCATTTGTGACTTCTAATGAAATTGGGAATACAATTGTTATACATAGCACAAATGACTAGTCTAAGACTTTACTTTTTTGCTTTATTATTCTATTTGTAGTTCTATCTAGTAGACCTATCAAGTGATAGTCAAAGTCAAAGTCAATCTAAGTCTTAGTGCTCATTTTCATGCATATATATATATATATATATATATATATATATATGAATTTTTTTACTTAAATTATAGCTTATAAAGATGGAAAATAAAAAAAAAAGATGAATTAGACAATCGTTGGTTTTAATGGTTTATTCAATTAGTGGATGGAATATATGCTAGATGAAGTCTCATGTATCAATTTGTATGGTGCTTATGGAGTGGTGGAGCAAATCAATTCTACCACCATTGAGCCCAAAGTCAAGGTTGAAGAAACAATTGTTGATGTCTAAGCTATATATTTCTATCAACATACTTTTTGCAAGAGCCTTAGTTTTGGTATTCAACTTTTAGCACAAATTCAATATTTTCTTCTTATTACTTGCAATGAGATGAAATCAATGCATTTGCAATTGTTACTACGGATTTTTGAATTGTGGAATCAAGCTAGGGTGTGTTGTGAGCGTTTGTCATGTTGCAATAGAGGTGTTTGTTACAAATCTTAATCAAGTAGGTTCCATTAAAATCCATGAAGTCTCGCAATTTATATGCAACTTGCTGAGAACTTGCTGAGCATTGCAATTATGATTTTATTCACTACTGACAACAATAAAAAATCTAACTAGAAATTATTGTCTARTGCATCCTTTCATGTAGGGTTGTTTTGCCCAATTACTCAACAAAACATCAAACACAATATCAAAGACAACCACATCCTCCCTATCTATCATAAAAACATGTCATTAGAAGATGTTTAGAATATTTGAGAATTTTTCATTCAAGTTATCTAACTTACTAGAGGCTAGTGTACAAACAAGACAAGCATCGAACAAGACAACTTAACACACATTGCTTTTAATGTGTCAAACAAGCCAATCATACTTCTCTATTGCAAAGAATTATATCATGACCATACACATTAAAGTAAGCCCCCCTTCCTACTTGATTAACATGTGTACAAAAGCTTACAACAAAAAGGTTAGTAATGTTTTAAGTGGCTTTGTGTACCAACTTCTGAGTCATCAATTCTTCTCTAATCCCTTTGCATTGAGCTTAAATCCTTTGGACTTAATTTACAACTAAACTTATGTTGGTCAGTTTTGAGCCTCTTAACCCTTAAACATCAAGGCAAACAATTAGTGTCCGATGGATGATAAAGAATCTTTTTTGTATATGACAGAATTGCAACTATTCATCCTTGGAATTAGTGTTGGAAAGGGATGATCTCCTACAATAGTTTGACTTCCAATGAGTCCTTTTAGCTTTTCTTGAACGAATGATTMCCGAAGTATCAAAATGGATGATTTCCTCGGTCACTAATCCGTCCTTCGAGGGTTAAACATGAAATACTGAACTTTAGGGGTTAAATTGACCTAAGTATTCTTATATGTCCTTTATTGGATGGTTATTGGATACCAAGTTGTTGTTTGAATATTGCATTCATAACAGGTGAGATTTTCTCTTAGAAATCTCTTAAAAAAAATCAAAATTTATTATTAGAAAAAATTGACCTTAGGAGATTGTATTACAAGATTTTTTTTGTTTTTTTTATTTTTTACTACAATGTTCGGTGTCGGCATTGATGTCAGGGCAATTTCAGGTCTGCCTACCTCACCAAATCTGCACTTCTGCACAGAGAAATTGCTGCCTTAACTTAAATGGGTTTTTAATTATATCACWGAACATTGATTTCATTTCCCCTGCCAATACTGGCCCCCCAGTCATTCCTCCCACTCCCTTGTCAGCTCCCAAGTTGTCAACCCAACGAAAAGCCCCCGATGGATGAACAGAAAACATCCATTCGGACGAACGTCGCCCCTCCCCCCCTCCTCCCGTCGTCGTCGTCGTCGTCGTCCCCGCGGAGAGAGCAATCAAAGGCGTAGGAGCCGCAGCTCTTCACTGATTTCCTCCTTTGCAATTGTGCTCTATCCAGTCTTTGTTTGTTTTCTTCCCCGCACTTGCTTCGAGGCAAATGAGCGTCCCCGCATGTCCATTCAGACTGCGTCAAACGCCAGTCGCATGCACCCTTCAATATATGGAATCAAATTCGATTCAATCGCTTGCAAATCACGACTCTCATGAGATTGCTTGAGTGATCGCGCTATCGCACGTTCTATCGCGTCTTCAATTCGGGGACTTTAGATTGTAGTCTATGATGATTGTTGACGGGTTTTGGAAATTCGCATTGGGTTGTACGCATTGCTAGAGATGGTGGAGCCGTCGAGGATGTGCTTTCGTGACGGTTGAGCGCCAATTCAGAGAGACCCTACCGAGGAAATTGTCGTGTGCGGTTGGTTTCTGCATGCTCTGGTTTCGATTGATTTTTTTATTGGGAGTTCATTTGGGGTCTCGTCGAAATTATTTTTCACCGACAGGAATTGCGTTATCGTTATCAATTGGTCAATCTGAGCTACAGCTAATGTGTGATAAATGGTCTAGGCCTCCGAGATCACCCTTAGAAAATGGATGTATGCTTCAATATATGGAATCAAATTCGATTCAATCGCTTGCAAATCACGACTCTCATGAGATTGCTTGAGTGATCGCGCTATCGCACGTTCTATCGCGTCTTCAATTCGGGGACTTTAGATTGTAGTCTATGATGATTGTTGACGGGTTTTGGAAATTCGCATTGGGTTGTACGCATTGCTAGAGATGGTGGAGCCGTCGAGGATGTGCTTTCGTGACGGTTGAGCGCCAATTCAGAGAGACCCTACCGAGGAAATTGTCGTGTGCGGTTGGTTTCTGCATGCTCTGGTTTCGATTGATTTTTTTATTGGGAGTTCATTTGGGGTCTCGTCGAAATTATTTTTCACCGACAGGAATTGCGTTATCGTTATCAATTGGTCAATCTGAGCTACAGCTAATGTGTGCTAAATGGTCTAGGCCTCCGAGATCACCCTTAGAAAATGGATGTATGCTTRGGAARTGTATATACGATGTGATCTTAGGAATTGGAATAGGGTTTTAGATTTCGTACTCYGTGGAGTGGGCGTTTCTATTGAGCATTGTACCGGATTTGCTTTGTAATCCAAAACCCTAATTCTCTTCGTGAAATCGCAGGCATTCGGGTGTTTAGGGAGTTTCTATCGTGCTGGAGAATATGATTCTGACTGCTGGTGGCAAAGAGGTTCAATTTTGGGTTCATCTTGATAACCCGATTCGGCCACCGATGGAGACTGCTTCGACGTCGGGACGGCCATCTCTTCCTCATGAATCACGTGCTGCACTACTCAGAGCGGCGGCGTCGTTCAAAGAGAAGTCTCCAGCTATTTACAGGAATTTGTCAGCCGATGGGACTCGAATCTATGAATCAATCCAACATCCTCCTGAAGAAAAAAACACCTTAGAATCTTCTCCTTCTCCTTCTCCTTCTCCTTCTCCTTCTAATACTAATTTTAATTCTAGTTCTTCTTCTTCTTCTAGCTCTTCTACTTCAGGTAAAATAGAGTATCCGAAGTTGCAGGAATTGGCTTCTTCAAAGGAGAGTACTGTGTTTGATTCTAACCCCTCATCTTCATCTTTACAACAACGAGCTCATTCAGTAAAGAGCTCAAATCCTGACGCCGTCCCTCCTGCTCCTCCGCCTTTGACATYAAGGGGTTCACGGCAGTCGCCTCCTGCTTTGAAGAAGACACACAGTAGTCCCAATTTTTTGCACAAGGAAACTCTGGATACATGGGACAGGGTGTTCTTTGATGGAATTAATACCGATGTTACCATCTGTACCAACGATGGTTATCAATTAGACGTACATTCAATGGTTTTGGTAAGTTTTGAATAATTATCTCTTACTTTGTAGAATTCTTTGTTTTGTTTCGTTTTTTCGAATTTTAAATCTCAAAAGGATAGAGATGTGACTGGTTTCGCTGTGTAGATGTGCAACTCTCCTGTTTTGAGATGTATACTGAAGGAGGAATTTCAAAGATCAAGACGACGGCCTTTTGTTGATATTCCTGGTGTTCCTTTCCAAGCAGTTCGCTGCTTCATTCGCTTCCTATACTCTTCTCGGTATGTAAACATGTAAACCTTGTAAGGTCATGGTACTGTCGATTTGTTCATAATATTCTTGAAATCAGCTCCTCACACCTGCCTATGATTATAAAGTTGCAGTTTGGGGCCTGTTGACATGACTAGTTCTCAAATTATTTTCTTTGATATATGTGCGTTTAGTGTTACGGTGGAAAGGGTGCAAGTCTAACACTACTCGAGAATTTTGTGGTGGCTGTCCGTGTGGATGGTATCATAGGGTTAGTTAGAATGGCATTTGATGACGCCTTTATTTTGTGTTATATTTTGAAACAGGTGCGAGGAAGAGGACATGGAAATGTTTGCCATCCATTTGTTAATTCTTGCACATGCGTTTAAGGTCCCAGCCCTGAAGCACCTCTGTACGGACAGTTTCGAGAAAGGGCTGCTAGACTCTGACAATGTTGTGGATGTCGTGCAATTAGCCAGGTATTCATACTTTCGGACTCCACACTGGCCTTGATCCGTTGGCTATTCTTCAAAGTGACGACCTAATGAAGTTGTTCTCTGTGTACTGTCAATCTTTATATCTTGTGTTGAAGGAAGGACCAAGAAGCCCAAATTGGACCTAAACTTTTTTAAGCTGTTGAAATTTGGGTTTGGAGTAAGAAATAGAGAAAAAAAAATCAGACTTGGTATTTTGAAAAACAATTCAACATGGGAATTAAAGGAAAATAGCTCGTAAAACTTTAAAAATATTGTRATTGCTAGTGATCACATTCTAGGGCCCAAACTTCCTCATGTGTGAAAATAATTTTTTTTGTCTAACCGAGATATATACCCATATTTTATGATTAAAGTAGGTAGGAGGTCCATGAAGCACTCTATTTAAGAAATTACAATTGATTGGAGGAGGTTAGACTTCATGGAATGTTTTTCAATATTAATTGGAATTTTACTTGAAAGACAAGTGAAATTGGCATCTAATCTAGGTTGTTTCATAGTTTGGGGAGCTTTGTGGAATTAGTTATGAACTTTTGAAGTTGAAATGCAATGGTCATTGAAGCATCCACCTGCTATTAGTAAAATTTTGTACTATTTTTACGTTGTTGATGAAAGAGAAAGCAAAATGTATAATTGTGTTAAAGGATGCTTTTAGAGCTCCAATGCTTTATGGACCTCTTGCCTCATCAAACCTTTTTCTTTGGCATTGTGGGGTCAAATGACATTTCAAATATGATTTTCTATTCAAGGAGCAAATTTCTTTTGCCAATTTTTTTCCATTTCTATTAGCATTTCGAACAATCCCCGTTGAACATGAATAAAAAGATGCATAAATATAGTTGAAAAGTGACTATATATATGTTTAGATACGAATGGATTTGATAATACATTCCATCTCCAAAATACTAAGGTCAAATTCACCCATGATAATCGCTGATAAATTGTCCAAATGTATTTGTCGCATTTAGGGCACTAATGAAGTGATGATTATGGACGTACACAAGGTATGTTCATCCATCATTAATACGAACACCTACAGTTGGACTCCCAATTGTCTCTTTTTTTAATTAATGATTATACARGATTTACAGAATCAAAAAAATATGGAAGCCTATAAGAGCCGAGTGTTGGTTTTTAATTCACCTAGAGACAATACTTTAAACATCCATAACTTCTCTTTACAATGTTTCATTAAATCACACTAAAGTTCTTTGGAATCCTCTTGCAATTGTCTAAAAATATTATTTTTTTGTTTAATGATAATAACTACACTTAATTGTAATCAATGTCAATTGCCTTATCCCACTCTTTCAACTCATGTCACTACCACATGGACCAATTTGATTTCACCGAAAACACTTTACCCCTTAGTTCTCCAATGTCCCAATTTTGAATAATGAATAAAAAAGTTTCCACTGACTTTTTACCACAAAACTTGTCATTCATCCAAGTCAATGCTTGACTTTTAAAAACTTAGAATAACTCTATATTAGTGGCTAAGCCCCATTTCAAGCTAACTCAATTGAGAAACCTAGGGTCAATTCAAAGTGGGTCCGTGTGAAAAAAATGGATCAAGGATACATGTTCACCTAATGAAGGAATGGTTTTAATTTTTTGGCACCAAAACACCACTACATAAATGACAATGTGATATTAAAGAAAATTGATTCAACTTTCAGTATAAAGCCTTTAAACCCAATTGATGGCCCAAGTAAAGAATCCAGGTACTCCTATTGGTTGATTTTCAGTGGTTTTGAAATTAGGCCAACAAGATAACCCTAATATAAAGTGGCCATGTAACACTTTCTGTACAAAATGTTTGATGAAATTGAGGAGAATAATATATATTCGTATAGATATAAGCCAAGATATAAAATAAAATATGCCAAAATTCAAGTAAGGATTCCGGAGCTAAAAAGGGTTGAACTCCCAAAACGGGTGATCCCCCTATCAGGGGAGGCCAACGTGTGAAAAGGGTTTCTCCTTCCCCTCTAGCCCTGAATCAGCTCTGTCCTGTCAGGCCGTCCGGGCAGTCCAGCCCAAACTGTCCGGAAGAAGACTGCGACAGAGTCGAAGAAGCCGAGCAGGCCCTCACAGGCGCTTCCTTCGTCCCCATCGTCCCGGCGCCCCCACTGCTGCTGCCCTCAATCACTCGCATGGAGCTTGTTCCATTCGATTTCTAATGGATTTCTGAAGAGCTTGGTAGTTTTATTGAAACCATTATTGGAGTGAAGTATTTTCCTTGAATCTCCATGATACATATGTGAAATGACCTCAATGTGTATTCCGCTGCGTTGCCTACAGGTGGATATTGTTGGAGACTTTGGATAAGGTTTCTCCAGGTTCAGTTTCATGGAAAAGCACAAGCAAACCACCAATAAAGTCACCCTTCAAGAAAGTAGAGAACTGCAATCAAGTGGTTGATATTGGGAAAAGGCTCMGATTTTCTCTTGTTAATATTGCTGGATCGGACATTGTTCAAGGCAACAGAAAACTCATTTTAGGTATGCAATTGGTATCCTGTGGCTCCTTGGAACTGGTCAGGATAGTTGATATATTTTTCAAAAAGGAGACGTTGTGCCTTGGGGTTAATGGGTCTGCTTGTTGGACATGCTTGCAGCATACCTTTGGCAGTTGATGCGATTCAGCATGCTGCAGCTACTGAAGGACCTGAGATTACATGGGAGAGAAGTATCTGATGCAGATATTATTCATTGGGCCAATCTCAAGGTCAGAAATGCTGGTAAAACTACACGAATGGAGACCTTCAAGGTAACATACACACGTTTTCTGAGACCCAAGTTCGTTAGAATATCTTGTCCCTGTTATTGCTTTTATGTGCAAATTCTTGTATTAAGGATGAAAGCACTTGTACTTGCAGGATAAAAGTTTGTCATCTGGTCTATTTTTCCTGGATCTTCTGGGCGCSGTAGAGCCACGAGTAGTTAATTGGGATTTGGTGACCAGCGGAGTAACAGGTGGGCTTTAACATGCTTAATAGATTTAAATTTCAGTTCTTTGTGGAGGCTAAATTTTGCTTAGTAGCTCAAATTTAGATAGATACGAACAGCATTGGTGGCATCGTTTTTCTCGTAATTGTGTTTATTTCAGTGGAACTGGAGACGTAGCTTTTGCATTCGCTATTCCTTTCATCATTTGTTTGAATTTTGGTTTGTTCGTTTTTTGTTTTTTGAGCTATTAATTTACCTAGTGTTTTGCACATAATGACAGATGATGATAAGCGAGTCAATGCTACTTACGTTATCAGTATTGCTCGGAAATTGGGATGCTCGGTCTTCCTTTTGTGGGACGATATTGTGGAGGTGAGTTCCACAATATCAAAAGTGTCTGAGTTTGGCTTCTTCTACATTACGATCTTCTTAAACTCAATTTGATACTTCGGACTTGGTCTGTTTTGCAAAACCTTTGTCCTGTAATGGTTAATGATATTGACACTAATATCACACTACCATTAAATAAAGTCCAATTGGATTASGCTGAGATGATGAACTCAGCATTAGTTTGACATTAAAACCACATGAATCTAACGCTTACCAACTTAACATTAAGTTCTTTGTCAATCTAATTATGGACACTTCTAATGCTTTTTATTTGGATTCTGGTTCCTCAGGTTCGGCCTAAAATGATTTTGACACTAACAGCAAGCATCATGCTGTGGAGTTTAGCCAACAAGATGATTACRAAGGCCGTGGACGCCAGTGCAGCAGCAGGCAAGTGGTCATCGGCAGTCCAGAAGATTGATGCCACAAACAAGTTTGGGAAAGTCGGAGATTCTATGCGAACCGTCATCTAAATTGGTGGGTGGGGGGAGGATTGTTTTATTTATTATTTATCATTCTCTTACTTGACTGTCTTGTAGGTAAAACACACACACACACACACACACACAATTGTAGGTCAGTTTTTTTTATTTTTTTATTAGTGATGATGATGTTGGGGAGTTTCTCAAAGGAGTGGACACCATTTGTACGTATCGATTTTACCGTAGAAGTCCACTGCCTGTCTCTCTCTCTCTCTCTCCCCATTGTGAGTTGAACATACATTTACAGTACCATCCACAGACTCCCTGATGATACCGTCTGAACTCCCTTTCTGAGGATTCATGTAACTCTATGATCATGAAAAAATGGAATAATTGGGTCCGTTTCTGTGGACTCTACTACCTCATATTTTGAGGTTTTGAGGGTTGAGCATAATAGTATAAAGTGGTGGTTTGGGGGTATCTACCTTATGTCTCTGAAGAAATTCATGTTATTGGTTGTTTGGATATAAGGTAGAAGCACCTGAATGTGACACTTGTTTTAGATTTGCAGATTTGGAGGGTAGCTACAAAGCAAATTGATGTGCGCTTGTTAGGAAATGGTTTAGAAAATCAACAAAATTGGTTTTCTATTTTTTCCGAGCTTGTATGAATATAATACAAATTTTTGAAAACAACTACTTAGATGCACTTATTTGGTATGTCTAGGCCTTTCGGTTTGACTAAGCAGAAAACATTCCCCAAAGCTGCCCGGAAAGCTGCCCGGGTTTTCAAATAATCGTTCGGGGATGACGTCACGGGGCATTCCCGCCTCTTTCGCGCGGGAATTTCTTAGGGTTCAACTGAAGCCCTTTCCCGCCAATAAATTCCCGTAGTGTTCAACGGAAATAATTCCTACCAGTCGTTAAGCTTACACTGTCGACAGACCTTTGTAATTTGCTAGTGATTGTGATGCAATTGCGGTCGAGAAACAGAAGCAGACATAGATTCTGAGAGATTCCGATTTTCGAAGCTCTTCAAGCCCGTCAGATTGAGCTCGCACTGTGAATAGAGATTTTCTTGTGGAGATGAAATTCTTATGAAAATCTTCGATCAGTGATCTGTAGGAAGTGTTTTCCCGCACATTCTCGATTTTGTTTGACAGATTTCTGTGCATTGTGCGATTTGGCTATGATAGCGGTATTTTTGTGTTAGTGTTGATTGTACAGTTTCGGAGTTGTAATCAAACTCGGCGGGATCATGGCGAGTCCTTTCCAGAATGGCTCACTCTTTCACGCTCTGTCACTGCGAGAAGTGCGTCCTTGCAAAGGTACTTCGACTTTCTGAAATTTCGTGTTCCTATTCATGAGTCTTCCTGTCTATGTGTGGACAGGTTAGTAATAAAGAAAAGTGCGTACACAATGCAGTGCCTAAAGTAAATGTAATGATCGCTCTGGAGTCTGTGAGGTAGTTCTGATCTTGACCAGGGTTCATTTCTTTGTGTTGGAGTTTAGACTACTGACGAGCTGGTGTGACAATTGAACGTATGCAGTGAGAGGAAGGCCAAGCATGGGAGGCTTATCTTCAGAAGGAGGATCTTCAGGCTCAGGTGTACTATCCGTGGAGTCGAATGGAGTTCCAGCTCCACCGCTCGCGGTTGCTTATGGCAAGGTATTCCAAGATTTCATTTGCACATTCTTGACATTTGAAAGGAACTTGCGTAGGATTTGAGAAAATGAACTTGTATGAAAATGTTCTATTCCCCGATTTAGCACGTGAATTATTTTGTTGCTGGATCTTCTACCAGATGTACATCGCGGTGCGATAAGGTTTTGTACACTTCAAGAATGTTGGCAATGCTTCTTGTTGAACATTTTCATTAGAATTAAGCGGTTGGATATTAAAGTGTGTAACCTTTGTAAATAAGTAGAATTTTGTTCAGAAATTGCAGGATTAATTACTGCTAGCAATTGTCGTTTCGGGGATGGTGAAATTACTGCCTCGGTGACTATCTTGTAAGGGAAACAGACGTTATCAGTGAGCTAAGAGCGCTAAGATGAAATCCTGTAGTCGCACAATTCTCAGCATCTTTGAATTAAATAATTGGATTCATAAGTCAAATGATCATAGTTGTAAGATTCTTTGCCAGGTTGATTAAGATTTGGAGTGTCGTACTGAAATCTTAATTTTTKATCATGATTGTCWGGATTTTGTATTCCAACATTGAAAATAAGTTTTATTTGAAGAGACGGGTTGCCTTGACAAAACGTATTTGTTTGGGTGCAAGTTGCATTTGACATGTGATAAGATTGTTCTTTGTGCAGAAAGAAGGAGACGGGCACCTACTCGCAGTGGCTGATGAAGAGGGCTATGTCAGCATCTATAACACTCGCCTTGCGCTACCAACCTTCATGACAACACAGTTCAATACAGGTACGTTGGACGTCCTATTCGCTTGAACTTCTCTTACTGTGTACAACAACGTTTGTACTACTCCGTATACAAGATTCGGTTGCATTCTCAGCCGTCTCTCTAAGTCCAATATCGATTGAGTATGGCTAATAGGGCTSATTATGCTCGCAGAAAAAAGCAGATGGAAATCATGGGTGGCGCACAGTAATGCCATTTTTGATGTCTGCTGGATACAGGTATGCAACAGCAACTAGTAGACCATGTAAATGCAAATTGTTTCTGTCTGCGTTTCATGGTTGCATTTACAACAGTAGTAGATAATCCAACCACTTTAAGCTTATTCAGAAACCTAGCTATGTGACGGTAGGTTAAAGACCGCATTGAATAGTAGTGCAGTGGGCGGGGTTCTATTTAGCTAAATTTTCTACTGCACATTTCTGTGTGGTTACTGTGGGCCATTATAATTCTTTAGATTGTGAGCCACATGAGCTCAAAATCTTCGCAGTGAAGGTATCCTCAGTTTTTGTGGCATCATTTCTTATGATAATTTAGGGTATTAAATTTTTGTAGCGAATCGGGATGCCGTCCACCGGCGCTCTTTTCACCCTACCCATTTTTATACTAAGCGTTAACCCGTTTCGGTGTAGGATGATACACGTATGCTGACGGCGTCGGGAGATCAGACGGTAATACTTTCTTTGAACCGCGGTAACCTGTTGGTTGGTTAGGGTACAGTTCCTTTAGATGTACGAAGTTCTCTCTTGTGACTCAGAATGATTGGCTATGATTCCAATGCAATTGACGAATATTCTGCTTCCTGCAGATTCGACTCTGGGATGTAGAATCGCATGCGGATTTGGGAGTGATGAGGGGCCACTGTGGGAGCGTCAAATCACTGTGCGCGCATCCTTCTAACGGAGGTACTTTCGTAACGTCCAGTTCCGATTATACATACGAGCAATTCAGTTGTTTCTTAAATGTTATTCACTCTTCTTCATTTAATAGTCTAAATGTGGTAGTGACATTCGCTGCACTAGCGGAGAATCCACTGACGAGATGTACCTAGAGAAGTTCATCACATTGCAATTTTGCAAGTCATACGTTCAAAATTGCCTTATTTGTTGGGGGTTTAGCCCGCAAAGTTGTCTTGAATACTTCTGTAGGTTTTCTACAAGAGTTGGTCGACGAGTATTGAATGATCCTTTTGCAGCGTATTCCAATTATCAAAGCCACTGGTACGCAGTGATTGAGTTTCTTTCCTAATTTGGTGAAGCTCTGAAGCTGATTACACTTTGTTTGGAATGCAGAACTTTTTGCCTCCGGGTCTAGGGATGGGAGTGTAGCACTCTGGGACCTGCGGACTTCAAATTCGAATGAACTGAGCTTCAGGTTGGACCGTTAAGATACGAGTAAAAGTTGTCCGTCTACTTGATCCTCATCCCGTTCTGCTCTGTTTCGGCTCCTTGTAGTAATTGACATCTCGAGTTTCGTGCATCTTATTAGATGGATGCGGTTTTAGTAAGGAGTTGACATGATGTTCGTACTTATGCTACTATTCTGATGGTGACAGGCCAGTGTCATGCATGAAAGATACGCATGTTGCTCCAAGGTGCAAGAACATTCGCCGGAGGAAGGTGTGCAAATGATTTCTGTGATGGTTGTATTCCATAAAGTGTTATATTTCCAAGTGCCCAAATTGAGATATTCAAGTGTACTGGAAGTGCTGACTAGGGTAGATTTTAGGTTCCATCTAGACGTCTGGAAATTGCTAATCTCTTGATGTTTTTCCATTTCTGCGGTTTTTTTTACCATGTCTTGTTATAGTGCTATTATATCCTAAATCCAATGTTGCATCTCTTTCCATATTTTTGTTTATATATCATGCTTTTGTTCACATATTTAACCCTAAAGGACCAAACTGCGTTTTTTGGCAACATAGCAATTTTGGGCAGCTAACTATGAATGGATTTTTCATTATTTTTCTTTGAAATTTTTACACAACATGTGTCCAAGGAGTAGCTTCAAGGGCCAACAATTTTCATAACATTTGACTAAATTGTTAAAAAATTATTGCATGATATGTGATTTTCTTTGAACTTTGGGTAGTCCGGGCAGCCCAAAAACTTCTTTAAAAATCACTTTTTGAAAAAATAAAAATTTGAAATTGGTTCTTTACAATCATATAAGGTAAGACAGCCTATTGTGGTCAGAATTTGGAGTTTGGCCTCACGCTACTGTTGAAATTTTTCAATTTTTCTCCACTCAAAGACAAGTGTGAGCTATAACAAGTGCAATTGAAATTATATTTTTTCGATAAAGTATGAATTTGCTAGGAATTTTTGAAGTGTGAGGTTTTCCATGGTCCAACAAGGTCTGTAGACCACCCCATATCCAACAAAATCTGAATCCATGATGGGCATCTCACTACCTAATGCAATCACAAAATTTTCTAACATGGAATGCCTAAAAAGTCAATCTTTGTCATGAATTTTGCACCAGAAAGTTGGAAGTGCCTTATGTGGTCACTAACCACTCCATCACTACCATGTAAGACATTGAGTGTGGTCGAGATCTCACAAAACTAAAAATGGGGCCACTTCATAGGTGACCACTATGGAAGAAATAACCGCAATGGAATGTCGTACCTTGTAAGTGTAAAGCTTTGAATCATTCCACTTGGATTAGTGAACTAAAAGTTATGAGGACTTTTAGTTTATGGGTAAGTATGGAGTCTCTAAAAACCATACCTACCCACTAATCCAAATGGAATGATTCAAAGCTTTACACTTATATATAATTGTAAAGAACCAATTTCAAATTTTTATTTTTTCAAAAAGTGATTTTTAAAGAATTTTTTTGGGCTGCCCGGGCTGCCCAAAGTTCAAAGAAAATCACATATCATGCAATAAATTTTTCATAGTGTAGTCAAATGTTATGAAAATTGTTGGCCCTTGAAGCTACTCCTTGGACACATGTTGTGTAAAAATTTCAAAGAAAAATAATGAAAACTCCATTCGTAGTGAGCTACCCAAAACTGCTATGTTGCCAAAAAAACGCAGTTTGGTCCTTTAGGGGTTAATCTAAGAGTCAAATACAATATTGTAAATACAAATTCCCATAGGTCTTTAACCCCTAAAATCCCAAGTGTCCCCTTGGGGGACACTTGAGATTTTGGGCAGGCTTGTGTGATCTCAATTTTTGACACAATTTTTTGAAACTTCTTTTTATCATGGAAAATCACATTAGCTTTTTGAAAATATAATTTTTGTTTCAATTGGTGCCCGAGGGCAAAAGTTATGCCATACTATATATGCACAAATTTCAGTTCGTCGTGCAGAACAAAAAAATCACAAAAATACAATTTTTTTTATATTTTATATTTTCTTCTCAAAGATTATATTTTTGTATAAATCCAAAGCTTTGATTCAGTCTATTTGGCCTAATAATGAGAAAGTTATGGACAATCTTGTTTTTTGGGCAATTTGAGCATCATGTTGAAAAAATAACATGTAGGATTCATTTCTAAATGCAATTTTCACAATTTTTGGAAATTTTTGGACAAGGTTAAGTTTACTTGCCAAAACAATCTCACTGTTGGAATTATTGTGTTCAATCCCATCTTAGAGCTATCAACCATTTAGTTTTTTTTCCAATCTTGGACCTTACTTCTACTTAACAAATTTTTAATGATTGAATGTCAAGTGTGTTTTTCTTGAATTTTTTTTTTTATGATCCTCAACTTGAATCTTCAATTGATAAAATTTTAATTTCAAGCTGAGTAGAGCAAAAAAAATTTGATTAGGAAGCTTCAAAGCCAAAACATCTACTCATAGAATGTATAAAAGAACTTGTTTTTTTCACTTTAAACGCACATATCTTACAATCTATGTGGTCAAAGTCTGTGAAAATTTTCATACACGTTCATATACTAGTCTAGTGCAAGATCCTGCAGTGAGATATGCAAAAAAATTGAAAACTTTGATAGCTTTGCACCTTGCAATAGAAATGGCAGTTTTGAATGGTTTTCGAGAGTAAAAAGACCTTGGGACTTTAGGGGTTCAGGATTAAACCATCTAATCAATGCAATTTTTATGTACAGCATTCCCATGGATGATACAAACAGAAGGTTTAAGCATTCCCATGGAAATATTTACTTCTAACCATGATCAGCCATGATGGCAAGGACTCAGCAGGAGAGTCTGCGCATTCAGTCCAGATGGGGGAATCTGTGCCATATCAAATGCAGGGGAACYAATAGGCTGGTCGGACAGTAACTTACTAAGGTAGGAGGTCCATAAGTGGACCATCTAAGGGTTGGAACTGAATTTTAGGGAGGTGATACACCTTGAAATATTTTTCAATAAATTTTCCTTGAAAGACAAGGAGAATTGACATCTCGCTGAAGTAGTTTCATATTTTTTGAAACTTCATGGAATTAGTCATGAAATTTTGAAGTCAAAACAACAAAGGGCTCTAAAAGCGACCACCCCTGAAATGTACACCGTTGGTACATTTTGATAAATTGAAGAAAGCATAATGTACCTTTGAGGCATGTTCCATTCAAAATGCCCGATCCAAGTTCGAGCCTCCTACCTTAACTACTATGATCCCCCTCCCCAAGGGAACATAACATAAACATGTCTCCTTCTGAGAATTAGAACTAATASTAGATCACTACACTAAATATTATGAAATATTTAGAGTAAGTTGTGCCAGTATCTATTACTCCCTCAGTCTCACTAAAAGCTTCTCAAATTCTTCTTGCAAAGACTAATCAACCTGATTAGGAAGATTTTAGAATGGAACCAAGGGAGTACTAATGTTATTTATTTTGTTTTGTAACTCACTCTAATTTTTATTTAGTCAATCCTTAAGGGCTTCAACATCCCTTTCTCTGGACAATGAATGGAGGGCTTGCAGACCCTACTTAGTCCAACTAACTTCTCATTCATCCAATCTCATATTTGAATCTTGAAAAGACAATCTTCCTTAATGAAATTGTTCATTGGGAAAAATATGGGGTCTCCAAAGGGCTGCGAGTTTAAAACGGGCGCGGTGTTATGATGGAATTTTTTATTAAATTCTCAATAAAAATCCATAAAAATAAAAATTATTTTTTATTTTTATTATATATATGTAATGTCACAGGGCCTGGGCTGATTTGTTTTCACAGCCTTTTGGAGACCTCATATTTTTCCTAATGTGTAATTGATGTTTCTGCACAAAGATAAAAACAACAATGTATAAAAAGTCAAACAGATTGAGGCGTTGAGGGGTTAACAAATTGTGTTCATTTCATTTATGAATTTTTGTTTGTTTTTTAAGCATCATTGAAACAATCAATTCTAATTAGTGGAGGAGGGGATGAAATTTTGTGATGAATGAAATACCAACTTTGTGATGACTTTCAATAAAGTGCAAAAAAAATCCAATTTCATGTGCATTCAACAATTGGAGGTGACAAGAATTAATGTCGGCCACATCAAATTCATGCCCAACTGCTTGCACAAGGTCAATTTACCATTGTTCACTACAAACTGCATCACATTTCAATACAAATTTCATGGTTTTTCTACTTTTCAATATGTCCTCTTTAAAAAAATGACCAAATTGCATATAATAAATTATTTATTAGTTGACAAAAGAGTAAGTTAGTGTAGCTCTCCCTTGTCAATATTTTATTGAATCTTATCCTATATAATTTACACCCCCACAATTATCACAAAACATTCATCACTTAGTTCAATAGTTGCTCTTAAGTTTCTTWTATAGTCACCTTCAATCAATTGTTTCACTTCACTTCACTCAACTTCACCTTTAGAGCTCCAAATAGCTAAACTCTTGATTCTTCTCCTAGGCTTGATCTTGGCTAATATACAGGTTGTTTCTCAATCTTTTCCAAGAAGAAAGATTTRTTGCAATGTCCCACCTCTTCAAAGGCATCTTGCAATTTCAAGCACACACAACACAAATGTTGCATTACACCCTAAAGTTCTTTGATGTTTAAAGGCCCAAACTACTTCAATATACTCCTCTCCAAYACAAGGCTAAATTCTTCATCTATATTTATTTATTTAACAAACTTAGTTGTAATGTCCTTTAGTTAATTTATTCAAATACATCTTTTAAAATATTTTAGAGTGAAATTATCCACTCATTGCAAGTTCAATGTGCCTAAACTTCAAAAATAGATATTTCTAGCCCTTTGCAAAGGAGAAGTTTTGTCTTTCAACATTTTAGAAAAGATGTACATCCTATAAATTGGATAATTAAGTCAATATCCTAAAAATGTGTTGAAATCAAATGTAAAAAATTGTCCAATTTTTTTTTTTTATATTTATCTTTTAAAAATCATAAAGTAGAATGTGATACTTCATCAAAAGAAAAAAATATATTGCTAATAACGTTGACAAGAAATTTAGAACTGTAAATCTC
>VACF01001671.1:0-10405 GCA_006891605.1 Pleurozium schreberi
GTATCCGTATCCAAGTTTTTTTCAGATCAACGGTTGGGAGGGGGGTTGTAATAATTTTTTAAATAAAAATCAACGGCTCTATTTTTTAGGAGGGAAGGGGGGGCCTACTAATGCAGTAACTGCATCTTCTGAGCTCATTGTAAACTACATGAGCAAGTGGCAGTGTTTTCACTCTCAACTTTGTAGGACTACGTTCTCTAGTATCTGCAATAGCAATTTGTCCTAGTGCATGCGACAATAGCCAATTAAGTCGTACTATTTGTAAATTAGTGTTTTGGTGAAATATAATTGTATTGCATCAATTTTCTAAATCAAGAATGTTACAGTAATACTAATATTGTAGATGATAATAATTTTGCACACTCATTAACCCCTTAAGCTCCTTGACTATGTTTTCACCAAAAATGCCCCATAGCTGCCATTTCTAGAATGAGTACCAAATTAAAAAAAACTAAAAAAATCTTGGACACATCTAACAATAGGACCTTGTAGTAAGCTGGTTGAAAATATGTGGAATTTTTTTTAGAAATTTTAACCATGTGGATGGCAAGATATTAGTGTTTGAATTGACAAAAGAATTTTCTTAGGCCCTGCAAAAATAAGGGGCAGCTGCACTGCACAAGGTCACATTTGCATGATGAGTGTCCATAGAGGTGGTGCTTCTTTGGATTCATTCTTTAAAATAAGTTGACTACATGCTTGAAAAAATTCAAATAATTTAAAAATGTACAACATATTGGAAAAAAAAATAGTACTTTGTAAATAGAAAAATATAGAGAATGATTCAAAATACTGACTTTTTGATCATTTATGTATAAAATTGAAAAATGTCAATCCCAATGGTTTTAATGTTATAATAAACAATCTAAATCCTATAATTATATTTTTTCCAAAAAATTGAATATTGAGTTCAATAAAGGATTTCAAAGTTTATTTTGGAGTAGAGAATCCATAATTATTTGCAAACTAAAGCCCCTCATAACTTTCATCTCACTAATCAAAAATGGAATGATTAACCCCTAAAGGACCAAGTGTCCGTTCAACGGACGCAAGAAACCTTGGGTAGGTTCCTACAAAGTCATTTTGGGTTGGATGCTCATGAAATTTGGACACAATGTGAACCTATGTACCCCCTTCTTGGAAATCTAATTATTTTCTAATCGGGGTACGGATCAAAGGTAATGCTGCCCTTAACTTTGTGGGCAGCTCAGGCAGCTTGGGCATCATGTGCAAAACTCTTCTTTTGAATTTGAAATTTGGCGGATATGTAGCTTATGTTCAACAAAAAATAACCATGTAGTGTAAACATCTCATTCTAGAAGGAGTCTGTGAAACTTTCCAAGCCTTGTCAGGCAAGGTTGGAAAAAAACTTTATCACCTAACTTCAAACATTATAATCTTTCAATCCATGCAGTCAAAGTTTCTGAAATTTTTTCCACACTTTTCTAGAGAAATCTAGTACAAATTTGTACAATTGAATTCTAAAAAAAAAGTATATTTTTTATTTTCTTCTTGTTGCCCTAAAAAATAGCAATTTTTGACAATTTTTGCCCAAAAGTGTGCCTCAGTCTTGTAGAGGTTAATCCTTGGAGGAGCAGTGTGCATTTTTGGCTACATAGTAATTTAAAGCAGGTATGTGTGACTAGAGATTTCCATATTTTTGGCCCAAATTTTAATAGGAGGTGGAGACAAGGAATATCTTTTATATGCACTAAATTTTATGACATTTGGAAATATGAGTCAAAACTCAAAAGCTATGACCTAGTATGTTATTTTTTTTTGTAAATGGGTAGTCTGGGCAAAGCTGAAAAAATCTCCTTTTTCAAAATCAAAAATTTGAGATTGGTTTTGTAGAGTTCTATATACCTAACCCCTAAAAGACTAATGTTCCTTGGAGGGACGAGATTTTGGGCTGGTACCTATGGTCTCAATTTTTGTCCTGTTTTTTTGAAACTTTTTTTGAAGATAAAAAAATTGATCAGCTTTGTAGGAATATAATCAATTTTTCAATCGATGCCCGGGAACAAAAGTTATGCCTAAATGAGCTCAAAATAGAGGAGAGGGGCCAAACAAAAAAAATATTAAAAGATTTAAATTTAAATCTTTTTAATTTTTTTTCTCAAAGATAATATTTCTGCCTACATAGAAAGGTTTAATTAATTCCATTTGGATTCGTTATGAGCTCCACTACTCTTTATGCTACCAATGAAGATTGAAGGTTCTAATGCCCCATTTTTGGCTCAAAAGACCTTGGTGGCAAAAATTCCAAAATTTAATCCTTATACAAATGACATAAACCTCTTATTGTCAATGCACTTCCATACATGTAACCCCGTCATTAAGATGATATAAAATGATGACTCCAAAGCAAATTGAAACATCATGTTCGTGGTTTATGTGGCTATCACAAAGAGCCCACATAAAGATTCGTTTAGCTATTGCATGATGTTGACATAATGGTATAAATGAAAGCCCGTTATTGCCCGTCAACAATATTTTTTAGTTAGTTCTTGATGCTAGGAGGCAAGTACTACATGTGCAACATCAATGAGTTGTAAATGGTGCATGACTTGTAGGGATTGGGCCAAGATCTACTAGGTGTCATGGACGTTGATGAGTTGCAAGTATAAGCTGAATAATGTGTGGCACATGGCAAAGTCTATGAAGTACCAATGCCACTTGTAGTCTTGCCTTTGCATTTTGGTGTTGTAGAGCACTTTGAATGTTGCGTCCAAATGCTTCTACATCACATCTCTTTCATCTTTGTTGGAAAGTAATAGATTCTCTTACTACTATGACGTGGCTTTGTCACACAAAAGGGCAATGACATCAACAAATGGCATTGGTTGGTTGTCTTCTTTTTGACACCAACTAAAGTTGACCAACCGACAATGGGAGATCATACTAAGGTTTTGATGTCATTTGGCTTTGGAAAGATGTTAGAAGGACTTAGAGGAAGGTAGGTGTGTTCCGTGGTGTAGCCTAGTACCTCTTTGTATTTGATCTTGTGCAATAGTCATGTTTGCATTGCACTAGCTTCATTTCATACCTTTAGTTATGTGACATCATATACAATATCCATGTCCTGGCTTCATTTCATTGTTCAAGTTGTTTGAGTCCATGGCCAAATTGTGCCAAAGTGACTTCACACCTAAAGCACACTATATTTATCTATACACAAATTTATATCACCAAATATTGGCTAAGCAAATTACAATCTAAAGGTCCTCATTGGAACTACAATTTAAATATGTGTGTAATTGTAAATGAATAACAAGTTAAGATTTTATAAGTTATACAAAAAATTTAAAATTTAAACATTTTATAATATCAAACAATTAAATGTCATTGATTGTTGTACAAAGAACATTGGAGCCTCTCTATTTTTGTATTGAATTAACATCGATCCTTTCACTTATATAAAGCATGTAGAAAGTGATTATTGCAAGGCTTTTGGTTGAAGATGACCTTTCATGCCTTTTGCACAATTTAACCCTAATCACTTTTTTTTCTTCAATCCTAAGTCACCAACTTTTGTCATGACTTGTAGTTGTGTCAATAAAAATTGGAAGTTTCTTGAATGCATTTTCACTAAAATATTGTTGAATGTTCCCTTAAATGTGGTATTTTAAGGACTTTTCTACATAAGCATTGTATAGTGAATTTTGGCAGCTTATAGATCTTTTTGCATAATCTCATTTTTAGCTATATCAAAAATTTCTTTGGAATTTGAGCCCAACTAGTAGAATAAAGCTTATTAAGTGTAGTTTCTCCTTAATGTTGATTTTTGTTTAAATTCTTATAAGTCAATAATTTATTGCAATTTGAATATTGTATCCAAAATATGGTCAATTGATTTTCTTCATCTAAAATGACATAGTAACTTGATTAGCACCATGATATTTTCCGCTATAATACACACCTAAATATGGAAAAAAAATTAGTTATTTAAAGCATATTTCAATTCTTATTCAAAATTTATGGTAACTTCAAATTTCCACAAAAATTTCTTAGACTTATATGACTTAAAGAAGACATATAATGCATCTTTGAATAATATATAAGTAAGTTTCATCTTCACATAATTGCAAAATGGATGCAAATAGATTGAAGGACATAAGAATTGAAAACGTGGTTGTAGTCACATTTAACCCTTTTTTTCATGGTCAACCCCCGAAAGAACCAAGTGGTTGTTGAATTACCAATTGAAAATGTGAGCAAGTTCTTACTATATCCATTTTCAATGGATCTATTTGAAATGTTGACACAAGGTGTTGGCATGTATCCCCCGAGCGGTTATATAATGCTTCATTCAATTAGGTGCCCAAATCGAAAGGGCAATTTGGATAGCTACAGAATTTTTTGCTACATCCACATTTGACTCTGAAGCTTCATAAGTATATAACTTATATAATAGACCGGGGTGAATTAACCTCCTCGCTTGACCTCAAATGAAAAGAATGGAATTTATTAAATTAGTTTCGCGCATGATAATATTTGCAAATTTTGAAGTTATATTGCAATCAAAGGCTCCAAATTCACAACGGAAGGTGAAAGAGATAAATTTATCAAGCACAACATAGGGGTGCTATTTTTTTTACCTACACCCTTGGAATGACTAGAAGGGGACGAGCAAGGGAGTTAGACGGTTCACCCCAATCCGGAATTGCTAGGGCTTCCCTATAGCTGCCCGTTAGATTACTTGTGATTACAACAAAGGCACTACTACCCGAGGGGCTCGGGACTTACCCAATAGCGAAAAAAGAGGAGCATGCCACAAAGGCAACAATAAAGGAGATATATTTGTTGATTGTCAGCTAATTTTTTGGCCTGTTTGATAGTCCTCGGCGAGTTCCATTGCGACATAATGTATGATGAAATTGTCAAAGAAAATAACCATGCGTAGTGAAAAGAACTCAATCGAAGAGGAGTTAAAGGTTTGTTGACCAAGTCAGGTAGGGTTGGAAAAAAATACCCTTTTTCTTCTAACTTCAAACCCTATATCATAATTCAAACCCTATAATTGAGGATTGAAGTGGTGTGGCCTGTGGGCAAGCCAACTGACAAGGATTGCTAAACTTGGGGAACTCCCCGCCTGCTGCCAAATAAGACCTCAAATAGTAAGTTACTAGATAAAAGCTCCCCCTGCAGCACCTCCTGTCCAGTCCCAGCACTGTAGTCCTGAATTCTTCTTCTACAGTACAGTACAGGCCTCCAATTCTCTACAGTAGAACAACTTCTTGAAAAGGAGCCCAATTGCCTAGGGTTACTACTCTAGCAAGTGAGGTTGGGATTTGGAGGTGAGTAGGGGATGTTTAGGACTTAAATTTGAAGGGCACCTCTACCCTTCCCCATGAAGTTCATCCCAAAAAATTTGCCCTTCAAAATGACTCTTGAGCCTATATTTTGACCTTCCAACATGAAATGCAACAACATTTTTTGCCTTTTCTAATTTTTACTACATATAAACAAAAATGCTTGACGTATAAAATTTCCTACTTGCTAAATTAGATTTTGTAATCTAGATATTGATAAGACATCGATAAGATCCCAATTTATTACTCGTCTACTCTAAGTGGCCAGGGAAAAATAAACAACTCATTTTTAGCTTGAATCATGCTTTGGTTTATACAGTTTAAGCCTCTAACTAAGGTGCCTCATTTCCCAAATATGGGTGCCTCCCTCCCAGATATCATGAGGGTAGGAGGAAAGTATATAATAAAACTGTCAAAATTTTACAAAGGATGTTGGCCTACCCATAATCATTTTTTTTCCTATTGTTGGATAGATTGCATCATTGCATGGATGGATGGATAGCATGGCACGAGAGTTCATGATAGGCATGGATTCCCAATTTGAACACCTAAAGTCCCAAATGTCCCCTCTAGGGACACTTGGGATTTTGGGCAAGCTCATGTGATTTCAATTTTTGAAATAATTTTTTTGAAACTTTTTTGGTGATATAAAATCAAATATCTTTCTGAAAATATAATTTTTGTTTCAATTGCTGTTTGGGGGCAAAAGTTATGCCATACTATGCACAATTTTCAGTCCGTCGGGCAAAACAATAAAAATACAAAAAATACGAATTTTTTTCATTTTTCATTTTTTTCTCAAAGATTATAGTTTTGTGTACATCTTGAAGCTTTGACCCATTCTATTTGGACTAATAATGAGAAAGTTATGGACAATCTTGTTTTTCAGATAATCTAAGCATCTTCTTGAAAAAATAACCTATAGAGTTCATTTTTTAATGCAATTTTCATAATTTTTCAAAAAATTCCATGATAGGGACAATTTTTTTTTGCAAAATAGATCTCACCATTGGGATTATGGTGTTTCAATCTTACCTTAGAGTTATTAACAATATAGTGTTTCATTCAGTTGTGGACACTCTTTCTACTTAACAATTTTTAATGATTGAATACCAAGTGCGCTTTTCTTGAATTTTTTTCTAGTGATCATCAACTTGAATCTTCAACATATAAAATTCTAATTTCAAGCTCAGTAGAACAAAAAAATTTAATTAGGAAGCTTCAAAGCCGAAAATCTACTCATAGAATGTATAAAAAGCTTGTTTTTTTCACTTTAAACGCATATATCTTACAATCTATGTTGTCAAAGCTTGTGAAACTCTTCATACACATTCTTATACTAGTCAAGTGCAAAATTCTACGGTTAGATATGCAAAAAATTGAAACTTTTGAAAGCTTTACACCTTCCAATAGAAATGGCAGTTTTGAATGTTTTTTTGAGAGAAAAGAGGCCTTGGGACTTTAGGGGTTAAGTGGAAATCGTAATTGAATAATGCTAGGTTTCCATCTCAATATAGTAAATAGCAATGAATCCAGGGAAAACATAGAATTTGGAACTTTGAAAATTATATGTATGGCGAATATCCGAGACATGTTCTATTTGGATTCTTCTTCCTAGAGGACATCTATGAAAAGACTTCAAATGTTTGCAGATGTATAAAGTGCCTAGGAAGAGCCAAATGGGCGTTGAATTTATGGCTTGGTCACACTCTTGCTCTCAAGCAAATATAAACATATTATTTAACACTATTTGATAGAGCTCAAAGTTTTCCAATATACTCTTTAAGATGTACAATAATTTGTTGTTGTCAAGTGTAGAAAATTCAACTACCAAATCAAGAAATTTGTTGTGGGTGCATCCTATGCATTGGTTATTGTGATTGGCCATAGAAATTTGAAGGATTGCACAACTTTAAAAAAAAAAAGCAATTTTTTGCATTGTGCATCATCGCAACATTTGCCCTCCCCCCAATTGTATCCCCTCCAAGTTAGCAATGAAGAAAAAACTAGCATAGACAAGTAAATTCAACTTAATATGAAATCAAAGAAAAATTGGCATATAACTCTACATGTTGAAATCAACATGGAGTGTACAAAAGAAGCAATTTTGTTTCCAACTTGGCAAACCATCAAATCTTGCAAATCTCCCAAAAAATTTAAGACTAAGTTTTAACAAAAAAGACTTTTAAACTATCGTTTCTAGTGCAAAGACCTATAATGATTTTTCTTTTTTTTGCACATCCAACCATAGGATCTTGCATTAAATAATTATATATGAGAATATATAGAATGTCTTCTAAAAACTTTGCCCTAAAAGATTGTAAGATACTATTGTTCAAAGTCAAAAGATACATTGGAAAGAAATATCTTATCATACTTGATTTTCATATAGATTTGAACCCTCCAAATTTGTTTTTGCATTAAAAAACTTCAAGGTTTATAATTAGATTGAAAATCTTGGATTCTTTTAATAATAAAAAATTTATTTCTATTCTTAAGAAAATCTTTAAGTAGAATAGACACAAGGTGTTAGAAAAAACTAAATCATTAATAGTTCTAAAATGGAATTGAAATATATCAATGACAATAGTGAGATTAATGACAAAACAAACATTCAAAATAGGTCTATTTATTAATTTAGAGTGTTTTTTTTAGAGAAAATAGGAAAATTTCATTCAAAGAATATTTACAACAGTACAATATATCTTGTTCACAAATATCAAAACCTAAAGAAAAATTATACAAAATTTATGGCAAAAAGCAATCCTTAGGATTTGAGGACATACAATAATATGGATTTCTTATAATAATCCTAACCAAAATTTAGTAATTTAAGTTGAAGTTGTTAGTCTAAATTTTGAGAATTAGAAAATTGTGTTTAAAAAATAAATAGAACTTAAAATAATGCACATTGTGGCCAAGGACAAAATTAAATTTCATTTTTACAAAAATGATAATTGTGAGCCGTCAAATTGACTCACAAATTAGAATTATGAAATTTTAGCAAATTTAGGTGAATTCAAAATTGCAAGATATAAATTATTAGTTGAATGAATTTAAGTTATAATCATGAAATAATGGATTTTTGAATAGGTTAGAATGGAAATTCTACATTGATGGTGGGAACATTAGGAACTTGCAACTATGTGGCAATCATGAGTAATTGTCAAGAGAAATTAGGAATTTTGAATCCAAAAGACATTAAGTAAAAAATGTGAAATTAATTAAATTAGGCAAATGGTCACATGTGGATAAATTGGAATGAAAATACTAAATGAGGAGAATTCCATAAAAATGAGTTGGAAATCAAAAACTCAATTACAAAAAATACAAAACTAATTAGTAGAGTTAGAACAACTACTTAAACACTAAAATTGTGAAAGACACTCCAAAATATTGAAATAGAGTAAAAATCAGTAAAATAGTGAGATTTATAATAACTTTGGGAAGTTCATAGTAAAGTAGCGCATTTTACATTAAACAAACATTAAAGTAGTGTGATTTTTCTTTAATTTAGTTCAATTTTTCAATATAATAGAGTAGGAATGAACTTTTTACAAATGATTCCTCAAACTAATGGATGTTGGTGTAGGAATATTAAATTTAAAGCTTTTTTGATTCTCTCTATCTTTTAGTGTGTATGTATGTTTTTGAAGAGTATTTCTGGAAAATGGTTGCCAAAAATGGAGGAAATTAAAAGGATTAGTATGACATCTATGACATACTTAGATTTCAAACCGTGCGGTCTGAAACATCTAGGAGAATTGTAGATTTCAGAGATCTATGGTAGGTATAGATTCCAAAAAACTATGACATGTTCAGATTTCAGAGATCTATGGTAGGTATAGATTCCAAAAAACTATGAAAGGTTTAGATTTCAGACCGCGCAATTTGAATTGTAAAAAGTGCCAAAATAACGGAATACCACGATTTTAATGAAATTCGCCATCTTGGCTTGGCCTTTTAAAGTAGCCCTACAACAACATTGTGAAGTAACCTTCTAAATGTTATGTACCATTGATCTTCTTGTGTTAGAGAAGATCAATCATTAGATGTTTTTTCAACCTCGTAGGAGATTGTTTCGGGGTTGTTTCCCGAAACTATTTCCTTCTCAAGGAACCAGTGGCTGTTGGTCTAAAATTTAGAAAGCATAAAGAAACTGAAAATTGATTTAAAATATACATATTTTTAATTTAATTTTATTTAAATAATTAATTCAAAAAATTAATTAATTAGTGATATGTGACGTGGCAGTCTCTCGGCCACGTCAGATTGCCTATGTGGTATAATTCCGAGAGTTCTCTATGCGTTCCCACAGCAAGGAAACTTGCAGTGTTCTAAATGCCCCAAAAAACATCTAATGGATAAAAAACATTTAGAAGGTTGCTTCACCTTGTTGTTGTGGGGCTGCTTTAAGCTTAGTGCATCTCCACTGCAATACTGTAGAAGGTGCAAATTAGGAAAATGGCCAGACTAGTTGAAAATCACTACTCAATGGTAAGCACGTCCACGTCCAAAAAATGGTTGTTCACATGTAAATTTAAAGAGCACACGGCCAAATGTTGTGCTGTGGTTGTGGCTCATTATAAGGGTTGATTATCCTTTGCACCCTGATATCAAGGTGTAAAGGACAATGAACCCTTGTATTGACCCTCAAAAGAGTTCCAATTTTTTTTTGACAAATGAAATGCTCAAAAGCATTTTCATCTACAATATATTTTCATTTATTTGTGTAGAAAAAGAAAATGAAAAAACATTTTAATCTCAGTTTGAACTTCCAAGTGAAAAACGAAGCTCAAGTCTTAGTATATCCATATGGGATGGTTAGGGTACCTCAACCCATATGAAATACACACATTTGAACTAGTTCTTCACCTAATTCAAATTTATGTATCCCTCATGGATTGACGTACCCCCAACCATCCCATGAGAATATAGTTAAACTTAAATTTTCCATTGGAAAAAGCTTATTATATCCATATGCGGAGGTTGAAGGTGTTCCAACCCATGTTGGATATATACCTTTGAACTAGTTGGAACAATCTTATTGTTGAGATTATTGTGTTTCAATTCCATCTTAGAGCTATTAA
>VACF01001672.1:0-197028 GCA_006891605.1 Pleurozium schreberi
CTTGATTTAGTACAAGGCATGAAAGATGGCCATAAACTTARCATTTGCATCATATTCATGAACTATGCATTGCAAGTATGCATCAACATTCTATTAGTTAGTTACAAAGTRGCACAAACTGTTTTGTCATTGCCATTTATAAAACTAARTTATTGTTGTGATGGAACYTGCAATCAACAAAATGGGACACTYCGATGCCTAAGTTAGAATTACAATGAATTAAGGGAAGCAGCAGCACCAAAAATATGACAACATGCACTTCCCAAAATCACATGCCAAAAAAGGCTACAGCTAATCACAATGATACCACATTATTTCACATGCAGGGAAAGGCTACAACTACTCAGTGAAGTCACAATGCACAACTTAATATAAGAAAACTGATTGCTTCAACTTAGAAGCCAGTTTGCTAAAAGAGTAAACAACCAAGAAATACCTGAAGTGTGGTGCTTACAAAAGAAGAAGCTCATGCTTACTGAGCTCTCCATCTGTAGCCAACCATGGAAATCACACAAACAACATTACATGATAATTGACAAAGTCATAGMAAGGAAGAAAGGAAAGCCATGTTCCTCAAAAGCAATACATTATAGCAATTATATTCCCTCCAGTCATAAACAAAACTGAGGTGCAGTCAAAATTCTACAACCTGCTTGCTACAACTCTTGTACGTTGCAAATGGCACTATTCCTGCATCTGTGCTATTTCCTGCATGTGCACTAAATCATGCGGTAAGTGCATAACTTTGGCGCTCAGTGGCCACTTGCCACTACTTGAAATAGTCATCATATGGGAAGTTTTTGAGAGTATACACACTCTGGGAGTGCATGCCAACAACTAGACCAAGGTGGTCATCCAACCTATACGGAAGTCTATCCTTCAGCATCAACAGAGCATAAAAGGTGCGCTCATCTTCCACGCTGCCAAGAACATGAATCATAGCGATCTCAGCCAATTTCAAGTATTCACTGAAATTCTTGCCCAATGAAGAGTTGGAATCCAAAGTACACCACAAAACCCACTTATCAAAGTACATTGCACTTCAAATTTGGCTAGAATTTGGTGGGATATTGTTTGGTTATCCTATGTCCAATTTTAATTCTTTTGTCTATTCAAAATACTTTTGGATTTGCTTCCAATAATAAATTTTAATGTGCTAATTATAAATTGATAAATAATTAGAAATTTATTTGTCAAGGCAAATTGTAAAGTGATCTAAGGATGGCCTAAGCAAAGCATCTCCACCTTTTTACAACGAGACTGCCTTGCCAAATTGCTTTTTACGGGCTGCACATGTTATCCTTTCAAGCTCCACCAACAAAGTAGTTCCCCACCCTTTCTTTCCATATATCCGGCAACTTTGCACTTTCATTGGTGAAGGTTGTTGTTATTGTCGGTTGCTTAAAAAATGTGTTACAAAAATATAGTTTGCCAAGTTTTAGGAAAAGATAGGAGGACACGTGAAGATGGAAGGTTTAGGCTCCTTTTACAAAGGCCAAGTTCTTTCTCTCCTTAGGCGCATATGCAGTGGAGGAGATCTTAGAGGCCAGGCTTTTTCCCTAAATAGGGCTTGCCAAATGGACTTTTTTAGGCTTTAGGCACCCATTTCGCTTCCAATCCCACCTCACTCCCCACTCATCGTCATTACACTCACTTGTTAGACAAGTTGTTGTACCATTTGATTTAGCAAGTAGTTATAGCATTCTAGTGCTAAAACTTGATTGCAAAATAAAATCATGACAACAACAAAAATCCAAATCATTAGCTAGCAAGACTAGTTTCAGAGTGTTTAGGTGTATGTTTAGAGTGTTGTATGTATTTGGCGAGCCTTAGCACTTTCATCCTTGGTAGTAATCGTGGTGGGGGATGGAAATACTCCTGGCCATGCCAAAGCCTGGGTTGGCCAAACATACCAAGAAGCATTGGCAATGCTCTAAGGGCGGAGAAGCCTCAATCAAAAAGTGTTGACTCAAACTAGTGTAGACAAGTGAATAGTTTAGTAGAATATTATAATAATTTCATTTCATCCATTTCTGGGTGCGTCAAGTGCTTGGCTAGGCTAGCTGCATTGGCAACAACCCTTTTTCTTGTCACCATGGTGCCAAATTGCACCATATCAAAATAAATTTTCACTTTTTGCCAAACTAAAGTAATCTTTTTTGCCATTTTTTTTTCATTTCTATCAAAAACATGGATGAAATTGTGTATGAATTTGATTGAAAAGTCTTTTTTGGTTCAAAGATGTATGTATGAGGAAATGTAATGCTTCACCAAAGTCATCACCATCCTAGCACTTTTTCAAGATAAAAAAAAGTTGATTGGCAATACTCAGCAAGCCAACTGTAACTTAAAGGTCTGCAAAAATTGAATGCAACACACTTACAAGTAGGGTACCATGCACAATATATTTAAGCTTTTTATTAGCTCTGTCCAAAGGTCAGAGACTATGGCACTGACTCTTGGTTTTGAAATCCGAGTTTCCAAATCCTACCTACAACTGCATTCACATTGCACAATGAGGTTGGGGTTGGAGTGTAGATGTGAGGTCTAACTAGTGAATGAATTAACCTATGACAAAACCTCACGATTACACATCGTTCTTGTTTTTTCAATTTTTTTTTTTTTTTTTTTGACATAAAAGGAAACTTAAAGCTTATATTGTATGTTTGATACAAGCTTACCTGCAACAATCGGAAGCTGCTGGAGTGCTGGCATGAGCTTTCAGTAAGTTAGCAGTGAAGTTCAATCAATTGTGCACGACCATAAAGCAGGTCCCCTATCTCACCTTACCAAACAAGATAAGCTTGCAGGAAGTGAGTAAGATAAGGGCGGGGCCGGGGGGCGCTTATTCAATGTCATTCCTTTTCCTCTGAAATCTGAACTTTTCCAAGCCCTGCCGATGTGTCTTTGTCATTGCTCCCTTGAAGTTATCATCATGGCCCATTAATAATGATCCCACATCAACAACAAGGATGATCACTTTGACAACTTCATTTCAGGTACTTGCCAAGGTTGAGGCACCCGTAGCCGATCATTGCAGCAGATGAGTGATGAGCAGTAGCAAGTGGTGCAAATTTTTCCCATGCAATGGGGAAGATAGGAAAGATGGGGATAGGAAAATTTTCAGAGTTTTATTCCTGAAATTGAAATTGAAATTACTGTGAATTTCGGGAGTCAAAAAAGTGCATTTCACCCCATAGTCAAAGTCTGGAGTTTTTCAGTTTTGATCATTTCATAATTGTTTTCTGCGTAGTATTGCGGGATGTGTGTCATTACCTTATACCCTAAAGTCCCGATGTCCCCTCGGGGGACAAAATGAATGTCATAGAGAGGCTCTCACAGTCTCAATATTTGTTGTGATTTTTCTAAATTTTCTTGAGAAGATAGAAAAACACATTAGCTTTCTGAAAATATAATTTTTATTTCAATCGATGACAGGGAGCAAAGGTTATGGCACAAGAAGTCAAAATTATAGTTTGGTGGGCAAAAAAAAAACCCTCAAAAAAACTTAAAACTAAAATATTTTAAAAAAAAAATTCATGTAGGTTGTATTTTTATCTACATAGGAAGCTTTTGAAGCTTTTATTCATTCTATTTGGATTTGTTGTGCATCAATCATGGACAATCTTGTTTTTTGGGCAGTTAGAGCATCATATTGAAAAAATAACTTGTAGGATTCGTTTATGAGCTCAATTTTTACAATTCAATAAAAAAGAGCTCCACAAGGTCAAAATCTCTTGCTAGAACAATCTCACTGTTGTGATTAGAGTGTGTTTTAATTCCATCTTNTTGGAAGATTAATGGTTTTGGGCTCTTGATGGCTTCAGGTTGCTTGTGCACTAGTGGGATCGTTGGGAGCTGTTTACACGGGCATTGTGTTGGCCAACTTGGCGTTGGCATTGTTCGCCTTGATTGCGATCGAAAGTGGGAGTCAAAGCCTGGGTCGTGCTTATGCTGGACTCTTGGCTCTTGCTCTTCTCCTTGACATCGCCTGGTTCATCCTCTTCACCAAAGAAATCAGGTGGGGTCCTACAGAACTCGTCTTTCGTGGTTTTTTTCTGCCAGGTTGTGTACTTCATAACTGGCCGAAGGTGAGCATTAGGCATTACCCTATGGGATGGAATCAATAAGAACTCTTGGATGCAAGAGTTYGACGGTTGGTTTTGAAGCAGAGGGTTACGATAGTGCTAGGTTTCCAGCACATTGCATGGTTTGTATGTAATGTTCATCTTTGTTAAAACAGTTTGTTCCAGAGTGCCCAAATTCTGAAAACTTGTCCTTCTGACTGTTCTGAGTTTTCATAGTTTTAAGAATCAAGGAGTGGTATAGATCTGAGGTTTCAGTACGCGACTGAAACTGTGCCAATTACACTGAAATCCACCATATGAGAGATTATGTAGCATAGGTGATTTGAAATTGAAAGCTCACCAGCATGCTGAGCAAATTTGAAATGCTGTCTCGATTAGTCTTTTGCCAATCAACGAAGTGATATCTCTTCAAGTAATAACGGTTCCTTGGTGATGCGGCACTGCAGTCAAATTTGGAATGGAACGCAACTGGGCAAGTTTGGAGCCTTCTCTGTGGAGCTGATGTTCTGGATGCAAGCGATTGGAAGTGGACTGCGCTTCATTTCGTCCTTTCTGTGGTGTCAGATGTACAGATTGGGTGCCATTTCAGGGACATCGTCGACGCTACAGCCCGTCGATTTCGATCTCCGGAATTCCATATTAGGGGACGACTCCGAGTCTGAGGTTCTCGGGGGATCCATTTACGACCGGGCGGCGTTTTCCTCCCTTCTTGAAAGTTTCAGTCGTGAGGATGACCTTGATATTGAGGTAAGCATCAATCATGATGTAATTTTACCGAAAATAATTTTACTGAAAACTATGTAATATTGTAGTAGTATCAGTGCAACTTTCATTCTACAATGACAAGGCTGAAATGTTCCCCATGATTCATTTGGAGGTCGCCCTATGGTCCCATTGATCATAAAGAGTCCTCCGTGTAGTATTCCCACAATAACTTTGTTTTATTCTAACTAACAATCTAGTCAACTTTAGCTACGTTCCTGCTATTCGTGAAGAGTCCTTACGTTCAAGCAYCCCCTTTTCAAAACAATGGGCATGGGTGCTCTTGAGGTATCTATATCTGCTTAGGGTTGGTGTTTGTGTTATAAGCCAGTTGGATGAGTCTTGGATGGCTTTTCCTTGAATCGTATTTCCAGCTGGGTTTGAGAAACCCGTGGCAGAGGTGTTTCTAGGGSCACTTAGATTGCAGAGGTCAAAAGCAAGATAATTCGAAGTCCTATACCTTGACTGGTGCAGAAATTTTATTTTATTTGTTTTACTTCATTTTGTTCAACATTACCTTTACACTAGTAACAAGAATGAGCAACAAGAATGAGCCTGCAGAGGYGGTGCTTACGTGACTCTCTTGCATACTAAATACATTTTAGAAACCAAGGTTTTCAAATTACTTTTTTKAGGTGCATTGGACACAAGATACACAAAAATGCGTCATAGATGTACTGGATTGTTATATGCTTGATTGCTTGTTATATCATTTCACCACCTAGGGTGCTGATGATTCAAATTTCATGCTTGTTGCTTGTGCAATCTCAAGGGACAGATTTTCTGCACACCAGGGCTTGGTTTCTCATTTACATCCTTTGCTATGTTGTGTGCGATGGATTTTCAGCTTGGATTGACTAGCGATTGATCTTTCTTGTGTAACAGAACGGCCAGAGGTCAGGGGACGAGAGCCCACTTCAGAGTCCGCTGCTACGGTACGAGTCATGATTACGAGAGCATTCAAGAACAACTGGTTCCTTTTCTTCTGATTTGTAAGATGCATTCTTGTTGGGCAACGTCGAGGACTGCTGCCAAGTGTAGATAGATCGACTCATCCGGTCTCCTTTTCTTATGTAGTCTCCTCAGTATGAGCCTGGTATGTACAACTGTTTCTCTTTTTCAGCACATTTTATTATCCACAATCACTGTTTTTTGGTGGATCCAATAGACAATCAAAGATTACTTTTGCATTTTTTTTGTGATAAATCTTCTGTGCTATAACATCAACACCATTGGCAGAGCTTGGATTGCACAGATTTCTTTAACTTACCTCTATTTAAAACCCTTCAGCACCCTGCCTCCGAATACCTGATGCGTCGTTTTCAAACTCATGTTCACCCTTGTAGTGTACGCTTAATCATGATCACCCTAGTATTTTGTGCATTTTGGTCATTTCTTGCTATTTACTCTTGATGTGAATCTTAAGCATGAATATGATACTTTTTGAATTTGAGTCCAACTAATGAAATGAGGCTTGATTTAGTTTCTACTCCATTTGAAAAATCTGAATTTATATATTTTATAGCAATATGAACTATAGGTCTATAACTATGGTTTGTTAATTTCTAATTCCAGTACAATATGTTAAATGTGGTTTATGCTATGATGTTATGCACTATAATATTCATCCGTGGCAAAAATTTCAGATTCTTTTGAGTATATTTTATATTTTATGTGAATTCTCTTCATTTTTCGCTGAAGAAATTCAGTCATTTCAAATTTTTCCAAAAAAGTTTACAATTTTAGGACTTGTAGTCAACATATGACTTCATCTTTGAAAACTAAATAAAAATTTTTCATTAATATCTAGTAGCAAACAAAGTGATGGGTAGTGAGACTTGAAATCCGCCCATCGTTTAATCCTGGAATGTGGCCATGGATGTTTTGTGTCCTCTAATGACAAAGAATCAATCCGTGTAGGATAGAATTGCAACTTTTCATTCTCCGTATTAGGAGTAGAAAGGGAAGAACTTCTCTAGTACTCAGACTTCCAATGAGTATATTTGTCTAAAAAAAAATTGAAAATCCATAGAATAATGTACGGATTTCAATGAAAATTAACCCCTAAATGTTTTTGACTATGTTTTCACCCAAACACTCCAAAATTGCCGTTTCTAATACAAGTACCAAAGTTTTGAAAAAAAAATTTGGGACATATGTAATTGTGGGAACTTGTAGCATTTTGGTTTTGAGAAGAGTTTAAAAAACTTCACTTTGTATATTGCAAGATATTAGTGTTTGAATTGACAAAAAAAAAAATTTTGGCCCTACGAAAAACCAAGCAACTATACTCACAAGCTCACTTTTGGATGAAAAAATGTCCAAAATGGTGGTGCTTTTTAAATTCATTCTTCAAGACAAGTTGGCTACATGCTTGAAAAATTTTAGATCATTTGGAATTGTACAACATGTAGGAAAAAAATAGTAATTAGAAACAAGTAGATAATGATTCAAAACATAAAATTGTTATAATTTATTATGGAATTGAAAAATGACAATCCAAATGTTTGTAATATTGTGATACATCCAATGTTGATATTTGATTTAAAAAATATTGAAAATTGAGTTAAAATGAAGGACTTCAAAGTTTACTTTGGAGTAGAGTTTTCACAACTACATGCAAACTAAAACTCCTCATAATTTTCATCTCACTTATCAAAATGGAATGATTCAAAGCTTTCCACGTATATACAAATTTAGAAACCAATTTCAAATTATTATTTCTTAAAGAAGCGATTTAATTTTTTTTCTATGGTTGCTTGGAGAGTAATGAAAAACACATTATACAATAATGCCCATTTACAAAAAAAAATAACATATTAGGCCATAACTTTTGACTCGTATATCCAAATGTCATGAAATTTAGTGCATATGAAAGATATTCCTTGCTCCAACCTTCTATTAAAATTTGGGCCAAAAATATGGAAACCTCCAACCACACGTATCTACCCCAAATTGCTATGTAGCCAAAAAAACTCATGCTGGTCCTTTAGGGGTTAAGTTAGGCTGACTGATTTGTTTTCTTTATTTTTTTGTTTGATTGTTACGTTGAGATCTCCTTGACCATGTGTTGCCCCGTCATGTATTTGGTACGGTTTGAAAGCCCTCAGCGAGGAAGGGTGCATGGGCTTTGATTTGTGGCATTTGAACCTATGGTGTGAAAGTTATTGAAATTCAAAGTTTCTATGAATAAAAGAATTAGAAAATTACTTTGACTTTTATTTTGACTGTGGCAACGGCATTAGGGATACCAGGTTCATGACTCTAATTTTTTTCTATCATCTATACTTTAAATTATGTTGTTTGTTTGTTTTGTTTGTTTGATTGTTTGTTACGTTGAGATCTCCCAGACCATGTATCCCTTGGTCGCGTTTTGTATCATCAAAAAGACCTCAGAGAGGAGGGGTGCAGGGTTTTTTTTGTGGCATTTGGATCTACAGGATGAAAGTTATTGAATTTCAAAGTTTTAATGAAAAAATTTAGAAAATTACTTTTACTTTTGTTTTGGTTGTGGCAATGGCACAAGGCATACTAGGCAATGTGCTCAATATCCTCAACTAAAAAGTATATCCTGAGTACCAGTAAGCTTAACCCGTAAAAGATGGCAAGGCCATTTTCTAGTTGATGCGGAATGAAAGAGCATCTTCCTATGTAGGACAGAAGTGCAACAATTCATCCTCAGAATTAGGGGTGGAAAGGGAAGATCTTCTTCAATAGTTTGACTTCTAATGAGTACTTTTAGATTTTTGGTAGGACCAATGATTCCCACAGTCACCAGCCCGTCGTTTAAGGGTTAACTTTTACATCAACCAAGTGCTGCTGGTGCCATCATCAGTAACCCAAGCGGAGTCCCGGAAACTCCCGTAGGTTACCCGAGTCCACAGCTTCCTCAACTGCACAGACATCCTCTCTCACCGCCCCCAGGCAACACGGACAACGAACTTAACGCGGACAACTTCACAACCAGCAACGTCGCCGCAGAGATCATGTGACACTGTTGCATCTGACGACTTCCAGGAAGTCTCAMCTGTACCAAATCGGGCAGATGGTTTGCGCGCAGTTACGTGACGCTACGTCTACTGTCACTGTCAGCCAGCACAGATGATCGGGCGAAGGAAGCAACTCTTCATGTCGGCAACCACGTACGATGGCAGAGCTCGTCCATGCCGGGTTCATGCAATTCTTCTCTCCAAAGACGCGTCAGCCAGACGATCAATCCAGGTGTGGATGGATCCGAAATTGCCCACGGAGCGTCGCTTCAGGTAGGTACTTGTGTCAGGCCGGCATGACTAAGCAGCGTTTTGAATTTCTCTGCATCAGCCTGCTTGAGTTGGGTTGCATGCCATTGCGCGTGAGAGTTTTCCCAAGGACCGGACCTTCGTCACRTACTACACTGTCCAACCAGCGAGTTTTCGTTCAATTCGGTCGTTGAACTTGTTGCACTTCAGGATTGATTGTGCAGAATTTTGTTTTTATAGTGGTTTTGTCTCAGTACGCGACTAGTGTTTGTGTTTCAATTGGGAATCGGAAGAACTYGACTTCAAGGTTTTCTTGCAGAGGTAAGGTGTTCTTTATTTGTTGGAGGGAGCTCGACCTATTTGGTTTTGGGGGTRTCAATTCTTTTGCATTGGTGGCTTTGTGAGGTTGCGAATGGTCATTGATATGGGGTTTTGCTTGTGTTTTCGGTATTCGGTGTTATCAACGCATGTTTCTGATTGAAGTTTACTTACTTGTTTGTATCAAGAGTCATAGACGCGTAGTTTGTTGAAGTTGCTAAAACAGACTCTCGTTCATGTTTACTTATTGTTTATACGTAATCTAGGTGGATTAGTTTTCTTCTTATGTACTTTCAATTGAGGATTATATTAGAAAAGTTGAAAGGACTCGATCGGTAGTTGGCGTACGCGCTTTCTTTTCTTTTTCTGAAATTGCTGAGCACCTTCATCGCTCCTGTTCTAGCTCCACTTTGGGTCAACCTTGTGTCTTTGGCTCCAGTAAGTCTCGTGCAAGGTTTGCTTCAACCTCTTAAAGACCAAGAAGCTCAAATATGGCCACGTGTTTTTTCAGCAGTTTTGAGTAGGTCATTCAGGAAATGCATGTCACTAGTTTGATTTTATTTGTTTTCTGACCAACACGTGCAATTCAGTCTTCTCCCCTGATTCTGACAAAATCTGTCCCGAATTGAATCACACAATATGATCGATAGAATTGGCTGTTTTATATCCATGAATCCTTGGTCTGTTAAGGTGTTAAATTGGAAATGTGTTTGTTGTGATCTCATCGTGGAGTTTGATTGATTTCAGGGTTGTACAGGACAAAAGCCTCCCGAACTCTATTTGCGGCAAGCACTTTGGGAGAGAAGCAGCAGCGGTAGAGAAAGGATTCTTGAAAGGAGTGATTATTTATGACACCAAACAAGGATTCTGGTGTCGTGCTGCGTCAAATGGAGACGAATATTAGTACCATGAAACGGTTCGCCGAGAATGGAGAGTGGAGACATGCGATGGGTTCTAGGAATCGCATATTTGTTGTGCTAGTGATGTTAGTTTCAACAATCGCATCACCAGTGCTCGGCAATTACGCTCCTGGTAATATTCGTCTACACCCAAGTATTTCTTTTTCTTCTTGACCCGTAAGTGTTGAAGTTCGAATCGAAAGTCCGCATTGGTTAAATAKATAGGCTATGAAATGGTGCATTTGTTACACCTTGAAGTTTTCTTGCAGCCTATTTTGTCATTTGAGCACTTTGTGACCAATCACTGTTTTTGTTGTCAATCCCATTTGCTTTGATTTATCCGCTGAACATTCTTGAGCGGGATAATGTTTTACACCTTGGATACGAGAGAGGACGTTTGTGAAAAGTGAAAGGAAGGAACATGATGCAAAGAATGTGTACACAGGAATGGCTTTATGGCCAGGACTTCTGAAGCTATTGAATGTTCGGTCTTCCATTATGCTTTTTATGTTTCAAGAGTTTCGAGAGACTTAATTAATATTTCATTGTTTTTGATTTGCAGAGGCTTCTACAGTGGGAATAAACTACGGGCAAGTAGGCAACAACCTGCCATCGCCTTCAGTAGGAGTGACACTCGCCTCGAACTTGGGAATAGGCCGAGTACGCCTCTTCAATCCAGACCCCGCAACCTTGTTAGCTCTCGGTGGCTCAGGATTGCAAGTAGTGATAGGGATGGGCAACGACGTCATCCCTTCTCTCACCAACCTCACAGCGGCCGATCAATGGATCCTCCAGCACATAGTGCCCTACGTCCCCAGCACCAACGTCACAACAATCCTCGTCGGAAACGAGCTCTTCACCGACACAACTCTGAACGCAACTTGGCACCAGCTCGTCCCCGCGATGCAGAGCCTGCGCACCAGCTTGCAGACCCGGGGTCTGGGTCGCATCAAGCTCTCCACTGCCGCGGAGCTCAACACGCTGGGGTGGTCGTATCCRCCTTCCAAGGGAGTTTTCCGAACCGACATAGCCGTCCCGGTGATGACACCCCTGCTACAGTTTCTCAACGAAACGGATTCCTATCTGTACATCAACGTGTACCCCTACTTCGGATGGAGAGATGACTCTTCGTACGTTCCCTTGGACTATGCTTTGTTCACCCGCACCACCCCTCCGCTTCTGCTTATGTTTATTTTTACTTTTATTGTGTGCAATTTCTCTAAATCATATCTGCAATTAGTGTCGGATGAAATTCCAAGTCTCTAAGGTGATCTGAGAGGCGCCCTGAGTGCAAGTCGTTTTTGTTTGATGAGATTCATTTTCAAATGATTATTCGTTGCGAATTCTTTGGCCACTGCGTCCGTGTGAGGGACCGAGCAGTTCGAATTGGGCCTCGTGATTTATTTAAGCARTTTTGAGTATCGTAATTCATGCGGGCACTTTATTTAGGTCAATTGTATCATCGTTCTTCCTCCAAACCCTATTAAAAGTATAGCGAACTTCGTGTTTTTAGAAAATAACAATGAAATTAATTGGTGTATAGTCTTTAAAGGATCCCCTCTCAAAATTTTAAGCCCTAAACAAGACATTCTCCTCATGTCTTTGTAGGGTTTGTGGTTTATGGTGGTCTATGAAGATCGCCTTAAGCCAGGATTGGGGAGGTCTGGGGAGGCCTTCAAAGCATCGGGTTTGGAGGAAGAAGTCAGATTTTATGCTTGGTCCTCCTCTAGATTTTACCCTATAGAAGGGTCTTCTATAGAACTAATGGGGACATTAGTGTGGAGGATCTGCGTTCTATGCAGTATGAAAGGCAACGAAGTTTTATCCAAAGTAAAGGTTTCATGAAATCAAAGCCAATGTGATCAACTCCTAGTGGGTCTATTTCTTTGTGAATTTTTTGACTAGACCCTAAACCAGGTGGCTTGCTCGACTGTGCTCTGACCTTTTCATGAACCCTATGTGCTCTACCCCTTTGGATTGGTGATTTATGAGGATCTTCAAAGAGCACCCTAAAGCTTGGATCAGGGTTTTTTATTTGTGGGGGTCTTCCAAGTGTTGTCCTGGAGGAAGAAACCCTCTAGTATGTTGGGTGTTCTCGTCGAGGTCCTCTATGGTACAAACTAGCCTTGTTGCTAATTTGCAAACCGTAGAAATATTCTGAGGTTTTTGCAAGTGTGATATTCTCTTGCATTGGGAGCATTGAGTTCATGAATGACGAATTGCACTCAATTGACCAATTGTTTCTTGCTGTGAGTGCAGGCGCAGTAGCTACCGCCGGGGTGTTAGTAGCAGGATTGGCATCTTTTCGGCAGGGAAACTTCAGAACGAGCCAGATGTTGATGCGTACTCGTGTTGTCTTCCAAGCAGGAACCGTGGCCCTTATGGCTGGGACCGTTTACTTCCAAGGCAAATCATGAAGGAGTAGGAGCGGTCACATTTRACCTGAGTGTAYAGGCTCCCCAATGGTTCAGCTGTCCRAATGGAAAATTAATTACTTCCAAAGCAGTGGTTTTCTCAGCGGTGGTGTTTCACGATCATTACAAGAACTGATCGGAGATTGTGATTTACAGCTTTCCCCCATTTGAGGGCCTTCAACATCTGTCCATACAGGTGTGCAGACGAAGCTTAGGAGAACTTTTTGGTGGCACTATGTATGTGCTTTGCAGCATGATTCTTTGCTTCCTGTGTGTCGAATTTTCTGATGCATAAGGAAGCTGCGATGATCTTTTTCTAYAAAGTGAAAACTTCRGTTGGTAGTATCATTCATGTGATGATAAATCGATTTTCATTGTTGAGTCATCAATCTATGTGAGAGGAGACGAGACCAGGGAAACTGAACTCAGTTGATGCAACTCATTGATGAACTTCTTTTTTGGTCTCACTGTAGCAAACCAAATCTGCATGTAAAATTGTCAAGTCTCCTACTGTACTTAAAACTAAGTAGATTAGCTAAGTCAATGGCTATTCTTGGGTGCCTTTATTCATGCATCACTCTCCTTTGCTTGAAGGTTCCAAATATGTTGTTTCCCTAAAGAGTATATGATTAATTGTAGGGGTCTATAGTGACTCATAGTGACTTTTGAAAATCAAGATTTTTCTTGCAACATCTTTAATTACAGTTTATTAATTTGTTTGAACAAAGATTTCAGTATGTGGCAGCGCTGAAGACACTAAAATTCTCATATTGTTGCTTTAAGGTGTTACTACCTTAGTACATTCATCATCATGCAAAATCAAAGTTCTCCAAAAAGTTGTCTATAGTGAAGATGAGAAATTACACAAAGATCAAGGAGGCCAATTGTCAAAGAAAGTGAACATCGATTTTATTAAATTGGAAAAATTTCAAGACTTTGGCACTTTTCTTGGACTATAAAAGAGAAAACATATATCTATGCATGTCCTAATTTTTAGACCGTTGTGTACATGAAAATCATCATTTTTGGTGCAATGCAACAATATTGAATATATTTTTTGGAATGTAACCTTCACCACGACGTAAAGGGTGATTGCAAAAAACACTTCAAGTTTTTGGCTCAAAAATGCACTTTTTGGCCACATAAGATTAGCAATCCTAAATCGTACTACTATAACTATGTGTTAGCGATGTGCCTATAGATCTAAACCGTTGATTCAGTACCATGTAGTACTATAGACTGTTGCAAAGTATTGTAGAAGCCACTAGACCTTTTCATTTTTAGTAATTCAAAATAATTCAAAAAATTATTTTAAGAAAATCCAGTTTTTAGAGAAGATTGCGCTTGCATTGCACCAAAAAATTAATGTAGGAAGTTTTTCCCATCTTTATAGCCTTTGCACAAAGGAAGGTCACTTTGACCCAATGTGCGCAACCAACATGTTGCTATTTTCATAATAACTCATCATCAATCCTTATAATGTTAGTAGACCTCCAACATGTTCAACATTTGTGGTTTCAAATTTGCATTTTGGGGTCAAAAATAGGATTAAAACCACCCAAAATGGCTAAGCTAGACACCCAATTAGGGGCAACTAACAAATAGTATACTAATTTGAAAAAAATCGAAAAAATTATTTAATGTCTGAAACTACTGCATGTACTTTCATTTCAAGTTTCATGCCAAATGGACAAACAATGCAATAGTTATGAGCAAAACACCACCCATCAGATTTCTGTCAAAAATTAACCGGGACTACACGACCGAATCAACAAAAAAATTGAATTTTCTACAAGTGTATTTTTTGTCACCTTGCCCTCCAATGGGTGTTTCTTGCAATCACCTTGAAACACTCAACTTCAATGGTCATTTTCATTTGTCCTCTTCATCTCTATAAATAAATCAACAATACCATCAAAAATAATTTGCCAACCATGAAAATTTGCGAAGTCTTTCTTTGTTTGTTTTGAAGAACTAAAGAACCAACCCAAGCTAACAAACTTAATGTCTTTCAAAGCACCAAAGTAGTGGCATCCAAGTGCTCTATAAACTTGGACCAATTAATAGAGAGAGAGATGTGAGGTTCTAGACAAATGTTTAAAAAAGTTCAATTTTTTGTTAAAATTTGCCATTTTCATGAATATGATGATCAGTGCATCAACCATTGTACAAGCCACACTACTACAAACCCCGTCGCTTTTCATTCCTTGAAATAGCAACAAAATGTGGGGCGAGTGAAACAAGTCTCAAAGGACAAACCATGGATCAATGGTGTCGTGGCCAATTTCAAGCCATTATTGGACTTGCAGCGCTTGTAAACATGATCAGGTCCAAACGGAAATTCATTGCTCCGTGGAAAAATTAGTTGGAGACGGGTTCAATCTCACTGAAATGAAAGCAAATGAATTTCCTGAAAAAGTGATCCATTAATTAAAATTGGGTAAGTTAATGTGCACAAGAAGAGACAATGATTTTATTGGGGAAGCGATTCCATGACTTTTAAGATTTGGGGAAGTTATTCCATGTATCTTACAGGTTAGAAGCAATGAATGGTAAGTTGCAAGTGAGATCCCATTGTATACTCCTAGCGGGTCTCACACTCTCAAAGTAGTTTTGTTGTACGAGAGCCTCAATTAATTTTTTCTACCAATGCTTGACCTTTAACCCTTGAAGGATAGACCGGTGGCCGTGGAAATCATCCATTTTGACACCACGAGAATCACTAGTTTGAAAAAAATCCAAAAGTACTCACTCAAAGTCAAAGTAGTGTAGAAGTTCTCCCCTTTCCACACAAAACTCCGAGGATGAATAGTTGCACTTCTATCCCACAAAATAATTCTCATCTATGAGACACAAAACGTCACCTCGACGTTTGAGGATTTAATTAAGAATGTCTATTGATTTCGTTTAACTGTCGGAATTCCATGATCGACTTTGACATTTTAGGGACTCWCAAAATCTGAAATACAAACCTACATCATATCCAGTTTTCGAGTGCTTTGTGTAGCTCTAACCACATAAATCCACATATATCAATCATTTAGTACTAGTTTTTTGAGCTTTGTGTGGACAAATGTCACGTTTTTTGGTGCCCAGAATCCATCAACATAATAAAATTGATGATTAAGACAACGGTCCAAATTAAATCACTTACTTAAAATAAAAAATTTAATAGGCGAGGTGGCAATTGTTGAGTTTTGCTGGGAAATGTGAGCACACACGGGGAAACAAGGTCAATGTGGTTAAATTGGGCGCCTTTCCTCAAGCCAAAAATTCACAATGGTCTAATTAATTTCAGGACAAAAATTAGGATGGGTATAAATTTTGGTTTCAGGCTAGGCGGCCTGAATGGTGCCAAAGTAATGAAATTTTTCCAATTTAATAAAATAGACGTTAACCCATAAACATTGCCATGGACGTTTGGTTTCCGAGGAATGATTAGGAATTCTACTACGTAAGACAAGTGCAACTACTCATCCTTGGAATTACGGGTGGTAAAGAGAGATCTTTTATATTATTTCAACTTCCTGCCATTGAGTGCTTTTGGATTTTTATTAGCCAATGATTCCCAAGGTATCAAAACGGATGTTTTCCACAGTCACCATTTCATCCATAGGGGGCATTTTTCAGTTTCCGTGTCTCACTTTTCTCTTTGTGAACGGCAATCATGTGGTTTTTTCCTATGCCACATCCAACAAAGCTACAGTATTGCTGTTCATTGAGTGAGATAGGGAAACTCAAAAATGCCCCCTGTGATTCTATAATTATGGTTCTATAATTCATAAACAATGCCCAGACCATTTTTTGGTCTATCAATCAGACAGCATCTTCCTGTGTAGGACAGAAGTGCAACTACTCATCCTTGTAATCCTTGGAATTCAGTTAGGGGTGAAAAGTCAAGATCTTCTCTGGTAGTTTGGAAATCAAACTACTAGAGAAGATTGTTCGTCGTCTAATTGAAGGGTTGATGCATGCATACACAGTTTCCGCACCTGGAATCCACGATCGATGCAATGAGGCGAATGAGCCCCCCCCTGTGTATTTTGGAACAGGCAGACCCTGACTGACATGATTTCAGAAAACACATTCATCGCACCAAGACATTGAATCGATCTCCTATACTGGCTAGTAGGGACTTAGTTACTTCAAATTAGCGGATTTTCGGTGAAATTGGTGCAGTAGTAAGTTAGAAGTTCCAATCTCTCAGTCTACTTATGAGAGCATGTAACAGTAAGTTTCCACCATGCAATCGAACTCCCCCACTGGTCCTAGTTTTGCGAGCTCGAGGAACTTGGCACGTCATAATGTCGGAAATGCTAGAATGTCAGCCCCATATATTTTTGACAAATGCCTTGTCGGTTACCAAGGAATTAAGTTAATATTTCCACCTCGCCTCGATCGCCATTGKCGTGACACTGGACCTGCAGTAGCTGAACCACTCAGTCTAGAAATTCGAATTCACAGTCAGCTCATATATATTGCATATTTCATTATTAGATCCATGTGTGACAAATGCATGTTTGACATCCCCAATGGGCACAGTCACGTATGGTCCCACGCACACCAATAAGATGCACGGGGTTGGATATATAATATATCAGAGCTAGCTACAGTAATTAAGTTAAGCTACTGCATGCGGTTTCCAATGACCGAGTGAGGGCCTCCTGCCATGTACATCGGTCCGGTGCAGCTTCTCCAGGGAGCTACAGTGCAAATTTCAGAATTGTCCTGCTATGTGGATCGGTTGGGTGGAGGAGAGAGTGACTAAAAATGGAACACGTAGTGGATTCCCTTCAAGTTGACCAATCTCCACCACTCTCCACCAATGGGCTTGTCCACCGATATCGGTGAAGCTTGCAACCCGACTTCTCCGCTCACCTAGGCCGGCAAGAGAATTGGTGGTCACTTCTTGTCATTTAGCGCTTTTTCCACCGGACCGATGCACATGGCAGGAGGCCCTAAGTCCATTGAAGTTCCCACTGAATTGAAGAAGCTGATGATTCGCATTCAGTTGTCTTCCGCGATCAAAGTGAAGTCAGAGCTAGCTACACTATATAGTGCAATTAGGTTGCCTTATCCCAAGAAAGTTACCCCAAGAAAGTTACTCGAGATTTGAGAAGTCATCAAAGTCAATAAATATTTCTATAAATACTTTCATTTGTACACATGGAGGTTCAAGAGCCTCAATTACACCAATAACTAATTCAAAAGTAGTGCATTCTTGTAAAGTAACAATAAATATTCAAATAGTGTGGCATGTCGATAAATTAGTGAGGGGCAATCTAATTTCACTATTTAGTGTAGCTAGCTAGCGTTGCCTCTGTCAATGCCACAATAAATTAAGACGCAGCCAGTGCTCAAACGTCAGCAAGCTTATCAAATTGAAGCGAACTCCAAATCTAGACTACACGTGATTCAATTCATCAAGTCACTGTGTGGAAGTTCCGATCGAACTTGCGAGAATGCGAGCATGGGATCTCCATCACTTTCCGCTGAGGGTGCAAGACAGGAATTGTTGCAATCGAATCTCCAGATGAGTCCGTCAAGCATGCATGCAGATCGATTTACTCCGAGGATAGATTAGGATTAATTAATTAACCCTGGGGTTAAATTGCGGGAGATGGATCGATTAATTAATAGTGCTCTAAGTCCCGGGTTTACATAATAAGAAGTTAAGTCCCCAAATTTCCCCGTTTAGCATGGGCTGATACAATCCGAATCCTCCCAATGATCTTAACTCACCGGAGATTCATAACAACGTACATGCTAATTACAGTGTAAGAGAAAATAATTGTGGCCATGGGATGTCGAATAGTCAGTCAGAAGCCTGGAAACCAATTTGTAAACCTTGAAAATTAAAACCAGCATGCACAAAAATTCAGCCCGGGAATCCAGCTTTCATTCCGTGGCACTGATGATATATTTCTTCGGGAATGAGTGGGACCTGGATTACCTGCAATTTGGGAAGTTCACATTCCGTCAAGCACCGTCTCAACTAAGGTTGACCTTAACGACGGTTATTTTTAGCTGAGATTCTCATGGATTAATGCTTACCAGTGGTTAGAACAGGGGTTAAACCTGCATGAATTTCTTACTTCCATGACAGAACAAAATATGGCCGGGAATTTGAGTTGCACATCTCTCAAAACAATGTGACTGTTTAAATTAAGCATCGTCCTCCACGTTTCAGCTCCATCTCTACAGTCAATCCTCTTGATTCCAGGAAACGTGAGGCACTGTGGCTCTTTTGTCACTTCTCGAAATATACCCTTGGCATCGCAAGCAATGACTTTAATACTATTCATTACTCCCGAAATTCTCTTGATCAGCAATTCGTCAATTGACCTCATTCGATCTGTTAACAGAGTTGAATCGAAGGGCTTCAGTGAGTTGCAATTCAAATTCCTTTCGTGACCAGTGACCAGTGATCTACAGTAGATGAGCTAGCCAACATCGATATGTGTGAGATGAGAATTTGTATAGAACGTAAGGTAGAAGCACCTGAATGTGACACTTGTTTTAGATTTGCAGATTTTGAGAGTAGCTACGAAATGAAATGATGATATGTGCTCGTTAGGAAAGGGAATAGGAAATCAACAAAATTGGTTTCGTATTTTTTTGAGCTTGTATGAATATAATACAAATTTTTGAAAACAAGTATGTAGATGCACCTATTGTGGACACTAGACTACAAGTCTACAACCAAAGTGGACACAGCAAACACTCAAACGCAACACACTCTAATCTTGGATCTCACGCGGGTGATTGGTCACTTCTTGAAAGAGTGACAACTTCTTGAAACCCCACCTGTCTACTTTGAGTCCATTTGTGCTTGGATTGGGTCCATTTGTGCTTGGATTTAGGTCCTTTTTTAGAGGTCAGTTTTAGGTACTGCTACCTTAATGTTCGTTTTTTTTTTGAACAAATGGCAAAAGCCATAATTGCATTTAAGGAACAGAGAACCAGAACAAGAGCCCGAGTCCTAGGACTGGATGCAAAGAACCAGGGGAAAAMCCCGTCCCAAAAAAACTCACAAAACGCTACTGAAACAAACACATGGGAGGGCTATTTTTGTTCCAAATGATGGAGGAATCAGTTCTTAAGGCAAGGATGGGCGAACTGATTCATATAGAATGAAATGTTCATTTGCGTTAGAGCTTTTCCACCGTGGACGCAAGACCAAACGGAAACGCGACTGTTGAGGGGAGAGGGAACTTTTGAGCTCCACCGCATGCACGCCAAAGCCTTTCCGGATTTCTTGGGCAACGCTATAAGCTCCCGTCCATGCCACTTTCAAGGTTTTTTCTGTTCACTCAATAGCTCACAGAACGACTCAATCTTTTGGCAATGGAAGAATCATTCCTCTTCATGACGTCATACATGATGTAAAAGGAGTAAGATAAGGCTTTTGCGTGGGGTGTCGCGCGGATTGGAGTGAGGCAGTTCCTGAAGAAGGGGAGGCGGAAGGGCACCTGCCACGCGACTATGCTCGGAAAAACTCCGTTTCCGCCTCTGGTCACGTCCGCGGGGTGGAGATGCTCTTACATGTAACGCTAAATTTGTGGAAATGGTATTTACCATTTCGGACCTCAGAAATAAACAGTCCTAGATTTTAGATGTTCTGGATCGGAGCACTTGAATCTCACAATTTTGGTGTACACATATACGCCAAGTTGCTGAATTTGACCATACAATCATTAACCCTTGAAGGACGGCGCGGACGTTGTGCGTCTTTTGGATGACAAAAAAATCATCTACGTGGATACTTGCCAATTTTCATCCATTCTTTTTGTGAAAGTGACCACACATATGCCAATCATCATGGGAAGTCAAATTTTAGTGTCTTTAATTGCTTCTGTATTTTTAGATAGCCCTAATACTATAAATATTGTAAAGATTTTCACATGAAAGTGTTTAATTTGTTCGAGAGTGCCCTTCTCGCAATTTTTGAATGGGTAGCATCAAGTGATGGTTAGTACAATTTTTCCAAAGCTTAACATGTGAGTGAATAGTGTTTTTCCCCTCGGTCAAGCACTACATATCACACCCCGCCTCTCCCCACGGTGATAGGTCCGTCCTTTAAGGGTTAAATGGCAGGCAACTTAGAATGTATGTGAGTATGTCTTGAAAGTGACGTACTGTACATGAGGGCGTAGTGAATAGACACACATCAGTGTCTTTGAAATTAAGCAACCCGCGGCTTCCACTTGCGTAAAGTAATAAGTATGTTTCTTTTGCTCCTCATATTCGTGAATTAGCGCCTGCATTATTTAGAATTCAATGACCCCGACCCTCGTTCACCTGTTTTCGTGGCGCAACGAAATTCAAGCCACTGTTTGCCAACTGTTTCCTCATTCCGAGATACATATTGTTCATCTAAATATAGTTCCGTGGATCTTCTGACAAATTAAATGCGCTTGGCCCTGTCCACCAAGCTCCGCTCTCGTAAGCAAGGCGGAGAAAAGTAAGTAATGACGTAAGTCCACATGTAAGTGCTTTAATGAATCAGCTTGTTGATCGATCTGCCACTGATTTATTCGCACTAAACATACTGACCTCGATTTCGTTGAATTGGCACAATTCCACGACTTCGCCACTTTTCAGGGCCTTCCACAGCGTAAATATGCACAGATGAATGTCGTCACAATTTTGGRCTCTCTAAATCACTTCAATTTAACGAAATTGAAGATAGTATTAACGGCTGCAAGCTGCTACTGAAGAGCATCTACTATTCTACTGTAGAATGAGCTTGGCATCTCCTTTTTGCAGAATCAATTGATCGGTCCTGGAGAAGCTAGCCAAGCTAAGAACTCCCGCATATATATGCAGCATGTGCATCCAATCACTTCAATGGACTCKATGGATCGACGCAACCCCCGATATTGATTCCACTCCAAGCATCGGTAGGGAATTGATCATCTCAAACTCGATCTTATGTATTTTATTGCAAATTTATTCAGAGCCACCAGCTCCTGAGCATCAATCAGATCTAGCACTCCTGCTCACTTCAAAGCCAGCCAGCTAGCTAGGTGCACCTCGACCGTAGCTAGAACCATATATTCTCCAAACTACAGTGAGAACTGTTGACAGTTTCGGATTYTGCTCACGGCCGCACGAGCAAGCTAAGCCGCGAGCTGAGTAGTATACTGATATTATTAACGAGTGACACCCCACATCGACCTAGCTAGCCCCTACTGTACCTACCTACCTACATAGCCTAGTACTACTCTACTACTAATACCCATTATTCAATTATTTAAACTAGTGGAAGATAGATATCGACTCACATCAGATTCTATCACAACAGTTCAGATGGGGTACGTGACTCGACTGCATGCTTTGGAAGCCCAAACGACTGAAGGTTGCACTGTCCGAGACGGAGCGGAAGTAATATCGATCGCCGGAGGTTAATTTATAATTATGTATATGATCAATCAATGCACGCATTTCAGTACAACCAGGCGATCGACACTACATGTACTGTAGTGAGATCGAATGACTGATTCAATTTATATAATAATTCGAAAGATTTACGTACTTCCCTTTTTGCCTGATGGTACCGGTGGTGTTGAAATTTGGCCTGCACGACATGCAGTTGCAACCGATGCGACCCATTTCACTGGCTTGGGAATCTTAAGGATCGAGAGCCGTGCATGCATGCAAGCAATCCAGGGCCTACAGTACTGCCTGCATGCGGAGCGACCCAAGCTAGCTATGACTCTGTGAGTAGAAATTAAGAATTGATGCATGCATGACGTCAAGTGTCTTAATTAGGGAGAAGCGGAAACGTAAGCCTGCGCTTGATAGTTAACTACTGTAATTAATGTTGAGCTAGTCAGGCCGGGGGGATTATCGATATCGATCTGCATGCCTGATCGATTGACTGGCTGGCTGGGACCGCTGAGGCATGATGGATGTCCTGTCTTGGGGAATTCCTGTGTAAAATACCACTTTGACATTTAAATTTGTAAAAAATAGGATTTTTTTTTTTTTTTTAAATCTAAAAATTTTGCAATTGAGAAAACATTTTGGTAATGAGATTTGACCAAAAAACTCACCAAAATAATGTTCCATAACTCTAAGAAAAATGCAGAAAGAAACTATTTTTGTGGACTTCCACACCACATAGAAATAAGTATTTTTCAAATTCCTTTGGACAGTAGCTATAAGTCTACTAAGAGACCATTCTCTCCAAATTTCAGCTCAAAATTCGTTTTTTTGAGTACAAACGGAGCTAAAACCCCCAAAATCACCCATTTTGAGAAATATCGGGGCTATTTAAAAATAATAAATTATTTTTGAAAAATTCTCAAAAATCAGAAAAGGTATACAATGGTTATGAGTAGCTTCTCTAGAAATTTTGACTCATTTGGAGCTAAAACATAGAAGTTATGGCCAAAAAATCTAAGGTGTGACGAAACGCAACAAATAGTACAGGTGTTTTGTGCAATCACCCTTATGTATTTGTCTTTCAATGGTGTCAACTAATCAAAGTTAAAGATTTAGAGGACACATTAACTAAAGTCTAGGGACATATTTAGTAGTACTTAGGAATACATGAATGAAAACAGGGATGTTGTTGGATGTTTCTACTTTAGGGACATTGGACAAATATCCCTAGTTTGTATCTGGGTGATTGCAAGAAAGCCCCCCCTGGTTTGTAGCGTTGACTAGTACTAGCAACCTTTTGGAAAACAATATTTAAAAATATGGATAATTAGTATAATATTGTAAATAAGATGTCACCAAAATTTGAGACCCAAAAAAAATTTAGGTCGAAAGTTATTCACAAAAGAGAGTGACATGCTTTTGGAAGAAAATAGACACCTTCACATTTTAATTTGTAAAAAATAGGAAAAATATATTTTTTCAAAAAAAAAAGTTGAAAATTTGGGAAAGCTTTAGGATAAAGAGATTTTACCAAAAGAATGATCTTAAAACCATCTTGGATGTTCAGAAGTGCTCGCGCTAGAGAGCTCTATTAGCACGCATGTAGAGGACATAAAATAATGTTCTTTTGAATTCCATGTGGTGGATGCATGCCTGCCTATTGCAAGAATAGATCAAAAAAATCTCAGCTCTAGATCGTTATTCATTAGTACTCCCCAATACTAAAAAACCTTAAATTGTAATTAAAGTCTGACAAATCATCTTAATTGAAGTTTAAATATAAAATGATTTTTTGAAATTCTCTAAAAAATAAGGAATCTGATTGTTATCAAGCAAGATCTCTCCAATAAAATTTTCAAGTTAATTGGGTTCATACTTCAAAAGTTATAGTGGATGACAACTTCGCCATTCCAAGTGTGACGCAAAGTAGTACTAGTCTTTCTTGCATTCACCCATCTATGGACATTCAACAATGTGGGTGTGTGGAAATTCCTTTAAACGTCAATTATGGAATTCTTCAAAAATTCTATAAGGCCGGTGTCAACCCAAATTCTCCCCCTAACTGATTTAGAGTTTCAAGTTAGATTAACATATAAGGTCCTTATGAAGTTTTAATATGTGCAATCTTAACATATAAGAGAAAGACTAAAGAGTTCAAGAACAATAATCAAAATAGAATATAACAAATTGCCTTCCAAGCGGACCGTCTTTTTATCAATGGTAAAATATGAGTTTATATCTATATTGTTTGTTTTTGTTTTTGTTTATATATATATATATATATATATATATTTATTATTTAAAGAAAAGTCAAGAATGAATGCTCAACAAGGGAAAATACAAGAATGAGACTAAGTAAAGACTCATACCAATGGAGCATACATTGCGAGCAGACCTTCTGCCATTGTAATCACCACCACGTTCTCGTCCGAGCTTCAAATAAAGAGTATCTTAACTCTCTGGATTCCTAACAACAAGATCTACTCAATCCAAAAAGATTTATACTAATATCTTTTACTGCCTAAAAAATATGACTACAAACCCGAGGCTAATAGTTCTCCAACTTACCTCACGATTCTACTTCAGACCTCTCTTTATTTCTACAGTTGTAACTTCTATCTATGTAATCCAAATGAAGTGAAACAACATAATCAGGAAGCACAAAAAATGTGAGTAATCTCTCCTAGTTATTTCGCATAAATTGTGTTCTTTTCTCACAAAGTTATGAACCTTCAAAGATTCAGACCATGAAAACTCTAGGCAGCTAAGTTCTATTCACTTAAACGGCCACAACTTTCTACTCACAATCCCAATTACTATGAAATAAAGTTTGATGGAAAGCCAACAAGAAGGTACAGATGCTCTATAAAAGTGTTTTAGTCAACTCTAAAGTTTCTAACCTTTTACAGATGGGAGAACTATGACTATGTTGAGCACACGCTCAACTCTCAACTATCTTAGATTCACTAATTCCTTGCCTTCAAAAGAGAGAAAGATGGAAAGCATGGAATACAAAGGTATTAAGTAAGGATGCAAGTGTTGAGTAATAAGTTGGAAGTGGTTTAGGAATAAGTTGGAAGTAGTTTAGGAATAAGTTGTAAGTTGTAAGTTCATTTGCCTTCAAGACTCCAATTTATAGCTTATTGATCTTCATCTTATCTTTTGGTTGTTGATTTTCATCTTGTCCTTTAGTTATTGATTTTCATCTTATCCTTTGGTTATTGATCTTCCTCTTGTCATTTGGTTGTTGATCTTCATCTCGTCATTTGGTTGTTAATCTTCCTCTTGTCATTTGGTTGTTGATCTTCATCTTGTCATTTGGTTGTTGATCTTCTTTTTTTTTACACATCACGTCTTTCTTTTCAACAAGTTGTAAGAACTTTTCTAGGACTCTCTTCCCTAGGCCTTCTCTCTTGTCAACAAGTTGTAAAACTTTTCTAGAGCTCTCTTCTGTAGGCCTTCTCTCTTGTCAAGAAATTGTAAGACTTTTCTAGGACTCTCTTCCTTAGGCCTTCTCTTTTGTCAACAAATTGTAAAAAATTTTGGACTACATATATATATCTCTCTATATATATGTAATTCTTTACCAAAGGTTCTTAAGCTACAAATTCTATCCCTAATCTACTACTCCATATAGATATTTTTTTATAAAATTTACAAATATTTGGCTCAAGGCCACATTTAGCTTTTAGGACTACCACTTATCTATTACTCAGAAGACCTATAAATGTCAAATTTGCCCTTGAATTCATGTCTAAAATGCTAAAGTACAATATAAAAAACTAAATGAGCACCTAAGATGAAATCTAGTGCTCACAGCCGACACCCTCAAAACACCAAAATTTATTATTGTGCTTAGTTTTTGTCATTAGATGTTTCCCAACTACATTCGATGGCCAGTTCAGGCTAATTTGCCATATTGGGAACTAGTTACTGCTGGACTAAATTTGAAATAATTATAAAATTATTTTACTTTATTGAAACACTAAAATTATTAAAAATCATAAGAAAATCATAAAAAATATTTTTTCTTCAAAAAAATATTTTACAAATAATTTATTATTATTGTCTAACGTGGCAGTCACTTTGTCATGTCAGTCTTTTGTTGGAATGAGTTTCCACAATCCGAGAACTCAGGGAAACTCGCAACCTTGTAAACTAGTTGTGTTTCATCTAAATGTATTAGATTGGTCTAAATTTCATATTTTCATCTTGGCAAGTGAAAGAAGTTTTCAAAGCACCAAAAAACACAAATTTTGATACTACTTGCGGGTAAAAGTTACGAAAGGTCAAATTTTTTTTTATAGATATTCTACAATCATAAAAACATATAAATATGGAAGGTGTACATACTACATAATGGTGATGGAGGATATGGGTAAGTGGTGCATTTGAGGGGATATATTTGTGATCTTTAGACATTTTTCACTTTTCTTGTGAAACAACATTACAATGTTCAACATTCTTATTTACGTATTTATAAATAACATGAAATGAATCAAATGATCAACATCTCAAAGATGTTGTGGATGATTTTGATCCTTGGATGACTTTGAGTGGGACTATAGAATTGAAAAAAATATATTATTTTTATCCATTTGGGAGGCGGAAGTTGTTGCTTGAATGCATTTTCAAAGAATATTATTGTATATTCTTTCATTATTTCATTATCGGGTTTTTTAAAAAGATGTTCAATATTCCATGGATCAATTGTTTAGGAGTGTATTTAATTTGTCCACTTCTTGCTGTTTTTGGCAAATTACATTAATATGGCAGTTTCCCATATGCCATTTTCAAACTGCGTGGTCTAACTGTAAAGGTGAGATTTAGGATTGGTAAAGATTTAAGACATTTAACCCCTAGAATTCCTTGACTATGCTCTCACCAAAAATGCTTCAAAACTGCCATTTCTAGTACAAGTACCAAATTTTTGAAAAATATCATTTTTCGACACATGTAACCATAGAATCTTGTAGTAGTCTAGTTTGAGAATATGTGGAAAAAATTTCAGAAATTTCCAGCATGTAGATTGCAAGATATTAGCATTTGAAGTGGCAAAAATCCTTTTTTCGGCCCTACGAAAAAATGGGCAGCTGCACTTCACAAGGTCGGATCATTATGAAAAAATGCCCCAAGTGGTAGTGCTTTTTTGGAATTCATTCTTCAAAGCAAGTTGGCTACATACATGAAAATTTTTAGATCATTTTGAGTTGTACAACATATAAGAAAAAAATAGTAAGTATAAAGAAGTAGAGAATGATTCAAAATACTAAATTGTTAATAAATTAGTTATAAAATTAAAGAAACTCCAATCCAAATGGTTGAATTGCTGTAATAAGCAATCTACATCCAATTGCATTATTTTTTTTCAAAAATATTGAAATTTCAATAAAATAAAAGACTTCAAAGTTTTTTTTGGTGTAAGGATTCTCTAACTACCAGCAAACTAAAAAGCCTCGTAACTTTCATCTCAACTATTGAAATGCAATGATTCAAAGCTTTTTGAGTACATATAAATCTAAAGAATGAATTTCAAATTTTTATTTCTTAACCCCTAAGCGCTCAAACGACCATTTTTTGGTCGCTGCCCGACTTCGGGCAGAATTTTCGGGTAGAAAAAAACTTTTTATTTTTTATTTTTTATTTTTTTCCTTGAAAATATTGGGTTGTCTTTCAGTATTTATATTGAAAACTAAGATCGCTACGGTCAGAAAAAAGTAATAAGTGAAATAGCACAATGTGTTTAGAATTTTCTAGTGTTGAAAAACTTACCATTGGAGGAAAGAATTAAAAATTTTATGACTAGATCTAAGGCATTTTTTTACAATTCAATAGAAACCACTATTTTGACTAATCAAAAAAAAATTCAAGTGTTAAGGATAGAAATTGTATTTTTGATGAATTTTTGAAGTTATATCTTGAAAATTCATTTGAAAAGAATCTGAAAAGAATTTTATAATTTTGACCGTACGGATATCTTCTACCTTTTGTGCTTCACATAAACTTCTTTGATGCATACTTCAAAAAAGTTATAGAATTTATATTTTATAACACATTTGTGTTTTGTCCAAACCCCTTGGGCTTTTAGGGGTTAAAAAGGTGATTTTTTCAGATCTACCCTGACTGCCCGAGTTGAGAAGCAAACAACATATTATGCAATAACTCTTGACTCATAATTACGAATGTCATGAAATTTGTGCATATGAAAGATATTCCTCGTCCCCACATTTTGATAAAATCTCAGCCCAAAATATGCAAATCTCCAGTCATACGTACCTGCCCAAAATATCTATGATGCCAAAAAAACTCATGTTGGTCCTTTAGGGGTTAATAGGGTTGTAGATTTTAGACTGCATGGTCCAAAAAATTTAGAACGTATGTAGATTTCAAAGTTCAAACCTCTTAGATAAGTATAGATTTCAAACTAAGCTGAAAATTTGCCGTTTAAATGTAAAATTCAGCATCTTTATTTTTGATGTGAATACTATCCATAAAAATGATATTTTGTGAATTTGAGACCAACCAATGAAATGTGGCTTATTAAGTTCAATTTCCACTTTAAATGAAAAATTTGAAAATTCAATGTTTTCGATTGTTGCAAATTTGAATTTTGGGTCCTCAACCATTGGGTTAATTGATTTCCCACTTTCAAAAGGACTCGAAATCTTTGTTTTCATACCATGATATTCTAAACTACAAAATACACCTATGCTGAAAATTTCAAATTTTTTCAGAATATTTTGTACTCCGTATTTGGTATCAATATTTTCCTTAAAAACTCGCTTAAAAAATTCCATGATAATTATAAATTTGTGAAAAAAAGTCTTGAAATTTAAAATTTTCAGACTTATAGTGTATGTGAGATTTCATCTATAAAAAATAAATGTAAAAAGTTTCATTCATACTTAGTTGCAAAATGGTAACAAACATAGTGAACAATTGTAAAGTTGAATCTGTGGGCACAACATAAAAAAAAGAAAGAAGACTGAAAAGGATTGCTAGATCTAGCCAACAATGCCAACACTACAAATGAAATAAACTCCAAAAAATATATTTCAAAAATATATTTCAAAAAATTTAAAATTGCAGTCTGATGTGGCACCGTGATTCATACAAATTAAATTTTTTTTTTTTTGATTTTTTAGTTTTATTTCAATATTTTTTTTTCAAAAAGAACATAATTTTTAATTTGCACTACTCTTACTGCTAGTCTTGTTGGGTGCTGTCTTTTGGGTGCATAGTGGGTGCATAGTGAGGCATGCACCCAAAAGACAGCATTTTTTAAAAATTATTAACTCAACCCAACCCCTTAGAAAATTTAAAAAATTTAAAAATTTTTAATATTAAAAATTAAATTTTTAAAATTAAAAATTGAAATTTTAAAATTAAAAATTAAAATTTCAAAATTTGCGTCCCCCCTTCCACCTCTTATAATCTTTAGAAGGTAATAGGATGGACAATCAATATGGGATATTTAGTATACATATTCAGTACATGTATTTTGTACATGTATTTTGTATACGTATTCGGGGGTATTTTTAATTTTTGATCTGGGAGCTTGGGTTTGGGGGGGGTATGTGAAGATGGGGAGCCATCTTTTCAGTGCATAGTTTAGGGAGCCTTTTAAAGCACCATCCTTTTTCTAATGATCTATTTTCTAATGAAAGTTTTTTTCAGTTAAAAATCAAACAAATATTTGAAAACTCAAATATAATATAATCTTTTTTTGAAAAAATATTTAATACAAGACTACTAGTATCTTACTTGTACTTCAATATTTTCAAAATTTGCTAAAAATGATCTAGTTCTTCAATTAGTTATGGCAATTTATAAAGTGTATACATTACATGTTTTTTTGGGCCTCAACAAGACCTCAAGTTCCGTGGCTTTTTGAAAAACTAATTTTAATTTTTTTTTTTTAATTTAAATATTTTGACCAACAGTGGTTAGTGGCTAGTTCGCAATATAGGAAACAACAAGTAAACCAAACCAAAAGAATCTTTGGGAGGCTTAAAAAACATCTAATGGATATTTATGAGAGCCATTGTATAATTGGCCATTCAATAATATTACAAATTGTCAATTGTGCTATCCAAACAATTTTGCATAATATATAATACAATTGACTTTTTTGTTTGCATAATCAACATTCGTTTTTTATTCAATTCCTATCAAGCATACCAAATTTTGGTTTCACATAAGGGTGGTTGTAAAAAACACCTATCATTTTTGGCTCAAAATGGCCTTAGTACTAGAGGACGGTGACTTTTGGAATAAATTTTTGTAAATGAAATAAAATATGTAGAGTTTGTAAAGCATTCAAAAAAAATATGTGTGTGAAAATTCAAGCCTCGACAATTTTATCTCTAAAATCTATGCACGCTCAAAAGTGATGGAAAATGCCATGAAAATAGACACTTTGATGTTTTATTTTTTTAAAATAGTGAAAAAATTCAAAAAAATCTCCAAAACAAAGTGATTTCTCCTAACTTGAAAATGCTCCTTCTCAACCATTTTTGTCTTTGGGGAAAAAATTGAGTTCTTTGCACTTGCGCAATGGAGTGCACTTTGAGCACATGTAGAGGGTGGACAGATTATTATTTTTAGAAAATATCCTTGTGGGCCTAAACAACAATAGTAAAAGTTATTATATCCCAATTTTGAGCTTCAAACCTGGATTTTGGGTAAAAAATAGTACTGAAAACTTCCAAAATGGCCAAGATAGACATTTAATTGGGGGCAAGTTCAAAATAATGAAATAATTTTGAAAATCTTGAAAAAATTACTCAATGTATAAAACTACCTCATGTACTTTTATTTTAAATTTCACTTTAAAAAAGCAAGTGATGCAAAAGTTATGAGGAAAAAAACACATGTTTGAAGGCAAAGGGGGTAAAAAATAGGAAAAGTGTTTCCTTCAATCATCCAAAAGCAAAGTTCGATTTTTACTGTTATTTTTCATTTAACCCCTATAGTCCCATTTTCCCGTCAAGGAACAAAATGGATTTTGGGTAGGTTCCTATGGTCTCAATATATGTCTCAATCTTCTGAATTTTTTAGTGAAGATAGGAAAACACGTTAGCTTTCCGAAAATATAACCTTATTTCAATTGGAGTCCAGGAGCAATAGTTATGGCGCAAAAAAGTCCTTTTTTTAGTTTGGCAAGCAAAAATTATCTTTTAGGAAAACTTCAAATAAATTTTTGTTTTAATTTTTTTCAAATAAGTTGTATTTTTGTCTACATAAGAAGCTTTGATTCATTCCATTTGGATTTGTTATGCAAAAGTTATGGACAATCTTAGATTTCGGGCAATTAGAGCATCGTCTTGAAAAATATCTTTAAGGATTCATTTCTAATCTCAGTTTTCACAATTAATCAAAAAAAAAGTTTCACAAAGTTAAGATCTGTTGCTAGAATAACCTCACTGTTAAGATTTGTGTATTTCAATTCCTTCTTAGAGCTATTAACAATTTAGATTTTCCTTCAATCTTGAACCTACTTCTATTTAACAATTTTATAATGAGTGAAAATTAAGTGTATTTTTGTTGAATTTTTTTTCCTTGACCTTCAACTCAGATTTTTTATCATATAATAAAAGAAATTCAAATTCAATAGAGAAAAAATCATAAATTATAAAGGTTCAAAGCCAAAAAATGTAGTTGAGCAAGCTGCAAAAAAAACTTGTTTCCTTCACTTTAAACACAAATACCTTGCAATCTACATGGCCAAAGTTTGTGAAATTTCTTCCACACATTTTTATGCAAGTCTAGTACAAGATCCTATGGTTAGATATGCCAAAAAAACATTTTACATTTTTTTGGGCTCTTTGCTTTAGAAATGGCAGTTTTTTGATGGAAAAAAGGCCTTGGGACTTTAAGGATTAATAATCATGATCTTATACAGTAATTGATTGAAAAGTAATGGTAATGATTTTTTTTTAAATTTATGGATATGTAAGAAACATCCATAAACACATATTTCCTTCAAAAAAATCATCTTCAATAGAGTTTCAAAATTCCCCTTTTAGAACTTCCAATGTTATTCTGAAAATGCCGACATTTTGTAAAACAAATATCTTATATGTTTTAACCTTAGAAATGTGGTTATAGATCCTTGACTTCAAAATTTACTACAATAATTGTTCTTAAAAATATTTCAAAATTTCCAAGTGGAATATAAACTAGCTACACTCCAATAGCTTCATTTTATTAGTTGTATTCAAAAGCATAAGATTTTGTTTTGAATGTTGAAATCAAGTTTTCAAGAAAGAAAAATTCAAAGTATTGAGATACATTGGATAGTGTACCATTTTAACCCCTCAAGTCCCCAGGCATGTTTTTTGGGATTATAGATTTTTTGGGCAGCTCACTATAAGTGGAGTTTTCCTTTGTTTTCTTTGAAATTTTCACACAACATGTGCCCGAGGAGTAACTTTAAGGCACAACAATTTCATAACTTTTGACTTAATGGCTAAAAGTTATGAAAATTGTTGTTCTGCTACTGCAATCAGTCACATCTGATTTGTTGCGACTTAATTAATCAATTAACAACTAAGGCCATATTCATTATATTGAGACTTTATGTGGTCTTATTTTTATCTTCGACTCGAAGATAAACCACTTCATATCCTTACTAGTATTTTTTTATAAATAGGTAACAACACCAACTTTTAGAATGTGATTATAGGGTCACTATTTGAGCTTGATTTATTTTTTATTTCACTTACTATTTTCTTAAATGAATTTTCCAATAACTAGCATTCTGTCTCAAAATCTGCAAAAAGTCTCAAAATAACGAATATGGCCTTAACTGATTAATTAATTAATTAATCTATTTTAATTCCCAGTTCCATACTTTAGACGGATGGTGACCATGGAGTTCACTCCCACTGTCTGCTGATCCATGCATCGTATTCACAGCCCCAGTAATTTAGCAAACCATGGTGAACGGATCCATAGCAGATCAAATAAGGTCTCAGGTAGGTAAGACATTCTGGACAAGATCTAAGGTAGGTATAAGGTAAGACAGCCCATTGTGGTCAGAATTTGGGGTTTGACCTCACGCTGCTGTTGAAATTTTTCAAATTTTCCCCCACTTAAAGACAAGTGTGAGAAACAACAAGTGCAATTGAAATTACATTTTTTCCATAAAGTATGAATTTGCTAGGAATTTTTGAAGGATTCAGTTTTCCATGGCCCAACAGGGTTTGTAGACTACTCCATAGCCAACAAAATCTGAATCCATGATGGTCATCTCACTACCTAATGCAATCACAATATTTTCTAACATGGAATGCCTAAAAAAGTCAATCCTTGTAATGAATTTCACACTCAAAAGTTGGAAGTGCCTTATATGGTCACTAATCACTCCATCACTACCATGTAAGACATTGATTGTGGCCCAAATCTCACAAAACTAAAAAAAAACACAATGAAGCCACTTCATAGGTGACCACAATGAAAGAAATAACAACAATGGGTTGTCTTACCTTACCCAAAAGTGCTACAAATTGGTGCTGTGCATAGTACTACTATAAGGTTGTTTAGATTTTGTATTGTCTTGTTGGCAAGAAAAAGGAGTTTCCAATGCATCAAAGAACACCTCATTTGGATATAATATGCAAATGTATTTATGGTCAAAGCTTGTTTCTAAAAGCGCTCTAGCCAAATAGGTACATAATAGAAATTATAAATGTACAACCACTATAGATGGCGCTTTTAGACATAGAGCAATTTTGGGGGTACCCACCTTAGCCCTTGAACAATATGGCGCACGTTTTGTGTCCGATGATTGACAGAGTATCCAATTGTACAACACAGAAGTACAACTATTCATCCACAAAATTAGGGGTGGAAAGGCAAGGTCTTCCATAGTACTTTGATTTCCAACGAGTACTTTTGGAATTTTTTTAACTAGTGGTTCTCACAGTATCAAAATTGATGATTTCCACGGTCATCTGTCCGTCCTGATTTGAAGAAAACATTTGAAGAAGGGGGAAGTATTGATTTTTCCTTCTTCAAATGTTTTCTCTGCTACCCTATAAGGTGCAGCTCATTATTTGTATACAAATGGAAAAAATTAGAAGAATTCTTCCATGAGACAATGGCTTCATCTATAATGTTGTCTTTGCGGAAGGCGTTTGTGGGATCTTGATAGGTGGTGGGCCGTTTAGTAGGTAACCCCTCCCCCATCATCTTTTTAAAAAAAATTATTTCACTATAAGAAAATGGGGGTAAAAATGACTTGTCCACAATGACTGCACCCACAAGAATGACTGCAAAACAGTCATTTTGTAGTCATTGTTGTCATTGCAATCATTGTGGACAAGTCATTTGTACCCTCATTTTTTTGTAGTGTTTATTCTTGAATTATTTAAAAAAAAACAAAAAAAACAAAATTTCAGACCCTACAACTATGTCTTAAAGTCTCCAAGTCCGCTCCCAATGGTTGATACCCTCCAAGATTGTTTTAATTTTGAAGTGTATTAGCCAATAGATATTGCTTGAAGCCAATTGAAATCCCCCAAATACTTAGAGGAGGTGACCAAATATCCCGTAATTTTTGAGCGGCACTAGTTGATTTCGAGTGCTTTAAAATTTCCTTTGGTTTTGCATCGATTGATTTTGAAATGAAACASTTATTTCTCCAAATCCACTAGTTGACTTTGAACTAATTGACAAGTTTTTCCAATCATTGGTTTAGACGCTTTTAATTCCAATAATTCAAGAACTACTTTCCCACTCATTGCTTCCTACTTTCTTGCTCACTTATGTATCATGAACTTATTGATCCAAACCTTGAAAATGGAAAAAAACATGTATTCCAAGGATAAAATGGAAACCTATTCCAACCTTGATTGGAAATACTGCACCCTATTGATTATTGATGGGGCACGGATTAGTAATGGGTGCCTTTACCATAAAATTTATTACAGTAGACATTCCTCCCATGAAATATCCTGTAAATCAATAAAACATTGTCAAGAAATATTGATTGTTGGTAACAGCCTAACAATATGAACCATGTACAAACATTAAGCCCTTCCTGAATGTAATAACTTCTCTACAACAATGTGTCACACCACACTAGGCCCAATTCTATTGCTTTAGAGAGGATCTACTATAAAGTTGAGGTACCTATTACTAACTGGTGCCCCATCACCAATCAATAAGGTGCCGTATTTCCGACCAAGGGTGGAACAGAATTCCATTTTGTCTTAGGAATGCGTGTTTTTGATTTTTTTCAAGGTTTGAACCAATAAGTTCATGACACATAAGTGAGCAAGAAAATATGAAGTAATGAGCGGAAAAGTAGTTCTTGAATGATCAGAATTGGATGACTTTAGATGTTGGTCATGGGTCAAGCCCAACTTTTGCCTTTCAAAATACATAGTAATTTCAATTCTAAAGATAAAATTATCAAATTTTGCAATCTCCTTTATTTATGTCAATTCACCTTTGAAAAGACTTGCTTTGCCTAGCACTACCCTAGATCATGTCAAGAATTGCTTATTTGATCGGTTATGGGTACCTCTACCTTATTCCATTGTGAATGTAAACCCATGTCATAGTATTGAAGTTGAAAATTGACATCTAAAGACCAATCCATTTCCATGATTCCACCATGACTGATTGTTGTTGGAGAGAACCATCCCTGGAAGTGTGTTTATTATAATTACACTAAACAGTGAAATTAGGTTTTCATTCACTCATGCTACAAATTTTTTTTTTTAGAATACTATGCTGCCAACTATGCTGGATTGCTTATACTGACAATTTTGGGTGCTTCCACCATATGGTGCATTGTTTGTTTGCCTGTGCCATCCTTGGCATCTTCAATTGGGTAACAACCAAGGCTTGTATTTTGGGCTTTCTAGTGCCATACTCCACCCAAACAAATTAATTTGGCTAAAAAATTGGCAGGGTGATTGCAAGAAACACTTGTCCTATATTTTATCCCCTTGCCCGTGGATAGGTATTTTTTTGCTCATAACTTTTGCACAATTTGATCTTTTGGAGTGAAATTTGGAACAAAGCTACACGAGGTATTTTTAGACATTGAGTAATTTTTTCGAAATTTTTGAAATTATTATACTATTTTTAACCTGCCCCCGATTGGGTGTCTACCTTGGCCATTTTGGAGGTTTTTAGTACTATTTTCTATCCAAAAATTCGAATTTCAAGCTCAAATTTGAGATGCAAGGACTTTTACTTAAGTTACATAGGCCCACGAAGAGATTTTCTAAATATAATAATCTATCCACCCTCCACATGTGCTCAAAGAGCACTACCTTTGCACAAGTGCAAAGAACTCAATTTTTTTTTCCAAAGACAAAAATGGTTGAGAAGAAGCATCTTCAAGTGAGGAAAAAAGGTTTTTTTTTGGAGAACTTTTTGAATTTTTTTACTATTTAAAAAAAATCAAACATCAAAGTGTCCATTTTCTTGGCATTTTCCATCACTCTTTGAGTATGCATAACTTTTAGAAATAAATTTTCGTTGGTTTGAATTTTCAAACATGTGATTTTTTGAATCCTTTACAAATTATCCATATTTTATTTCATTTTCGAAAATTTTATTCCAAAAGTCACAGTACTCCAATACTAAGGCCATTTTGACCCAAAAACGACAGGTGTTTCTTACAACTACTTGGCAATAAACCATGAAGTTTTTTGCCAAAACACTACAAATCAAGAGAAAAATTTGGAAGGAACTGCCAGATTGTGGATGAAAACATACTAATGGACACGTGATATGCATCAGGAAAGTACCCCCCATTGAAACAATAGTGTTTTAATGGATTCACAGTCCAACTTTGAAAATGTTTTGTTGTAATACAACATTAGTACTAATGTAATGGTTTTTTCAAGGGAGGCATTCTATTTGTATGTATTAGTATTGATGTTGTACTACAACTATACATTTTCAAAGTTGGACTGTGAGCCCATTGAAACAAAACAACATTAGTACTAATGGAATGGGGTGTTAGTTCCCGATGAGTGTGGTAATGTGATATTTCCTATCCAATATGTAGATGAATGTTGAAATTTGGAGCACCACTATAACATTTTATATAGCCATTGTGGCACTTCATAAAAAAATGAAAAAAAAAGCGCTGGGGTGACAAGGACGAAATTTCGTAGTCTTTCAGTAGGGCGGAGTTTAGTGAGACATTCTTTCCGGCTTTCCTTTAGCTTTTGAATTTCAACTTCTGTTGTCTTGTCGGACATGATGGGATGGGTGCCCCATTTTTTAAATTTGGCCGTGACAATTGCTGCTGCATGTTGACTGTCGTCGTCTGAATAAGATAGCCAGCAAGGCCCCATGCAAACAAACCTTTCCAGCATGCAGCACCGGACGGACGGAAGCACGGACGGACGGACAGAAGGTGGAGGAAGGGAGGAAGGACGGAGCCTTCTGTTAATTATCAATAAAATAAGCTTATTAAAGTGGGGGCGGAGGGGGCGGAAGGGCGGAAACCTTATCTGGGCCCTGGGCCCATCCGACGTGGACTATAACTACAGTAGGTCTTTTAGGAACAAGTACGGGAGGTCTCGAATAGACCTCCGTCACTCGTTGCTGCGGACTCCTATTGCTGCGGGCGGGCTCCTCTTTTTAGTAAAATCTCACCCTCTATGGGTTTCTTTCCTATTGGGAGGAAGAAAAAGACGGGCAACTTGTAAAATAAACTAAATTATTAATGGCCCTCCATTAGTGTGCATTAGTTTCAACCCAGTTCCTTTTTTGTTGACATTCTAACAAATTTGACATGTGGCCTCATAGCTACCAATATGGTGTGGAATATTCCACACCATTTTGTGGGGGAAAGGCAGTTTGTAGTGCTGCTACTGAATGTTGTGCTCATTGTCCCAACCAAGGGTAAATTCTAAAAATGCTCCCTATTTTGAACAACCCTCTTTACACAAGATATCTTAGGTAGTTACGTATGAAGTCAATTGGGGTTGGATGTTTATATAAATTTTTGTCACAAGGAGCAAACAATTTTTTTTTCTCTGCCCTTAAAGTGATAGTTTCACAATCTATACTTGAAATCTCGGGGGGACACTCAATGTAATATTTGGCATACACCTGCGATAATCACCTATTTAACAGGGGGCTACATAAACCTTATAAAATTGATTAAAAGATATGGTTTTTTCTTAATAAAGATAAAATTTGATAATATATAGCATGCTACTTTACTTATAACCGTGTTTTACAATTTTTTAGCATTGTATATTACATGTACATTGTTTATAAAATTTACCTACAAGGAATATATTGGACCCTATTTTTTATCGCACGTAGTTTCTACGATTTTCGCCAGTGCCCCCCCAAGCTTGAAATGTGTCTAGTACCTTTAGGAGATGAACCATATTTGTTCCATTTAAAGTCATACAATTTATTAAAATAGAAAAGGTTTGGTTAATCTTCACTCTTGGGTGTCTTGGTTTTGTTGAAATTGGAAAAATGTTGCCTCCCTCAAACTAGAAGTTAAAACACCCTCGTTGTTGACTTAGGTGTGTCTTTATTTGGCAATATATTTGTATGGGCTACTTTTATAAATTATAACAAAGCAAAACTTGATTGTTCAAGCACTTCCAAAATTTCTAAAATTTATGGACCAATAGATTTAATTGTAAAGTATGTGCAATGTGTGACCAAAAGTTGGACTTTTGAAAAATAATAAGGGTGATTGCAAGAAACACTTCACATTTTTGGCTCAAAATGCAATTTTTGGCCATAGAATTTTCAGTATTAAGTCATACTATCAAAACTATGTGTCAGCGGCGTGCCTGCAAATTTAAAACGTCGATTCATGGCACTTGTAGATATAAATTGTTGATTCAATACTATGCAATACTCTAGACTGTTGCATAGTATTGCTAAAGCCACTAGGAGCAGAAAATAGCTGAAAAGTGGTATATGGACCTTTTCATTTTTAATAATTCAATTTTTTATAAATCCATGAAAAAAGCCATTTTGCTAGACAAGATTGTGCTCGCATTACACCAAAGAGTTCATGTAGGAAATTTTTTCTCTCTATTTAGCCTTTGTACAAAGAAAGGTCAGTTTGACCCCATGTGCACAATAGAGATGTTGCTATTTTCATAAAAACTCATTGTTAGTCCTTGTAATGTTAATAGACCTCCAACATGTCCAATTTGTGGCTTCAAATTCTTATTTTTGAATAAAAAAAATAGGACTAAAACCCTCCAAAATGGCCAAGATAGACACTCAATTGGGGGTGGATTAAAAATAGTAAACTAATTTTAAAAATTTTGAAAAAAATACTCAATGTCTGCAACTACCGCATGTACCTTTATTCGAGGTTTCATGCCAACTGGACAAATAATGCAAAAGTTATGAGCAAAAAACCACCCATCCAAGGTCTAGCGGGACAAATAATTGGAGAAGTGATTCTTGCAATCACTCATAAGACAAAACTCTTTGGAGTAGTGCCCAAATTGTGATCTAATGGAGTTTGATGTCATTTTTCTTTTCTACTATTATTAGTTGACCCTTGAAAAGCCTTTGGGGATTTTTTATACAATTGGTATCTAGCCTTATAACTTTTCAATTGTGATTTTATATATGAATAGTGATACATTGTTATTTACTTACTATCATGAACATTAATTTACTTTGTATTGAAAAGTATTTGGTAAATAATTTTTTCATCAAATACCACCATATTCATAATATATTATACAACCACAAAAGCATTTCAACCCTTCTAGGATTAAACCTTGCTCTATCACCCAATCACAAACACAAGATGAACTTTACGATTGACTCTAATATCCCCAAAATTATTTGAAGGCCTTTATTTCATTTTGATATCTAAATTTTCTAAGAAAACCACATAATTTGAAAATTAAAAAATGATATTATGCACAGTATGAATTCCAAAATTCAATTGTTTCAACACACAAGTATTGAAACTGTACACAGACACAGTATCAACCAAACAATTTACGTTGCTTCTAAGAAATGCTTAACCCTTGAACAACGCCGGGGTGACCGTGGAAATCATCAATTTCTAAAACCATGGGAATCACTGGCATAAAAAAATCCAAAAACAATTGTTGGAAGTCAAAGCACTGTAGAACATCTTCCTTTTCCACCACAAATTCCAAGGATGGATAGTTGCATTTCTGCCCTACAAAGAAAGATGCTCTTTCATTCATCGACCAAGAAATGGCTGCGGCGTCATTTAGGGGTTAACCATTCAAGGAAGGACTAGTGACCATGGAAATCATTCATTTTGATACCATGAGAATTAGTAGTTTAACCACTAAGGGACCAACATGCATTTTTTTGGCTACATAGCAATTTTGGGTAGGTACTCGTGATTGGAGATTTCCATATTTTTGGCCCAAATTTTAATAGAAGGTCGGGACGAGGAATATCTTTCATATGCACTAAATTTCATGACATTCGGAAATATGAGTCAAAAGTTATGGCCTAATATGTTACTTTTTTTTTAAGATGGGAGTTCAAGCAAATTAGTCAAAATCACTTTTTTCATAATCAAAAATTTGAAATTGTTTTTTCATAGTTATATATACATGGAAAGCTTTGTATCATTCCATTTTGATGAATGAAGTAAAAGTTATAAGGATTTTTTGTTTGTGGACAGTCATGGATTCTCTACTCTAAAATGAATTTGTGTGTCCTTTATCGTACTCAATTTTCAATATTTTTGGAAGAAAAGAAAATCAATAAACCACATGATGTACTGGACATTGTTTATTACAACATTGCAACCATTGGGATTGGCATTTTTCAATTCCATAATTAAATTCTTAACAATTTAGTATTTTGAATCATTGTCTACTACTATCTACTTACTATTTTTTCCTATATGTTTTACAATTCCAAATGATCTGAAAATTTTCAAGCATATGGCCAACTTGTCTAGAAAAAATAATCCAAAGAAGCACCACCATTTTGAATATTTTTTCATAGAAAAGTGAGGTTGTGAAATGCAGCTGCATTGTTTTTTTGCAGGGCCAAAATAATGATTTCAATGAATTTGAATGCTTATATCTTGCAATTCATGTGGTGGAATTTCTGAAATTTTCACCACATGTTCTCAAGTCAGCATACTACAAGATCCTATGGTTACATATGTCAAAAAAAGATTTTTTTCAAAAATTTGGTACTTCTACTAAAAATGGCAATTTTGGATTATTTTTAATAAAAACATAGTCATGGAACTTTAGGGGTTAAAATAATCCAAAATTACTCGTTGGAAATCAACATATTGTAGAAGATCTCGGACCCTTTCTACACAAAATTCTAAGGATGAATAGTTGTACTTCTGCCTTAAGTAGATTGATTCTGTGTCATCCATCGGAAGCAAAACGTCCGCCTGGACGTTCAAGGGTTAACAAACAATATTTTCAGCAAGGCGACAGGAGCAGAAAGCAGAAACGTCGTGGACAAGAAACAGTGCCGGCATTTCAAAAAAAAGATAACAAAACTTTTTCGCACAAATGGAAAGGAGACGGATTCCATGGTACAGTACAAGAAGAGTACAAACAAGTTTGAATGACAAATGATATACCATAGCCACAAAGGAGCGGAGCTGGTTTGTCCTTTCCTCTAGGGAATCCTGAATTCTTTGAGTGTTTTTGTTTTGTTTTTTGAACAAATGGACGAGCCATTGCACGTATTCTCTGTTCAGGCTTCTATGTCCTTCACTCATCAGCGTGGTCATAACCAATCCAAAAATGCAGGCTGTTTTTTAAAATAAAATCAGCAATTGTAGGCCGCAAAATCTGCCTGCTTTTGTGGGTACTGTACAGGATGCGTGAATGCGGCTAGGATATAGTGATTCCAATTGCAACTGTGCCGGCAAYTCTCGWTTTCCCAGCTCCGTCATGTTCCTTTTGGGTGAGCAGTGAATTCTATTGTAACGTACGCACCCGCTCCGGTGCTTTGCTCGGCATCGATCATCACAAGTGCATGTCCTTCCTGGCCTTTGGTGTTTTGGTGCACCTGATTCCTTGTGTAAGATCGACTCTTTCGATCCCTCGTTCGTACATTCATTCMTTCTCACGTGCAATTCAACTTGAGTTCCCAACGTAACGTAACTTAATTATGCTTCTTCAATATCTACTGTTGTACTTCACTGTTCATTTCCAATGCATCCAAAKCAGTGACGGAGCTTGGGACCCAAGTTAAGTTACAGGAAGTCAAGTTTAGTCCTCCTTCAGTCAGATCGACCCGCCTTGTACTGTGGGCCCGCAGCTTCCCTGTCATCGGAGTCCGTYCACCTAGTGGACAAGTACAAGTCAGCTTTAGCATCTGAACGTGAGGTTGGCAACAAAACTCACAACTGGTGAATCTGAAGTTCTCTCCCATTGCAGTCACCGAACGGAAGGAAGGAAGTTGGGCTGGAAAAGAAATGGAGATGGTGAGTGGGTACCGGTCCAACACTCGGCCGCTTTGGGCTGGTACTGTGCCTTGTTACTACTCCCTCTGTCCCTCTAAATTATAAAAGACTCCAAAAATGTTCTACATGAGGGATTTGGTCTTTGTGTTAGCAAATCAAGAAAATGCATTCAAGAACCAAATCAACCAATTAACCCATTTCATTTGTGTCAAAAAAATCCCAAAAAAACACAATAACCCATTCCTCAAATCTATGCAAAATTTTCAGCTTAGGTGTTGTAATTTAGGCACCCAAAACCATATAGAATGAGCCATCATATTTGAGCGAAGTTTGTGAATGCTCTCGGCTATATGACAACAATGGGATTCTAAATAGGTGTTCCAATCTAAATACCCACCACAACGAGGAAACCTAGCCTACTTCATGAACAAATTTTCATTGCACCCAATTGGCCCAAATGGTCACCAAACCCATCATCAACACTGCTATATGAGGAAGCAAAAACTACAACTAAAGGTGCCTCATAAAAAGAAGGCCAAGCTTGCTAGGAGAGGAGTGCTCCACCCATATTGTTCCAACTGCCCCCACAAGGTCATTGAACATGGTCAAAGCTGACTCAATAGTCTCAATCGCAAAATTACGTGGTTTTATTGGTGGAACACAAAACATGCCCAATTTGAAGGGTTTGAGAGGGACATCGGGAGTACTATTAGATTGATTGATCAAAATGATGCACCAAGGTGCGGATGCTCTTATTAGCCCTACTCCTAAGCAAATTGTGTCTTTCAAAGGGACAACTTCCATCCCAAAGTGGTCGTGAAGGGACAACCCAAACGTCAAATGACAAAGTTGACAAGCCCCTCGTGGTCAAATTTTTGCCCTGAACCTGGCCCCCGTGACCCAGCCTTCAAGGCCCTCGTGAAGACAAAGGACTACAGTAGCGGCAGCAGCCGGATGCTATCTACAGTAGCTAGCTAGACTAGTATATATATTAGGCAGTAGGCCACATCCACACGCATCATGATTGCAGGGCACGCAGGTCGAGATGCCTGCCCAGGGGAACTGAAGAGCCGGCTTGCCCCACCTCCGCTTCCTTTCTTCCTTTCTTCCTCCCTCCCTTCCGTCAGTCAGTCATGAGATGCCCCCCCCCCCAATTCATGCCTGGGTCCCCAGCTAGAATTCTGCGTCACACGTCAAGAGACTGCCTGCTGAAGGGCTACGGCTACGGCTAGAGGCCTGCTTCCTGGAGGCSTAGCCGCCTACCTCTAGCTCTCCCCCGAGTGATTCCAATGATAGCGGTCGCACTTCGATGCAAAAACATTCCAAGCAGATCAGACGGAGTCGCTGCGCTGGCCTGGCCAGGCATCAGCAAAGCCCAGCCGAAATAGTAGTCTAGCGACTCTAGTCTACTGTAGTTCACTCACTGGCACTTCCGTCACTGCTGGTCCGTCCRTCACTCCRTCTCTCATAGATTGCATCGCTCGGTACAACTGCTGCAGCGGTCCACCAGGGAGCCAGACCAGACCCTAGATCTCGGCAGAGGAAGAATGGCGGGGACTTCCGTCCTTCAGTTGTACCGGAAGGACTGCAGTAACCTATTCTCACTGTAGCAGACCTGCCCGAGACCTGATATCTATCCCAGTCGTGGAAAAATAAAATAAAATAAACAAAAATCTCAGCCTCCGTGGAAAGCTTGGAAGACTAGAATAAACGTCATCCAGATGAAAAGGAGATGGCAGCGGAAAACGGCTTGCCTGCAGGTGAAAAATAGCCAATTCGAAGTTGGGTAAGAAATGAGTAGGATATTATCAGCCTATTTCCAGAACTGCAAGCACACTACGCTGTAGGACGGATCGATCCTGGCGGGGGACCAAGCCACCAAGGGCGCATTGTTTAGTGGGTCGCCGTTGATCGAAATTCCATTGTCGAATAAATTATTAGCACGAACTGAACGGAAATGATAACCTCTCATGAGTCTCATCTGGGATTTGAATTCTCGAGACTCGGAAATGGTAAAAACAACAAAAGCTTACCGCGGAATCTAAGTTATGCTACTGTACAACAGAGCTCTTGACCCTCAGCCAGTCCAGTTTGAAGCACTCAAGTGTTGGGCTCATGATGCTCATCACTCCCTACTCTAGGCTGGTCAGCAGCTGCAGCAGGTAACTGAATGGTGAGACTCAATAAATAAATGAAAACAAATAAATAAATCTATTAAAATTCCCAGTGGTATAACTTAAAGGGGGATCATGATCACTCTCATCTGAATCGCACGACTCTTAATGCTCTAYACCAGGCTGAATAGTCGTCGGCTCGCCGCCTGTTCTGGACAAGTGGAAGAAAGAAGAAGAAGCTAGAAGCAGGCAGCAGGACGACGGTAGAGGACGAACGAGAACAGTACGAGTTCTCACAATCTGACTCAGGTGCTGCTGCAGTGCATACCTGGTGTAATAACTTAGTACTGTAAGGCAATGGTGGTGTAGACTTTGCGTACACCATATCCGTCGAGTACCGCTTCTGAGCTTGATCCAGTGGAGATTCAATTAGAGTAAGCGTGCAGAATTTTCCAGTTCAAGGTTGTGTTGAGATAGTTTTGGCGTTTATTCGTCGAGATCGTGGTCGATGTACACACACCGGGGCGTAGACGAACTCAATTCTTGTTGAAGCTCATACTTCTTCAGAATCAAAACCATTCTAAGCTTGGCTGCTCTTGTTCTGGTGCTTTCCTCGCTCTTCGCATTTTTCTAGTTTGACCGGGCGGAGCAAGTTCTATTGCTCTTCTTAGGGTGCTTGTCCTCGCAGCAGGACTCTGCATTTTTCTCTGAATTTTTGCGAACTTGATGTCCTAACTTTTCCTGCTTGAAATTCGTTTCTTTCCTTTTCTTCTGTTTTGATGATTGGGATCTGCGCACAAATGCTTGGAAAGTTCGAATCTAACAAGGGTTCATGTTGGAGTGAGTCGAGTTGACCGACTGCTGATAGAGAACATGCAAGGCCATTTGCAGGGACTCATTTCAGGAATGGATTGTTTGTGCAATAGGTACGAAGGGAGACTCTGAAAATACCGCCTTCAGGTGGRAAGAAGAAGAAGAAGAAGAAGAAGCCSTACGTGTCAAGACCTCATCCCACCTCTTCAATGAGTCTAATCGATGATTGCAACCAACTGCCGTCCATGGAGAACTGGTAAACACTGACATCATATCTTCCTCATGGCGAGTGACTGCCGGTTGCTTTGATCATCCGCTCTAGAAGCTATGATCATCTGCTCTAGAAATGTGGATTTCTGGGACTTCTTAGGAACCTCTGTACATCAATCTTCACCACATMCATCACCAACACTGACGTTCGTCGTCCCCAAATACTGGTTTGTCGACAAGAAGCCCAGTGTATGAGTGTACTAGAGAGAAATTAGCCTGAATTTCGCTAAGTTACGAGCGTTTGGCAGGTTGAACGCGGGAGCCGAATGGACCGGGCACCATGGTATCATTGAACCCACGCCCAGCGCCAGCGCCAGCGCCCCCTTATTATTCTACAGCGACGCTGATCCCTCGTCCACCCCTGGCAGTGCGATTTCGTTGTTCGAGGTCAAGGAAGACGTGATCACACACCCTTTTCTGAAGCTGGATGCTCAGGAAATCTGCAAGGAGAATCCGGATGCGCTTCTGGTCAGGACTGTGAACCCCAGCAAAATACTTTCTGAGCAGCAGGGGAATTCGGCGACAATGGCGCCRTCCGCGTCGAGATTGTTGGATCGGACGCCGAGTTTAGACGGCGGTGCGAGTCTGTACTTGGAAAGCGACAGCCCGCGGGGCCCGTTGTCTCCAGCTGCGCTCCAGCTTGGGAAAAGATCTCCGAGGCCGGTTTCCAACAACAAGCGCCCTCTGGTGGAAGATGCCTCGGACGCCACGTCCTGGATGCCCGTCTGGGATCTCCAAACCCCGTCGCGAAAATCACCCAAGCAGCAGCAGCAGCAGCAGCAAAACCCTGTTGGGTACGCGCCCTGTGTGGCCATGGCCGCGGCCACCCCCCCGCTCGCAATGCCGGCCGCGGCGGCGCCGTCGTCGTTCCTCCCAGTGCCAGCGGCCGCGGGAAACGCCGCCATGGCTGCCCCCGCCATTTTGTTCCCGACGCCACTGACGCTGCCCAACGTCCCCAGCATGGAAGAAATTGCKCAGACGCGCCCGAAGCGACGTAACGTGCGTATCTCGAAGGACCCCACGAGCGTGGCCGCCAGGCACAGGCGTGAGCGGATCAGTGATCGKGTCCGCGTGCTGCAGCATTTTGTGCCGGGGGGGACCAAGATGGACACCGCTTCCATGCTGGACGAAGCCATCCATTATGTGAAATTCCTGCAGCAGCAACTCCAGGTCAGGTCACTGAAAGCCATAAGGTTGCTCAAACTTGTCTAACGATCCCAATGCGATATGATGCATTTCATTGCTACGAGGTTCCGCAGACCTCTGCATCTCTGATGCAATTGCTTGCTTGCTTAAACACCGGTTTTCTAAAACAGTGGATGATGTTTTTTCTTCTTTTCAATATTGAAGATTCAATTCTGACAAATCTGAGTTCGCCGTATGGCACAGATCTTGGAGCAGCTCGGCAACAGCTACGATCCGAGGTTCATGACGCTGGAGGATCCCGTGATGATGCCCCCAGGTGACCATTCCGTCCGGCCATTTGACCTAAACCGCGCCTGTTACCCCACCTTCCCGTCCACCTCCGTGGCGCAGCCGACTTCTTCTTCTTCGCAGCAAGCGCTGCTGCCGACATGGCCAACCACGAAGGCGACGAGCCCCTTCTGCAGTCAGGGGTTCCCGGACTCCGCCCAGGAGCAGTTTTGTCACTAGATTGACGGGATTCAAACACGGAGATAGCGTAGGCTTCCAAAAGAGACCATAGACCACCATGCAATCCTGAAACGAAAATCCAACCAAAACTGTGGGACGACCGAATTAACACATGGCGTCCCGATGGTGATGACTACTGAAAATCGACGTTCTTCGACCTTGTGACGGAGGCGACAACTGTTGGGAGGCCATTTTGAGGGAAATGCATGGAAGTGTGAATCGAACAGCTTTGAGTCAATTCCATAGCTAATCGATCACCCATGCCTGACTGCTAAGGACGCGTCTCCGTTCTCGCTCTGCTGACCAAGTGGGATTAACACTATTGCCGAGGAAGGAATTGCGAATGAATTTCTTGGACATGGCGAAGCTTGAATGCACTTCAAGCGCTTGACAGCAGACTGAGGAGGCAGACGAAGCTACTRAGTGACGGARWAGGAGGGCTGCGTTGGTAAYCAAACCCTAAACYYCGCGCTCCTCTGCCCGATCGATTKCGGTTGTCCTTGGCAGCAATTTTGTGAGTGTYCGTTCTCGRACAATTTTGTATCGTTTGTTTCCGTTCTTTTCTTCGATCTTCTCTCCTTGTACAGTAACGATTTCAATACCCTGTGCCCGCTTTATTCGGCAAGCACCTGGTCTGCAATCAGCATTAATTACAGGACTGAAAAGGCAGGATTGTGTTCCTTACGAGTGGAAGGGTGAYAGTCAGGAACAGGAACACCATTTCAATCGTTTCTGCTTCCATCGCAGGATCTCTCTGATTTCAGCGCTGACCTATGTGTGAATTTCACGAGAATATTTATTGTTTGTTCATTCCTCTCCCTGTTTTTAGCGACGGGAATCATTGCATAGTGGTTGGGTCATTCTGTGTCAGATGGCATAGTTGATCGATCGCTTAGCTGGGCAGGGAGATGGGAGAGGACTCCTTGTTCCAAACTGTAGAGTACATAAAGCAATGATCATGTATTGCCCTTTTCATGAGGCTATGTAGTGGGCCGTCCAACTCCAATATCGTTCCTGACTTGTAAACATTCTGCGAATGATTTGTCCAGCTCTAGCTGTTTTATCTATCTTGATGTTTCSGACTCACCCACTGTTAATGGTGACTGCGGTATTGTACAATTGATTTGTATGACTAAACCAGCGCACAAGAAGTCTGTCGAGTATTCGTCAAAATTGCCAAGATTTCACGCGAAGAGCAGTCACAGCACCTACCGACATGACTTAACGGAATTAGAACACAGATAATCGCCAGAGGGCTCGAGTAACTTACGGCACACATCTGCTCTTCAATGTTGGCATGATCCGAAATTGCAGGCGATTGCCCATACAGGAGTTACGTGGCTCCTTATTACGAGCCTTTTCAGAATGTTGGACAATCAAACAGCGGCATTAATTTCAGCAACCTTTTCCCTTGCGATCTGGTTACGATTGCAAACTTGTTTGTAAAATTCTCTCGCAAGTCGGGCGATTGAACTGAGGAAAAGTGGAGTGAGTATTTTTCGCCCCTTTTTCGATTGTCCAACACAGATTGTGCAGTGGTTTCGGGGGGTGATGTCGGTGGCATCCAATCCAGTCAATGACACTTAGCATCTCCCCTCATCCTCAGAGCCTGTTGGTGCATTGTATTGATTCACGCAATGCACGTATGACGCATCCTCACCATCCTGCGCACCCATGCATCCATCCAATCGATCATGAGCAGCTACAGGATCGAGATGACAGATTACAACGGAGTAATTTGTTGCATCCCCAGGAATTCAGGACCATTTMATGTGTATTGTGCTGTACTGTAGTACCAGGACAGAATGAGCAAGTTAATTCCACATTCTCTATAATTACCCAGATTTGCCGTGATTCTATTTTCTGAAGGACGCTAACTTTGATTTCCAAGCTTCAGAATCTGGTCCATTCGTAGGTCACGGGAGTTAATAATCGGACATTCGGAACACCTATCCTGGCCACCGAAGTTGCCAGGCCTGTATCGCCTGCAGGATATTGAGTTTCATATTCATAGCTCGTTGATTCCTTATCCTGSCATGCCTTCAGTTGCGACCGACTCGATCATGGGGATGAGAAATTCTTCGAGCACGGTGCCGTCATTTCCTGAACCTACAAAGTGATACAGGTGATCCAGCACGTCATTCTTGCCGCTTACAAATGAGTAGTCTCAAGTGATTGTCTCGTAAGCTCCAGGAAGATGACGTTCGAACTGAAGAATAACTACACTAAATATGTTAGTGAAATTAGGGTGTCCTACACTAATTTCTCTTCATTTGACACTATATAAATATTTTCAGTTATTGTACAAGAATGCACTACTTTTGAATTAGGTGTTGTTGTAATTGGGACTCACTAACCTCCATGTGTACAAAGAGAAATGTTTTTAGAAATGTTTTTTGGCTTTGATGGTTTGTAAAGTAACTTTCTCGGTGGAAGGCAACCGAATTGCTAAGGCAACTTGATTTCACTATTTTGTGTAGATTTGCTAAACAGATGTAGTGGTTAATTATAGCTCGAGTATTTCTCAGATGCGGTTGAATTCAATATAGGGCAATGGCCGAGGAGGAATGACCAACATTCCTCCTCGGCCAATAAACCGCTGGAAGAAAATTTGGATGAAATATAGGATGAATAGAAAAAATTGGGATGAAAAATGCGTAATGTCGGATTACATGGGCAAAAACACATAATTGTGGCATAGAACTAGTCGTAAGAATGAACAAGACATTTTCTTCCTGTGGTGTACATATAAGGCAATACTCGAGAAGGAGGGCATTGCGTGCAAAAAAAGCCCGAAGAGGAGGGCGGAGCCTAACAAAGAGGCAATCTTTGCACGCAATGCCCAACGACAAGGACCATTGGCCAGGCGTAAACCACTACCAAGAAATGAAATTTTTTGGATGATTGAAATAAATTTGGATGAAAAATCCACTATGCCCGATTAAGCAATTTTGTCCGCGTAATTGGGCCGATTACGGGCATGAAACCCTAATTGCTCCGTAGAATCCTTCTGGGGCAATGAACGGCGCATTTCCGTGCAGTGGTTTACGGTGAAAGCATGTCCTCGAAGTCAATGTTGCCATTGAATCAAAGTGGAATAATTCTGTGACTCAGCTACAGTAGAATCGCTTGCTGGTCACACGAGGACTTCATATTAATTGGATCCGCAGTGAGCAGTTTCTGAAATCTTCCTTCTGAGAAACCCAGAAATTTAGACTACACAGGGAATTGGGCTCACTGAAGAATCACTTTGGGGAATTCACGAAAGCCTGTTGGCTTYGAAATGCACACAGAAAGTGGATTTTGTTGCAAAAATTTCATGGTTAATGCACAGCGAATTATGAAAATTTACTCTGTCAACTGAAAATTTGGTGAGATGCATAAGTTGCAGTTTGCAACCATAATCCTTGCTAATGATCTTTTCATTTTAGACACAAAGCATTGTGACAATATTTCTACTTCCAGTTGGTCAACAGATGCAGAAATTGTGTAAATAACATTCATTGTAAGTCATGTCGAAATCGTTTGCAATGCGGTGTACAAACATTTTGTCTATCCACGTTGTGCACGCAAGCCTTCAAGGTAGGAGGCTCGAACTCCAACTAGGCATCAAAAACAAACATGACTAAGAGGTACATTTTGTTTTCTTCAATGCACCAACTTTGCACATTTCAGGAGGTGGTTGCTACTGATGACCACTACTGACCACTTTTTTCAACTTTAGAAATCTGTAAGTAATTCCACAAAGGTCCAAAAAATACAAAACGACTTGGGTTAGATGCCAATTACTCCCTATGTTCCACTGAAAGCATCCAAATTAGGCAAAAAATTTGTTCCACTAAAAAGCTCTGTTTCTTAATTTTGACCATTGGCTAAGTGTTTGTTGCGATGAACAACCTTGTGGGGGCAAATGAAACAATCTTGAAGCATTCTTTTGGCCTAGCAAGCTCAAGCTTGCCCATATGACACACTTTGTACTAATTCTTTTTTCATACAATAGTGTTGATAGTGGATTTAGTGACCACTTTGGTGATATGAAATTTTGTTCATAAAGTTGGCCAGGTTTCTTTTTGCAGATATTTAGGTTGGGGGACATATTTCTAGAATCCCATTGTTGCCGCCACCCTTTAAATCCTTGAAAATGACAAAGCTAGAAGCATTCACAAACTATGCTCAAATATCATATTTTCTTCATGGATTTGGGGTGCCTAAACGATAGCACCTAGGTTGGACATTTTGCATAGATCTAAAGGATGGGTTACTCTTTCTAGCATTACAAAAAATATGAGCTCTCAAAAGGGCTGCGAGTTCAAAAAGGCCGCAGTGATATTATGGAATTTTATTTTATTTTAAATCGAACGTGGCACTACAAGATTTATTAAAAAATTTACTGTGTAGTGCCATGTTAGATTCTCAATTACATGTAGTGCCACGTAAATCCAACGTATAGTGCCACGTCAGATTCTCAATTACGTGTAGTGCCACATAATTACTAAAAAAAATTTTAAATTTTAAATTTTAAAAAATTTAAAAATTTAAAAATTTAAAAATAGTAATGTCACAAGGCCTTGCAGCCAATTCGTTGTAACAGGGTGAATGCAAGAAAGACTAGAACTATTTTGCTTCACAATTTGAATTGCAGAGTTTCCATCCACTATAACTTTTGCAGTATGAGCCCAATTAACTTGAAAATTTTATTGGAGATGTCTTGCTTGATAACAATTAAATTCCTCATTTTTCAGAAATTTTAAAAAATCATTTTATATTTAAATTTCAATTTAGCTAATTTGTCACGTTTTGCAGTTTAGAGGTTTTTAGTACTGGGGAGTGCCCAAAATTAATGATCTAGAGCTGAAATTTATGTGGTCTATTCCTACACTAGGGGGGCATGCATCCGCCTAAAGGAATCTAAAAAAAAAAAATTTATGTCATGTACATGCGTGCTAACAAGGCTCTCCTGCGAGTGCACTTCTGAACATTCAAGATGGTTTTAAGATCATTGTTTTGGTGAAATATATTTATCATAAAATTCTCTCAAATTTTCAGTTTTTAATTTTTTTTTAAATTACATTTTCTATTTTCTACATATTAAAACATCGAAACACCTATTTTCATGAAATTTTGCACTTTTCTAGTTCTCCTACTTAGAAAATTTTCCTACGCTTTTCCTTCATAGGGTACCTTCTTCTTACAAGTGTATACATTAAATATATTTTTATATTTTTTTTAAATTGTTTTTCTAATTTTACAGTACTCCCAAAAAAAAACATGAGTACTATTCCAAACGCTACAAAAACGAGGGGGTCTTTCTTGCAATCACCCAACAACCCTTGGAGACCTCATTTTTTTGTAATGAATGCATGTATTGCTAGCACTATGACTAAAAATACAGTAAAGTCATTAAGGAAAAGGTTTTTGGAGGTTTTTTGTGGGACAGAGGGAGCACATTTTTCTTCCCACAAAAGTTTACTGAAAATTGTTTCAATGAGCCGAGCTTTCCCAAAAAGGTGATCAACTCTTAAATGGCTGCTTTACAAGTCTCCTACCTTAAATACCCACTCACTCTTTTTCTATTAAGTGCTCAATTAAGTGCAAAGTGTCATAATTTCATCCATCATGCTAAGTGTCACGTTATCATCTTCATTGTTTTTCATCTATCTGTTATTAATGAACCCCAATGACTTTGCCTAAATGTGTCCGCCATCTAGGAATGAGTGACAAGTTCCTTGAAATATGTATTATTGTCATTAATGAGGTAAGTAGGTTTAAAGGGAAAGTTTATAGAATTCCTATCTTACCACAAGCACCTGTAGATTCCTAGTTAGACAGCTTGTAGAATTAACCTTTAAAGTCTTAAGAGTCCTCTTATAAGACTCTTAAAAGTCGAGGTATCTATGATCTCTATTTTTGGCAACATTTTTTGAATTTATTTTTCAAAATAGAAAAATTGATTAGCATTTGAGTTATTTGTAAAGTCCCCCCCACTTTGGGCATGACTGTTTTTGGAAGTCAAGAAGGCAACTATAGTTGAAGCGTCAAACTTTTTTGCAAGATACTTATGTCACACAACTTCAAAAGTGGGGACCAAACTTTTTTAGGCACCATTTTGATGGAAAAATAAGTTTCATACCCACTTTTATTTTGACTTTTTTAAATCAACCGGCTTTTTCACAAAACTCATGGGTTTAAACCCCGGTTTAGTGTACTTTACAAATAACTCAATTGTATGAATATAATTTTTATTTAAATTGATGCCCAAGAGCAAAAGTTATGCCAAAATAAGCTCAAAATCGATTAGTGTGGGGAAAAAGATTTTTTAAAACTTGAGATATTTTCTTGAAATTAATTTTTTATATACTATATTTTACTATGGAGAAAGAGTTGATTTATTCCATTTGGATAAGTGATGTTAAAGCCTTCTAATCTAATCAAGCTAAAATTTCTCCAAAACTTTCTCATACTAGTTTAGTGCAAGATCCTACAAACAGATATGCAAAAGAAACAAATGTTTGAAATTTTTGGTTGTCTCCATTGAAAATGGCAAATTTTAGTGTTTATTTTACAAAAAAATGGCCTTAGAATTGCAAGGGGTTTGCATTGATTAAGGAATCCCTTTTAATTTATGTAGCCTAAGGACATCCCCACAACAACTAGGTAAGTAGCCGGGCCGGACCATTTTAATTGCTTGTACTTCGTGTTGGAGATCATGAAACCCAGCCCAGCTCATTCAATCACTCGGCAAGTGGTCCCTTGCCAGGCCTTTTCTTTGCGCGAGGCGTAGAGATTAGTATCAATTAGTATCAATTAGAAGTTACTTGGCCTAAAACAATGCCTACAAGCCCTCCATGCATCATTCAGAATATGGACGTAGGAGCGCTTAAGGGTTAAACAAAAATTCTATCAAATCAATCAATGCATTCACTAAAATAGCATGCTTTAAAAGCAACATTTTGAGAGGTAATTGCATTTGTAGGAAGCTAATTTCCTTGAAACAATTTTCAACAAATTTTCATAGGAAGAAAAATGGAATTGGCATCTAATTGACCTTTGTTGAATTAATTATGAATTTTTGAAGTTGAATCACAATGATCACTAAAAGTGACCACTTCTTGAAATGCACACTATTGGTACGTTGGAGAAAGAAAAATGTTCCTCTCTGATAGTGGTTGCTTTTAGAGTTGCAACATARAGGACATTGCAAGCTTGACATGTATTTTGAAAGTGGAACTGCAATTTTTTGCAAAGTTCTAGATTTTAAATGCTTTTAACTAAGTTCAACCAAAAAAATGTTAGCTCCAATAATCTACTTTTTATTCCATGCTAATTTTTTTTCAAAATTGTTAAAATTGTAACTTTTGTGTCATTTTGTAGATAGTATCTTAAAACTCAAAATACACCTCTTTTGAACTTTCTCAAATTTTTTTGGATGTGAGCTCAAAGAATACACTAATCACACCATGATGTTTGTCACTATTATTTCCATTTTTTGTAAGAAAAAACTTTCATAGTAAATTAAGCATTGCATTGCTATGATTTTTATATTGAAATTAATTTTTAAAAATCATATAAAATTCAACGTGATGCTTTTAACTAATAAAAAAAATGAAAATAGATTTTAGACATGAACTTCTACATGTGAAAAATACCAAATTTTCGAAACATATGTTCTAATGTAGAAATCTAATGAAATTTGACCAAGCCCTACTTTAGTATGACACAAAGTGCTGAGCCACATCAATTGCATTATCCACATGGCAAAGTTTTTTCGTAGGAAACTGTGCAATTCACTTCTAGATACTCCACTTTTAATAATTGTTTGATAAAGGCTATTATGAGCAGCAATAGAACGGCGCACTGATACCAGAGCAGTAGAGCACCTTCAGAAGTAGTGTTGTTTTGTTTTGTTCTACCAGCTATTTTTGTACAATTGCCATATTGAACCGTTTTTTCAAGTATTGAGTCCGTTTAGTTTGTCTATTTTTTACTCTAAACAAAATTCATAGACTTTTTCATCAATTTTTTGCCAATGTTTTCAAACTACAATACAATTAGGATTTTCCCAATTTCATCGACTAACTATGAACTAGCCACCATTTTTCCCGAACATTACTTTAGAGAGTTCAAGAACTATTAATAAAACTATAAAGACATTTTGGACTAAAGTGGTCCAACAAATGCTAGAAAATTCTTTATGTAAGACAAAAGTACATATGTTCATCTTTGGAGTTTTGTGCAAAAAATGAAGGCCTTCCACAGTAGTCTAACCTTCAATAAGTGATTTTGTTTTTTTTAAGTAGATGATTCACACTTTACCAAAAAAATGATTGCCACGGTCACCAACTAGTCCTCGAAGATTAAGTGGTTCAATTTGCTCAACAAAATTCTAAAATAAATGGGTAAGATGGATGATGGGGCCATTGAAAGACTACAAGTTTCCAAGATGTTTCCATAAAAAGACTTTGGTGGTTGTGTTTGTTGAAACAAAGTTAATGTGGTCAAGAGATCGCCACATTAGATGGAAAAAGTACTAGACCTAGATGACAACTTTAACTTAAATTAATTGATAAAAATTGTAGAAAAATGGCCACATAATCTTTAACATCCCATTGAGTCAATAATCTATCTATTGTTTGACCATCGACCAATAAGAAAAAATTTATTGGCAAAAACCAGAAATGAATTCATTGACATTTTGCAAAATTGAAGGGTGGAGAGTTTTTTTTAGTGGAATTCATTGTCCCTCATGAACTCTCCAAGGGTATGGGATAATTTGAAGAAGAGAGCTTGACTGCTCATTGTCAAAACTTAGGAATTGTGCTCAAAGTAAAATTTTAGACCTCATTTAGGCATGGTAGAATATCTTTTTTTTTTAAACTTTGAACTAAGCTAATATCAACTATCAAGCTAAATTTCATCTCCCAAAATTTTTTTAAGATTCAAAGTCCTTGCAAAAAAGCTATGAACAAATTTAGAGAAGATGTTAGATAATATCAAAGAAAATATCTCATCCAAACTCTCTCAAAATTTTGCTTATAACTTTTGATTAGAGGCTTGAAATCTAGAGAAAAAAAATTGGAGATGAATTTTAGCTTGATTTCCCACATAGTCTTTTTGAAAAAAAATATTTTACTATGCCTACGTAAAAGTTTGAAACTCTTATTTGAACACAATTTTTGCTTTGACTTAACTATGAGCGCTTAAGATTGTACTAATTCTAATTTATATATCCCACAACGGTTGTTTCATCTACTACTTGAAAACCGCTTTTGTATAAAAAGATAATCTTATCAACTCAATACGCTCACAATAAATGACTTGGAAAGCTGTGTGACATATTGAAAGCATAGTGAGGTAGAGGTACCATGAAGCCTCACTATGCATTCAAAATAATTTTAAGTTTTTAATTTTAAGTTTTTCATACCCCCCACCCCATCCATTTTCCCCATCTTATAATTTTGAGAAACCACTTTAATTGACAATCAATATGGGACAATTCATCCCGTATCCATATTCGTATCCGTATTTTGTACTATACATATTCAATACTATGTGTGTTCACTGTTTAGTATCCAAATTCAGTATCCATATTTAATATCTATACCACATGATCCACATTTGTATCTAGTATTCACTATGTATTTGTATATGATAGTGTATCCGTATCCATATTTATATTTGGACGGCTCAAATTAAATCTCACAAGATCAATGGTTTGTGATTTTTTGAGAAATCAATGGCAATTTCGAAGGTAAGCATTTTTTTTAAAACAATCAACGGCTTGTACATTTTTTGAGAGAGGATGGGGGGCAACTAATGCAAACCAAGGTGTACCTCTCTTTTGGAGGGATAGGGATAGTGACATAGATGTTGAATGATTTTGAGTATTTTGAATTTAATGTCAAATTTTTCAAGTGTAATGTTTTAAATTGCCAAAGCTTTATAATAGGACAGATTATAATAGTGTGGCCAATCTAAGCCAACTTGGCAAACCTAGGCCATCATCTTGCCAATTATCAACGTTCTCAAGAAGCACTCATGAGCTTTCCAAGAAGAATTTAACAAGTGCAATATTCTTGAGAAGTACTCATGAGCCTTCCAAGAAGAATCTAATAACTAAGAACTTCTGGAATTGGTGAGAACATGAATGGAAACTAGGTTGAAAATGGCCCTTCTATAGATTCAATCTTCTATTCTTCTCCTAATGAAGTCCATGTTCTTACCGGAAGTATTCTTCAAACACAATTGGTAAGCGGATGTATCACAACTACTACTACTACTACTATTGTACTTGTTGTAAGATCGTGTCTAATTATAACACCAACAAAAAAAATTCTATGCAAATTTTTTTTTAGATATTTGTTCATGAGAGTAGATCTCTTTCTAAATTTTTCGCATACATGTATGTGAATAAGTTAATTTAGAGGGGATATATTATTTTAGGTTCCTTGAATTTTAACCAACCTTCAATTGTGTAAATTTCTAATTTGTGGTATTAGTACGCCTAACCCCCAACAATGCTAGCATGTGAGCCTGGAAATGCTAGCATATGAGCCTTGAACATATGYATAAATAGATATTCCACAACCATTGAAGGTGCTTATGACACAAACATTTACATTATAGRTACCTATAGCATAGGTATCCTATAATCATGGAAGATTTCTATAATATAGACACTTCATATATTTTAAGTATACTATAATTATAAAAGGATTTTATAATACGAACACCTATAGCTTAGGTGTATAGTCTTCTAGGCTCATATGTTCACGATCCTAGGCTTATATAATAGCATCCCTCAAGAAGACCCTATTAATAATTACAAAAATACACTTATAACATTTCAAGGACTAATCTTTATTGACAAAATTTGTTTTTTACAAATCCAATCACAAGTTTATACGTTATAAAAAAGAGCAAGACAACAAAAATACCACCTTAAAAATGACTTTGTACCCTATTAAAACTAAGCTTATCATTTCTAGCACACACTTAAACATACACATTGTTGGAGGCTTCAAATAAAACAACTAAATTGAACAATGTTTCAAAGCCTAAGCATACATTCTTTGACCACTGAGGTGAACAATGGAGCCCTAAAACGGCCATGTCATCCTAAAACCAACAGAAGATAATATTGATATTGGTAGTATAGCTACAAGACAACCCATGTGTTGTGCAATTTTACCCTTTTTTGAATGGTAACAAAACCCAAAATATTATATCATGCGCTCTCCCTAGAAGCCTACTGACCTCATTTTTAAGCAATAAATTTTAGTCTAAACAATTCCTATGCTAATGTGTAAAAAAATTATAAAAAATATCCACATTATTATGAACCATATCTGAGTTATATTCAAGAATTGAGAAATGTATAAATACAAACTTAGTTTTAAATATTGTCTAAAATTTAGACAAATGGAATTATATKGCCCATATGTTTTAACCCCAAAGAACAAAGCTATGTTTTGTTGGCAACATAGTGATTTTGGGCGGTTCACTACAAATAGAGTTTTCATTTTTTTTCTTTGAAAGTTTTGCAAAACATAGGGACAAGGTTTTTCTTTCAAGCCAAACAATTTTCATAACTTTTGACCATATGGGTAAAAATTTATTGTATGATGTGTATTTTTTCCTCTCATGTGGGAGGTATGGGCACATATTAGAAAAAATTGTTTTTTTCAAAAACAAAACTTTGAAATCTTTTTCTAGATTTACATGTATGTGAAAAACTTTGAATCTATCTATTTTGATTAATAAGATGAAAGTTCTAAGGAGTTTAGTTTGCGAGTAGTTATGGATTTTCTACTCTAAAATAAACCTTGAAGTTCTTTATTTAATTCTATTTTCAATACTAAAAAAGTAAAATAAAATCATAGGTTGTAGATTGTTGATTACAACATTGCAACCATTGGGATCGGCATTTTCCAATTTTACAACTAAATTCTTATCAAATTAGTATTTTGAATCATTCTCTACCTCTTTCTACTTACTATTTTTTCCTATATGCTGTACAATTCAAGCATGTAGCCATTTTGCCTTGAAGAATTAATCCAAAGAAGCACCACCAACATGAGCCTTTTTTCATGAAAATGTGACTTGTCCTTTGTGGGCTAGTTGCCACTTTTGAGTTCATAGTGACAAATGCACCCAACCCAATCCAATTTGTTTCTATTATTTATCCCCCTCACTCCCCCCCCCAAATACTTTTTTTTTGACCCCCCCCCTCCCCCTCTTTATAATTTTGAAGAAGCAGGAACTGCTCCAAAGAATATGGGATATGTTTTCCAGTATCCATATCCATATTCGTATTCATATCTGTATTCATATCTTATTCGTATCTTATTCATATTTGTAGTTGTATCTGTAGTCGTATCTATATTTGTATTCGTATCTATATTTGTATCGTATCTATATCGTATCTATATCGTATCTATATCGTATCTATATCGTATCTATATCGTATCTATATCGTATCTATATCGTATCTATACCAAATGTGTTTAGGAGACGATTTCAGCACCTTTTTTCAACACTAAAACATTCTAATCTTTCAATCTATATGGTCAAATGACCCCAATTTTTTTCCACAACATCTACAACATGCACACTACAATATTGTACGGTTGAGATCTTCATAACTGACTGAAATTTAGACTTTTAACACTTGCAAATGGAGGATGCTTTCAAGCACGGTTGGACCTTGGGCGTTGAGGGGTTAACATTCTAAGTCACATACTTCTTTTAACTAAGTGCCATTGAACTCCCTACGAGTTTGTCATTGCACTATACATAGTTGGGAGATTCTAACCACTTTTTGTTACATAAAAATGACATAAAAATTTGGTTTGTAGGACAATGTAAAATGCATATGGCTTAATTTTTAGACTCTTAAAGCCTATTTTGTATTTTATATGCATTTTCATTATTTATCTTCATCTAAAGCTTAAACTTCATACCATACATTAATTCCAATATTTATTGTACCCTGGGTGTATGAGCTCGCAATGGGTTCCAGTTAAATGAAGAATATATCATAACATTCAGTAGCAGCACTACTAACTGCCTTCCCCCCACGAAATGGTGTGGAATATTCCACACCATATCAATAGCTATGAGGCCTCATGTCAAATTTGTTAGAATATCAGTAAGAAAGGAACTGGGTTGAAACTAATGCACACTAATGGAGGGCCATTAGTAATTTAGTTTGTTTTGCAAGTAGTTCTTTGGCACCAAAAAGTAGCTGACGAGTGTCTCCATCAACATTTTCTAAAGCTTGGTATGTGTTTAGTGGTGTCAGGTTACCATGCATTCAAATTTGGCCCTCCAGATTTGGATGGACGATGCTAAAGAAAGGAAAAGGCAGGTTGAGTGAAGACTACTGAATGTTATGTATGTCTTATTGCTAAAATACTTTATATGCCCTTCATATTATAAAATATAGTGCCAATTTGCTTATTATGAATTTGTGTGGAAGATATGTTCTAACTGCATAGGACATATGTAGATAAAATAATATTTACTGACAAATACTTCATCAACCATTAATTTCCAAAATCCCAAGCCATTTTTTCATTAATGAACCTCATCATATTATATTTTTTTTTTTGTAGATTAGATTAATTTTGTAAGTGATAGTTTTGTAAATATAATTGAGATACACTATGAGATATTTACATTTTAAAAATTGACGCTAAATCAAGAACAAAGGAATTAATAACAAATTTGGTGGAAATTGACAAGTAAGGCTTCCCTTATGAGGTGTGTTCAACATATAGTTTAACACCCAAAGTCAATATTGTAGAACACCTTCACATGAATTGATTTATCAAGAAAATATAATGTTTTTGAATGAAAACATGAAAAACTCATCAGCATCCCTAGAAGTACTTGTRATTAGTATGAGTAAAAAGCCTTTAATTACAAATACAAGATTAGACAAACTGTCTACTACCAGGGTAAAAAAATTACTATTCTCCTCTATGAACTTTTCCACCCTCATCACTCTCACCCTCTTAACCACCTTTCAATGCAATTGGCAATGAAGGTTGTGTTCATTTGTACCCAAAAATGTGAATGACAAAATAAATAAAGAACCAAAATTTGACTAAAAATCTTGTGGTTAAAATGCAAGGATGAAATATTAATATGAGATTTAACTATAAGATTTTGTAATTAACCTTGTATCATTCATTGATTCTTCAAACTAATATATTTCTTCTTCAATGAGCACCAGTATAATCTCCATGTAATATTTTTTCAATTAGCAATCAACAAAACAAGAGAGTGGAGGAAGGGAATAGAAACTAAGGGCGCTAGGGATTAGGGAACGTGAAAATTGTTAGTAGAAGCCATAATATTGGGAGAAGGTGAAGTAGGAGTGCTTTAAATCCCTTACACTTGAAATGAGGAGACAAAAAACAATATATAGGTAACCTTATTGGAAAAATAAGATAATGATATTAAATAACAATTAATTGAGAGTAATTGTTTAAGAGCAAGTTCAAACAAAGAGTGGGAATTCAAGTAGAGTGCTAAAAGACATGACCCAAAGAAATAATCTCAAGGAAAAGGCCAAACAAAAATGACTATAAGAAAATGTCATGATAGATTGAACGAGGTCATGTTTCTTACTCATCCATTCAGGGAGAGGGGGCAATCACAATTCTATTTGCCTTGAGCATTTGGAAGCCTCTTTGAGAGTTTGAAGTTTGCCTTCAATGGCAAGAATACGAATGCTAAATGGAAATTAAAGAAAGACCTATTTGAAATTTTGCAACCACCATTTATATGATAGGCATTATGTAAATTTGAAGATTGTGAAGGCATGGTTGAAGGATGTGAGATATTTGTTTGTGAACAGAATTTTGGAGCATCCCACTATAAGGTTTGATAAGTAGTGCAAAAATAATGTTTTTGATAAGAATGTATGGTGTTCAACTTATTGTATAGCCCCTAGCATGGCTAACAACAGGAAAAAATTTAGTCCGTGAAAAGGCCATTTAACCCCTGTAAGATGTGGCAACCATGCATGGGCCTTGGTTTCCAGTATTTCACATTTTCGTGATGGTTCCCTTATGTATTGGGCAAAACATGAGATTTTAAATACCGTGGCAAAGTTGTGAAGCAAATTATGAGATTAAAAAATCAAATAAAAGACTAAAGGGGTAAAAGACTAAAGGGGTAAAAACTATGCCTAGGCAAAGAGCATATTCTACGTATTCTGACAGAATACACTTATATTTTCTCTATACTTCACTAAGGTGTAAATATCTTTAAAAAATCACATACAAGCTATGCACATATCTCAATCCCATTTAATTTTCTAGCCCTAGCAAATCAATTTTTCATGCTCCAAATCTAAATTGTACACAGAACTTGTAACGTGTCCACATGGCATTTTGTTGGCCAACATCCTAAAGGGGTTAAGGGCTGGTTTCCCAAGATGTGAACCGCTGACTGTTGGCCACAACATTACAATACTATTGAAAAATAAAAAAATAATTTCAAAAAAATAAAAAATAAAAAATAAAACATAAAAAAATAAAAAAATAAAAAATATATTTAAAAAATATTTAAAAATAAATAAAAAAATAATAATGTTTATAAATAAATAATAATACAAATAACAAAATGATCACAATGTCAGTGGCACTACGCCACATCATCAGATTTTTTATATTTTTTTTACTTTTCTAATTTCGGATTTATATTTGATGATAGAAAAAAAAATCCATTTTAATTTTAAAATTTTAAAATAATGTCTCAAGCATTTCAAGCCTTGTACTATAGTTTGCTGAATTTAAACTTTAAATTAAAAATTATTATTATTATTATTATTATTATTATTATTATTATTATTATTATTATTATTATTATTATTACTATTATTATTTTCGTTTTTATGGCCAGCGTTCCCCGCTGTTTGGGAACTGATGGCCTCATCAGTCAAGCCTCAAACTTTTTGTAATGGTTTGTGTTAGAAAATCCCCTCGAAGATGAAAAATAAAGCTATGATTTTCTTTGACTATTTGCCAATAATTGAATGAAATTATAGTTCTCAACAATTTGCAGTGGGAGAATTTAATTTGGGCATTGAAGTAAAAGATTTTCAAGCACATGCCATTTTCTTCTGTAACCAAATTGAAAATGAAATATGATAATGACAATGGATCTGATGAAAACATTATTCATGGACAAAAAATAATATTCTAAAGCAAGTCAATTGATTAAACAATTGGGAGGACATTTCTAGTAGGTATTAGAATGGGGATTGCTAGTAGTAGATACCACATAAAAACTAATAAAGAGTGTCATTTCAAGATAAAAACTAATAATAATTTAGGAAAAATATAGGGTCATTTTCATGTAGAAATAAATAATACATTTAATATAATTTGTCTTCTAATCACGTATATTAGGAAAAGGTAGTAGTAAACAAAACGAGATTTTTATGTATAATCTCCATAGGAAGAAAACTTGAATAGAAAAACAAACAATATGAATATTCATCACTCTAGGATTTTCTCAGTAAATAAGCATGGATCGATTGTTGAACAACTTGTTATTGATTGAAGGTATCTTAACCCCTAAAGGACCAAACTACGTTTTTTTTGGCAACATAGCAATTTTGGGCAGCTCACTACGAATGGAGTTTTCATTATTTTTCTTTGAAATTTTTTCACAACGTGTGTCCAAGGAGTAGCTTTAAGGCCCAACAATTTTCATAATATTTGACCACACTGTTAAAAAGTCATTGGATGATATGGGAATTTTTTTGAACTTTGGGCAGTCCGGGCAACTCAAAATTTCTATGTTGCCAAAAAACGCAGTTCGGTCATTTAGGGGTTAAGTTTTAGGTTGAGGTTCCACGTAGGATGTTGTTTGCTTCAAGGATTTTTGGCTCAAATTGGAATCTCCAAATCTTTGATCAAAGGGCCCTCTAGTCATAGGCTTTGTCTACAAAGTTCTACATACTTCCAAAATAAAACCTTAAGTGAACTACACAAATACATGTTGAGGTATTAAATTCACAAAWTTTGACTTCCACCACACTTTCACTAAGTTAGTACCATCTTTAATTTTTTAGCATCATCCATAGTGCTTATACTGAACCTTCTTTTGATTGTCATGAGTATCGATCGCCTTTTATTTTTTGTGAATTTAATGGAGTTTGGAAATCACATTTTGATGCTTTTGCAATTTTTGTTGGACTTTTTATACCAGACTCTTGCTATCTAGACTTAAAGCTAAATATATAAATGGTTGGTTCCTTGTGACGGTTTGAGTGCAATTGATAATTCATCAGGTAAGCAAATTACTATTCATTTGACTTACGACTTTTGTTGCAACTTTTCCTTGAGATTACAATAATCACTTGCAAATGTATACCATCCCCATTAAAAGTTATAGATTACAAAGAGGGGATCTGAACTTGTATCATAAACAATTTGTGTTTGTCGTCTACGTAAGGAGATTCACCCTAAACTCACCTCTGAGCTTGGTTGAATTGCCTTCTTGGATAGGTTGATGTAGGATTTGAGTACCATATGCTTCTATTAGCTATATAGGATGAAGTGGACATGTGTGGCAATGTTTGGGTGACGCTTGAAAAGCTAGTACAAGGGAAATTTCAAACAAACTATGAAATCTTCAGGAAGCGCTAAAGCTTGATTTAGCGCATCAACCCAAAGATAATGACTTTGCCAATGCAAGCCCTAAGTGTCCATGAGCTCAATTTTTTTCTCTAAGCTGCATGTAATGAGGTGCATTTAAATGTGTCTTTTCCATATATTGCAAGAAGTGTGTATTGTACCAATAAAACAATTGTAGTATTTTTGTAGAATGTATTCCAAATTGTTGTGGAATTGTAGGTTTAGGGCATTATCAAGTGTTTGTGTTTCTTGCTAGTTTTGCTTAGTTTGTCTTTTTTTGTACAGATTCAAGAAGTTTTTATATTGTGATTTTAAATGCTAACTAAATATGTCTTGCATTTTGCAATGTATTCTTTGGTTTTCTCCTATACTAGATTTTTATATAAACCGTAGTGAATGTGAAGAACATTGGAAGCCATTTTCTAGAATTAATCTTGTACTAGCCTCATTGTATGCTTCTTTGTTCTCTCAAGTAGAATACTACATATTTGACATTCACATTTTGTAGGTTCAAAAAATAAACAATTTAATGAATGGCCTTAAACACTAAAAAAATTAAAACTAACAGATGGTGGTTAAAGATTTCATTCCCTAAATATTATAATGATGATATTATGGATAAAATTTAGGCATATTAGAAAATGGAAAAATATAATGGTACCATAAAATGATTTCTATTTGAAAAATACTCTGTAAACTAATGAAGGTGCTAAATTTTACAAGCAGATTCAAAGAGTACAAATGGCGAAGAAAGTTGAGGCAATGGCAATATAGAAGAGCAATTGAATACCTTGGATGCTACTGGTGAACAACCCAGTAAATTGATGATTCAAATATAAACTATTGTCTATGGACACTATCCTCTTAGATTCTTGGCTTCTTTTAGGTGGATTATGAATATTTGTTAGAGCTTATTATGGGTCTTACAAAAATAGACAAAGGACATTCAAATATGTTGAATTTTTTTTTGTCTATTCTTCATCAATGTCACTAGCTTGGTCACTTCAATGTTCAAATTTTTTATGTAAATTTTTGAATTMTTTTATTTCACAATCAAAAGAAAAAAGCTTGCAAAAAATAATCTATAACTTTTGGATAGCTAGATTCTTCTCATGCTATTAATATATAAAGTACTTGCTAAAAGGTTCTGAACCTACATCTCAACTTTTTTTCATGGACTCCTAGAAGTTATTGGAATGATGGTTTCATAGTGGTTGATTTGGCCTTTTGCTAATGTTAGGTATTTATTAATAAGTGGAATTTTAAAAATTTTGGATAAATATTGTCTATTGAAAAATATTTTTATTGTAAGCATTGTATGAGGATGGTTGAAATGATGCAATAGACCATGTTATTGCAAGTTTCATCTATTCCTTGACAAATCTATTCATGATTCAAAAACATTTCAATGTCTCCTTAAGAGGTTAACCCCTTAAGTTCTTTGACTATGTTCTCTCCAAAAACGCTCCAAAACTGCCATTTTTAATACAAGTACCAATTTTTTGAAAAAAAAAACTTTTTTTGACACATGTAATCGTAGTATCTTGTATATTACTTACTTGAAAACATGTGGTAAAAATTTCAGAAATTTCCACTAAGCGGATTGCAAGATATAAGCATTCCAATTTCACTAAAATCATTTTTTTGGCCCTTCGAAAAGTAGGGCAGCTGCACTTCACAAGCTCACTTTTCCATGGAAAAATTTCCGAAATGGTGGTGCTTCTCTGGATTCTTTTTCCTAGACAAGTTCTTCACATGCTTAAATTTTTTTTAGATTATTTGGAATTGTACAATATATAGGATAAAATAAGTAAGTAGACAATAGTAGAGGAAGATTCAAAATACTAAATCATAAAGAATTTAATTTTGAAATTGAAACATGCCAATCCCAATGGTTGCAATGTTGTAAAAAAATAATCTACATTCTATGTTTTTATTTTTTTCCAAAAATATTGAAAATTGAGTAGGATAAAGGACTTTAAAGTTTATTTTAGAGTAGGGGATCCATAATCGCCTTGTAAACAAAAAAAACTCATAAATTTTGACTCATTGATCAAATTGAAATGATTAAAAGCTTTCCATATACATATAACTTTAGAAAACCAATTTCAAATTTTTGTTTCTGAATAAAATGATTTTTTCTAATTTGCATGGAAAAAAGTAACATATTAGGCCATAATTTTTGACTCATATTTCCAAATGTCATGTGCATATGAAAGATATTCCATGTCCCCACCTTTTATTAAAATTTCAACCTAAAATATATAAATCTCTAGTCACACGTACTTGCTCAAAATTTCTATGTCACCAAAAAATGCATGCTTGTCCTTCACGGGTTAAGGAAGATTGTTGTACTTGATTTATTGCATTTGAATGTTTTTTTTTATTAATATTAGTTCAAAACAATCCAAGAACAATAGCTCTTGGGAGTCACATCTTGTCATGTCATTTGGAAGGCAAGCACACTTTAAGTGTAATTCTCACTACCATCAAATTGCCTAAATTGACAATAGTACGGGCAATAATACTTCAAACCCTTTAGATTAGGTTTTTTTCCCATTAAACAATAAAGACTTCATTAACATACTATTTAATTTTAATTTTGATCCCTAAAGGTCTTGGCATATTAATAATACTTGATATAGGTAGCTTCCAAGTTACCTCTTTAAACTAAAATGGACACTAATTAAGTCAAATTTGTCCCGAAATATTATAAATCCAATGTATTATACAAAGTTTACTATCTCACACTAATTTGGAGCATGACGTTGATTAAAATATTAAACTTAATGCTTATATATTCCAAAAGACATGGTTTACCTTATAAATCACGTTGGAAATTTGTAGGATTTAAAAAAAAACAAGATGAAGATTCCAATATAAGACCTACCATGGACTAGCATTCTTGGTTGTACAATGACAATGAACAAGGCTTATACTTGATTAGTGGTTCTCACACAGAACTTGAGGTTTCCATCTTTGAAATTGTGGTGGTTTTGGTAGTTGAACACTTTTGTTTCTTTTTGTTGCCAAACCCCTATTATAACTACTAGTAGTTCAATTTTTTTTCCAAAACAACCCCTTCCAAATCTCTTTAATTTTTAATTTTTTTTAAGTATTGTCTTGAGTTCACTCAAGCTGAAGTTCTTTTGTAGGAAAGTCATAATGGATACTTTTAAAGATAATTTCATTAAATTGGCTACTTCTCTAATTGCCCAAAGTGAGATGCACAAGCAATTCTTCCTCAGATAATTAGGATAGTTACAAATTTAACTTTAGTTCAAATGCACTAGACCTAACCATTTCAATCTATTTGCCAAAGTATACCTTTGATGACAAGGAAGCCCATATTTGATCTCATGTAATTAATAGTAGTTTCAAAAATTTCAATAATGGGATGTTCACACCAATTATAAGTTGAATATGGAAATCGATTTAATAAGGCCTCAAAATTCATGTAAGATCAAACCACTTCAATATCTCACCAACCTATATTTAGAGATCCCAACCACTCACCAAAAACCAAGCCTATCTATGTAGAAACAACTAGGTGAAATCTTTCCTAATCTTATGTCAAAGCACGCACTTTTTTTTAAAAGACCCAGTATGAATGTCCCATTAATCTCAAAAAAATCTCTTCCGTTTAAAATTGTGCTTTCCACAACAAGAGTGATCAGAATGTCCCATAAAATCCAAGAATCCTTCATCTTTTGAATGAGTACCTTACTTATCAAAAATTGCCTATCGCTTGTTGCTTCAACGACTGCAATATATGCAAGGAGTCATTAATTATGTTTTTTGTGCAATCAAGGAAACCCTCCAATGTGACAGTATCTGTCTCACTTTCGTTTCCCCAACACTCAACATATCACATCCTGCAGCAGCAGGGGTAAGTCAAGTGGGTAGCTCATCACTTCTCCAGTAGGGAGGCCAGGGTGGAACAAATTAACCCTGGCGGCGTTGGTTGTCAGTACGAGAGCCTTCGTCATCATCAGAGCGACCCCCACTTCACCCTTCCTCTTTCAAACCATCATCACTGCCGTCTAGTCTGATTCAAGAGCTCGCATATATACTGTAGATCGAGTCTGTACGTATGCTGGGCAAGGCCAATTCACCCTGGCTGCAGTATATATTGTTTTGCATTGCTGCAGAGTGTGTTGTTTACGTCGGGGAATTGAAGTTCACACATCTTGGAGTTTGTTTTYCGAAGACAGGAGTGCACTTGCTGCTTTACAGTGTGTGTGTGGGGTGTGTGGGGTGATTAGCAGCTACAGTTCAGTTGGGACGTTTTAATTCACGTACAGACTTTGATTACAAACTCCCTGTGCAAGCAATTGTTTGCGTGGAGTTTGACAATGGTGGGAGCTTCTCGATATGCGCCGGTGGATCCTTCTCTTCCGTATCCATGGAGAGCTTTAGTAGATGGAAATACAGGGTACATCTATTACTGGAATCCTCTTTCCGGCGTCACGCAATATGATAAGCCATTGCCGCCAGACACTCCCAATTCTAGACCTAATTCAGGGCTGCAGGGATCTCAGGTTTGTGAAGTTGTTTTGTGATTTTTTGATTCGATGGTCACTTGCTGACTCTCTCCATGCCAACTCGAATTTCGTTTCAAGAGAATACTGTTTCGATCTGCTTTGTGGGGCATGTAATGTTACTACTGATCTGATGACAGCTGATTGAAGAGAATGGCATGTACGTGTCCATGTCTCTTTCCTCCACCCTGTGAAACATACTTGAGGTCATGGATCTTGTTTTGGCTTCTTGGAAAGGATCATATATATTTTGCAAATTTGTGACATACTTCGGCCGTGCTTGAGGCAATTGCTTTGCATGTGTAGGCATCTGGAATTCAAAATGGATGTTTTCCAGCTACCGACTCTGCTCTTGGATCTTCGACTGCTGCGGGGTTTGGATCATCGGCGGGAGGTCACAGGCCTGACAATGTCGACCCTAATCGCGATGCTAAGCGTCCGAGAGTAGAGGTGGTCACCAAAGCTTCGGCTGCGGAAGTCACGGCCTACCGATCAAAGCACGAAATCACCGTCATGGTTAGTTATGGAACCTYATATTGTTTGTTCAATCTGTGTTTTTTCAATTCCACTTCACTTCCTGAATGCATTATGATGGTTGACGAAGTGTTGGCTAATATGGTCCGGGATATCGTACATTTCCATTTCAGGGAGAAAATGTGCCTGCACCTTTCATGTCATTCGAGGGGGCTGGATTTCCGCCAGACCTTCTCAAGGAGGTAAGTACGCCAGCGTATTGATTTCCATTTGAGCTTTGTTTCTTTTCACTCTGATTATTAGAAAGTTCACACCATGGCTTGGTCTCTGCCTTTGTTTTCTTAGGTTGTCATAAAACCTTTGTTGTATGGTGTGGGGTTTCTAACCTAATTTTTATTGTTGTTGCGAGATTCTTGTTGCGAGCATTCTCGGGATTTAGTTTCAATGGGACTTTTGTTGTTTCCAAGCCATTGATTTTCACAYGTTGTGGTGACTGATGCATCATTGAAAAKTCGAACTCATGGTGGCAATTAAATTGGAGCTAGGCTGCTGCAGGTGCGATATATGCTCCAGCTTGGAGTTTATGTCGTACATGCACTGCGCTTTCTCAGAAGCCTAGCACACGTGATCCTCATTGTGGATATGCATGTGTGCATATACTGTATAGTGGGTTTCGAAAGCCGGCTGTTCCTTCCTGTTTACTGTCTCTTACCATATAACCGAGGATGAGGGACCACCCAGCATTTACCCGGATGCTTGTCAGTGCAAGCAGGCAAATTATATGCTGCTTCCACTATGTCTTTGGGGTAGTTGCTAGCGATTATAGAATTATTCTCTTTGCGTAACTTTTTACTGCTCTAGAGGTCGTGTGGCCGGCTGAATGTTCTCCTATACTTTTGTCTGCAATGCTCTGATTTGGTGAGTAGTAGAGTTGGTTTGAACATTTTCATGCATTTAATAAATCGCAGCTTCGAGGGGCTGGCTTTTCTGCTCCGACGCCCATTCAAGCGCAATCATGGCCAATAGTTTTGCAAAAGCAAGATGTTGTTGCAGTTGCAAAGACAGGATCTGGGAAGACTTTGGGTTATCTAGTGCCGGGCTTTCTTCATTTGCAAACTCAGAAGAACAATGCACGACAAGGGCCCACTATCCTCGTATTGGCTCCCACTCGTGAGCTGGCCACACAGATAGAGGACGAATGTGTGAAGTTTGCGAAGTCTTCAAGAATCTCTAGCACGGTATGTTATTTGTATATTTTGTTTTAATGAGGGTAACTACGTTGATGGTCCGCAAATTGAATGTACTTGGGACTTTTTTTGAATTCGCATGTCATGCATGCTGGATTAATTAGTTGTCGACTTAAGAGATTCATGCCMACTATTTCTGTTAAAAWTGCAGTGTTTRTACGGCGGTGCTCCCAAGGGTTCTCAGCTGCGAGACCTAGAACGGGGAGCTGACATTGTCATTGCAACCCCAGGACGTTTGAATGATTTTTTGGAAACAAAGAAAGTGAACCTTGGGCAAGTATCATACTTGGTCCTCGATGAAGCAGATCGCATGCTGGATATGGGCTTTGAGCCGCAAATTCGCAAAATTGTCAATGCGATACCTCCACGCAGACAGACTCTCATGTACACAGCTACGTGGCCCAAAGAAGTACGTAACATGGCAGGAGATTTTCTCAAAAACCCAGTGCAGGTTAACATTGGCAACACAGACAAACTCACAGCAAACAAATCCATTACCCAGGTAATTATATGTAATTCCACACTGTTATCGGGCCTTCGTACCCCTCTACGTTCTGAAGAACTTGTGAATATACAATATTAGTTAACTTGATATCATACAACATTAATTTAGTGTACTGTACATGTTTTCACCTTATGATGGCAGCACGTGGAAATGGTTAATCCCCACGAAAAGCAGCGGCGGGTGGAGCAGATTTTGCGGTCCCAAGAACCAGGCTCCAGGATCATAATCTTCTGTTCCACCAAACGAATGTGTGACATCCTTTCTCGAAATTTAGGCCGTGATTTTGGCGCAGCTGCCATTCATGGAGACAAAAATCAAACGGAGCGGGARTTTGTGTTGTCCCAGTTCAAGAGTGGAAAAACGCCCATTCTTGTTGCGACGGATGTAGCTGCTCGAGGGCTGGACGTCAAAGACGTGAGGTCAGTTGTTTCTACTTTTTAATACTTGCCTTGAAACGTGTATATATATACACAAATCAATCTTTTCACTGATTTGATGTGTCTCTGCCCTTCTACAGAGTGGTTGTAAACTATGATTTCCCTACTGGAATTGAAGACTATGTGCACCGAATCGGACGGACAGGTCGTGCGGGTGCCACAGGTTTAGCATTCACGTTCTTCTCTGAGCAGGATGGGAAGTATGCAAGGCCGCTTGTCAAAATCCTGGAGGAAGCCAAGCAGGAAGTTATCCCAGAGCTCAGGGAAATTGCTAGCCAAGGTGGGGGCATGTTTAATAACAGCCGAGGGGGTAGCCGGTGGGGTAWTTCTAATGGGGGAGGGGGATATGGAAGAGGACGAAGCCGCAGCCGCAGYAAAAGTCCCAAAAGAGGCAGTCGCAGCCAAAGCCGATGAAGCCCAGCTTGTAGTAAATCACAGCTGCTAAGATTTTCTCCCCCCTATAAGCTTGCAATCAACTGGAAAGGTTAAGGAGATCCTTGCGRAGTCTTGAATTTCCATTGGAAACAGAATGTCCATTTACAGGATGCATGTCTTGAGGCTGATATTCGTGGTACGCATCGGCGAAACGGAACTATTTTTCTGGTTCTGGGACACTAAGTAAACAAACTTGTGGTCTGGAACTGATCTTCATGAACTAGTTTTCCTTCTAGCACCGAAGAGCTGATATCGTTGGCGTGACTGTCATATGGATACAAAGTTTCTGGAGAGTCTTTCCCATTTTGCCTGTATTTGGGTGTACAAACATACTCTTACTAGCTAGCTAGATTGGTCCGTACAGTTTTGGTTGGCAGTTTAGATGCACAGGTTCTCTTTTGTTGGGTAGTACATTGGCAGCATCGGCACACTGGAAATGATAGACCTGGGTAGTGATGCGCTGGTTCATGTACATCAATTGCCGTACGTCACCCTTGCTGAATACCCATGAATCTTTCTTGACCTGACTATCAGCTGGGCCAAGTTACTGGAGAGACTACCCATTTTGTAATCTGAATATCGTATGCGAAGAAACTCCTGCCTACTTCGTACACTTTTAATTGGTACTTGCTTCTGACAGCAATTTCGTTGCAAAGGTTTTTTTTGTGATACAGATGATGGGAATCATGAATCCAACTCCGGCAATTCATTACAGAAAGCGGTTGTCAGTTGTCACTCTTCCTCTTACAATACGTGCGACTCTACCCAGATATTGATTGGATTCAAGAACCTCGTTTTTCGTGCCACTAAGTATTCCGAGTCTTTCCTGCTCAAAATCTCTGCGTTATTCTGGCATGGTGAGTAAAATGCGTGCAGTGACAATTTCAAAATAGTACAACCACCCACATTACAATCCCAACGCAAAATGTAAACAAACGAAGAGATTCCTGGCCAAGGGTATACTGGAATTGTGTCGATAACTCATGAAATACAGAGGAATGGCAAGGAAATCTACGTGAATATAATTGTAACTAGCTTCACTTAGTTTTTTCATTGCCCGGCTTCTGAGCTGGTCACTTCATAATTAGTTTCGTAACGCAGCTTCTACAACAAATGTTTATCCTTTCATCGGTGCCACCAGTCATAATTCTWAAAAACTCAAGTTGACGATGGACCGACTTGGGGGTGATAAGTCCTGTACACAACGAAAATATGCACTTACTTGAATGAGAATTTGCTCCAACTATCATACAGAGTGTAACCCAGAGAGAGTATCAGTACCGGTACATGAAAAGGATCCCTTGGTGCTAACGAACCTAAAATATGGACCTAAAACTCACCACAAACGAATTTCATGCAGGTGAGCCATTTCTACATATTATAATGTCAAGTGCGTCATCACTGGAACTCAAGGACTCAACCCCTGAAGGACCAAAAGGTCAAAATCGGGTACCATACTCCTTTTGTCTTCACTGATTTAGGTGTTTGGCCCCATTTGAATCATTCAATTTTTCAATATGATCGATTGGATTGGCCTTTTTAAAACCACGATCCTTGCTCCGTAAGGAGGCAATTAACTCATTCACGCAGCCGCGTCCAAAGAATCCAACAGACCCCAATGTTGCCACAYAGGCACAAGCGAGTTGGCTGTGATCATGCCCGAAGCTGCTACTGCAGGRACTCCAATGCCCGGCATGGTGCTGTCTCCGCAGCACAGGAGGCCGGGAATCTCACTCGAAGCCCCTGGAAACGACGCCTTCCCCGCTCGGATAGCAGGGCCATATGTGCCTTCTGACCGACGCAAGTAGCGCTCGTGAGTCAACGGGGTTCCCACGAGCTTCAGCTTCACTCTGTCTCTTATATCTGGAATCACCTTCTCCAGAGTCTGCCATAACACCTGTCACATGGCCAACACAATGAAGATTGGAACACAGGAAGCCGGSCACATTCGGGGGAGTACTCAGCTACTCTCTCAAGCATTTTCAGCGTTCTCAATTAATTTTATACGATACATGATGCTCAATGAATTTTAGAGTTTGAGGACTCATTGGGCATCGGGCCCTTGCATTCCAAACCCTAAARGTTAATCAAGAATAGGGTCCGTCAAAACTGGCTGCCCAAACTGACCTCCAAAAGAAGCCATGTTCAGAAYCTCGATCCAAAACTCAACGAGAAGGCTAGAACTTTAGAGAACTTAAGAAAAATTGCATCGTGCCCAAATTGTTAACAAACCTTCAGATTGCAAAGCAGGAATCGTGAGCCCTGACACTCCCTAATGATGAAATGTTTAGTGAAGTTACTGTGACTCTTTATTWAAAACCACATTAAACAATTTGAAACACTCCTAGCAAGTTGAAACATCTTAGATGTTGGTATTTGAGCTGTAAGATCTAGAGATGTATTACGTGGGATTACCTGTGACCTTTCCTCCTTCAAAGCTGCATACTCGGGACTCTTTCGATCCATTCCTTTCCAGATGCTGTAAGGTTCATTCCCAGCTGTGTAYGCATGCACCACATGGCAGCCGGGCGGTGCTAAAGAGGGATCGAAAACGGTGGGAATCGAAGCTATACAAACATTCTGCGGCGCACCAACCCCGGCCTTCCAGTCACGCAAAGCAAAGTGATGACACTCCAAGTCCGAYGGAAGACCAGATGCATCAATTCCCAGGTGAAGATGCATGAAACTATCTGTTTTTTCGGTAACATTGGCGCGGTCGATGAAGCTTTGTGTGCTGGGCAAGGATTCTTTCGGTAGCAGCTTCGCTGTATCCCAAGTTGATGCGTTGGAGACCACTGCTTTCGCTGCTCGAATCGTGTATGGATTCTTCTTCGTGCCTCTCGTGGGTCGCACGCGAATACCTGACAACARGGGCAGGAAACATTGATTTCAACATGAGCTCATTCTGCACGCAAGACTCGTGTCGCAGTAATCCGAGCAATAGTGACTGTAGGAAAATGAGAATCTTAAGGCCTTATCCTCTAGGTCCACGAAGCCCAAATCGGGACTCATGTTGATTATTAGTAGTGATGAACAGGTCAGATGAGGACTTTCTTTTGCCCAATTTCGTTCATTTTCTCAACATCACATACAATGTTCTAGTGATATACTCCCTCCGACCAGCTAAGTGTCCACTTCGGATCTCATGTTTTTAGGGTTGATTTGAGTAGGTCATATGGAGGTTTTTCTGTGTCCAATTTTATTTAGGTTGCAATGAACATATGCGATTATCTTCATTGGTTCTGGTGATATAAAATTTGGGACCTTTCAGAGTTATGCATTTCACAACATGATCAATGAAATTGGTTTCAAACGTTTTCAACAAAACTGCGGACACTTATTTCTGGACGGAGGGATTAAAACTTTATCCCATTCGCATTACAATTTTCACAATATGATTCATCGAAATGGTCATTTAAAAGCCCTAAATCTTTGCTCATTTAGGGGATAAAACKGTGATACTGACCTACAGCACGCCCTCCTTCTAGTATGATTTCTTCAACGTGAGTGTTAAGCAGCAAGCGACCGCCATGCTTTTCCAAGCCTCGAACAAGGGCGGCGATGATGCTGCCTCCTCCTCCGAGGGGGTAATCGATGGAACCACCCTCACGGTGTCGCTCTTGAAACATGGTCGCCATTTCAGCTGTAATCGTGCTGCACACATCCGAGTTCCATACATTGCTCTTTCCATAAATTCCTCCATTTGCATTGATCCCACAGACATGTTTCTACAAAAATGCCTGAAATAAAAGGTTCTTCTGCTAGGGCTTGCATATATGAAAGACAAACATAATATATTGCGAGTACGCCAATCACCGCACGCCCCACCCAAGGACCGCACACATTCCGCAAAGAAGAATGCTTGCCGAACGGCCACACACCGTGCGGTCAAGGATATGCAAATTAACATACAAATCTCATCTTATTGCCAACTAATCTACCGAAACTCTTGATACATACAATAATGRTACAATCCATTTTCAACAATATAGCCAACACAATCAACTATCGCCGCATGAAATTTGAAATAGATTATTATTGAGTTTTATTAATGTGCACATAAAAAGTTGGTGAGTGCGGTCAATGGGATATCCACCATACCTGTCCGCTAAGAGGCCACTGAGTACAAAACATTCCAGGTCAATCAGTCGTTTGAGAAATGGATCTTTCACAACCTGCAGCAATCAATGCAGCATCCCAGAATCAGTACCAATTCAATAGCTTCCGAAGTGTCCCTGGTAAGCACAGCAGCAACCATTTCGGATCTCTTTTCAATTCRGTTAAGTCATGGCAGCGTTCGCAYAAGGAGAGCACTGACCTGGTTGACGACATACGAGAAAGGTGAAAGCAAGTCCTTGGTCGCCAACAAGTAAGGCCAAAGCTGTGGAAGAAATCTACCAGCAGTGAAAACAACTGCAGGGTCAGACCGTAAAGCCGCAGCAGGAAGAGACACAGCGGCTCCAGCCAAGGGCTTCATTTTTTCTTCCAATTCTCGCCATTCTGAAGCGGCCCTTGCCCCTCCTACTCTTCGAATTTCGGCTTCATACGCCTTCCTGTCAGCTGTAAACTTGAAGATGCCCTCTGGCAAGTACCCGATCCAGTTCTTGTACTGCACGCATTCCACATTCTCTCCTATGGCATCCAGAACCTGCACATCGCCCAAGATTCAAAACAAAGTAACTCCATTAACCATAAAGCACATTAGAAGCTCCACTGACCGTACAGGTGAGCTTTGAATTGTACCAATTGTGAAAATACTTGATCTATTGATATTTGCTTTTTTACAATTTTTCTGTAGCTTAATACAAAAGAAAAGTGCAAAGTTTTAGATGCTGCAAGTTTCTAGATTGTTGTAGGGGAAGGATCAAAGTTCACTTGTATGGTGGATGGAACCTCTCCCTTACTGTATAGTGAACGGAGACCTTACATTAAACTACCGAGGAAACCCTAATCCCTAAACTCCTAAAAGGCTAACGTCTCAAAAATACCCAAGTCGATATATCATATTCTGCAAAATCAACAACTCAGATAGGACCAAATTTTGWAACACCAGAAGCAGTGAAGAACATTGCACGTGTTGGTCCCAAAATGAAACAAAATTGGAAACAAGAGAATCCCTAAAAAGAGAGTCCCAATTACTACAACAAAAGGAGGTACAATCAATTTGCGGCACCTGCTTGAGGGGGTTGATGGAAGGCTTGATGGACAGTCCGGCGTGAAACGAAGGTCCCGAATCGAACTGAAACCCTTGGCGCTCAAACGCATGCCCTGCTCCTCCAGCAATGTCATGGCTTTCACACACCACCACCTTGTACCCGTACTTCGCAAGCAGCGCTGCACAGCACAAGCCTCCGATGCCAGCTCCGATCACAACCACATCCGCCTTGGTAATATTGGACCTATCATCAATCTTGGTGGCTGCTGGGGTGGAAATTTCATTCTCGCTACTCACTGCYGCCCTAATCACGCTCAAGCTGCGAGTTCTCGTTCTCGTTCTCGTTCTTACTCCTTGTAAAGTACAGAGCTTGAAACCTCGGGAAACGCCATGAGAATAGGATTCATTGTTGGAACTGAATTGGGAGTGAAGAAGGCCTGTGGATTGATGAGCAGATGCCACTGCTTGCATTGCCATCTGTGAAACTCCCAATTGCCTCTCAAATTGAKGCAATAGTAGCAGCCTGAGATTGAGCTGCYCAGCGATTCACATGAGTAGCGCTGTGATTTGTGGGAATTGTGCATTAGTCTCGAGGATGGGAATTGCTGAAGAGACTGTGAAGCGCCAGCTGAATGCACGACGCAATTGAATAACGGCCGGTGGAAATCGGGAGGYTGAAAATGCGTGCACGACGACACTCAGGATATGAAGTCTGTCGCTCGCAGAACTAAAGTCCTAAAGACTTTCTGGTGTACCTTTCGCTTTCGCTTTCGCTTTTTCAGTTTTGCTTTTCGGGTCCATTCAACTGCATTGATGGCCGCTGTAGAAATTTATTGCCAAGTATAGTAGCTTCACTGTTCAAGGGACTGGTACATAACTTATTTCAAGACATGTCGCTAAGTTAGCAATTTAGCAATTTTGCTGCTGCCTTCARGCCTTCCGGCTCTCGCAGCTGCGGCACGCGGTAAACCGTTTTGCTTCATCCCATGAAGATTTCTTTAACGTGACCTTGCGGCAGGTGTGTGAACTGAATTCTTTATTGATCATACCAGAATTCTCACAGAAGTATGCAGTAGTTAATTAGTAATGGGATCTCATCGTTTCCCTAATTTGGCCAGAAGTGCAGTCGGAAACTTAGCAATGTTTGAGGTCGCCGATTGGTAGGGGCATATCGCAGCTTTTGAAATTGGAGAATTTGAAAGAGAGGATTATAGGGCTTGGTCGGTTGGCAGTTCTGAATCTTCAATTGAACGCCCCGTTGAAACCCTAATCAATTTTTTTCAGGCGATTTTGCATATTGAGAGAATTCATTCCTCACATTGCTGTACTCTGTAGCTTAACTAGCTGTAGGAGGTCGACGGTCTGGTGGGTTGGAGAACTGCAACTTTACAACTGAAATTGGGGTTAATTCACGATTTCTTCTGTCAAGGTTTGTCAATTTTCTTCAATTGCGAAGGTCAATTTTATACAGATCACATTTAGTTGTACGCGGAACATAGCTTGTAGTCGCCGGAATCCTTGTAAATAAGCTCTTAGTCATCCTTGAGTGTCGATGGATTCAGGGTTTAGGGTTTAAGAGTGTGAGTTTAGGGTTTATGAGTGAGGTTTTAGGGGGATTGCATTTGAGTGCCGGAGAAAACGAGCGTGCCGGAGAATTCAAGCATCTTCGAGATGCAGAGATTTTTGGGAACAAATTGATTCATGGGCTGGATGTAGCCCCCTTAAACCCTAATCTCTAAACCCTGTAACCCTGTAACCCTGTAACCCTGTATTACGGTTGCAGTTCTCTTGCACTTTCGACGTCCTGAAACACTCTCTGTATTTTCTATGACTTCATAGGTGGCAGTTGTTTCAAGAAGTCCATCTACAACTTTCACCTTGGATCTCTCAGGTGAGCATCGTGTTTTGGCATTAYGAAAGTCAGACTTGCGTAATAGAACTTATTTTCGAATTGCTGCTCAATGTACAAGGTGCTGTCTGTCTTCAAACAAAACCCTAATTTTAAAATGCTAAAGCGGCGACGATGCACAATGGAACRAGAATTTGATGACAGGAATCTGTAGATTTTGTAAATAGGCACCGCATTGTTGAATGCTGGCAGGTTTGGCTTCGAGGTTGAGATGAAGAGGAAGCAAGGTTCGTCGGGCGGAGGTCGGGGCGGAGGCAGAGGAGGAAGAGGTAGAGGCCGGGGTGGCAGACAAGGTGGTGGCAGAGGTGATCGTAGTAAACGCAGTCGAAATGCTTCAGATTATGAGCACCAACCTGGTACTTTCAAAGCCTTGCAACTTCCTATATCCTAAACCCTAAACCCCAATCCTAAACTTCCTAGTTTTCATTGCGAGTGGAATTTACGAAGCTTTTTCAGTGATGCTTTCTTATTCTTTCTTCAATGCAACTGTGCTATGGAAGGGATGAAAATGCTTTTCTCTCATAGAGATAAGTTTGGGGACGGACGTAATTTATTCTTTAAGCGTGAGTTCTAGTCTCAGGATTAAGAATTTGGGAACTGTGGACTGAAGCCTGCGATGTTYAACACCTAAAATGTCGAAGATGCCCAAAYTGAGCCTTGTGATTTTTYAGCACTTTTGAGTGGGTCATATGGGTATTTTATTTCGTTCAAGTCTAATTAAACTTTTACACAAGACCTGTAATGCTCTTCACTGATCCCGGTGATATAAAAGTTGGAGCTGTCTAAATTGTGTTCTTCACAATATGATCTCTCTAATTTTCATCTGAGAATCATGAAATTCTCGGTCCTTTAGGGTTGGCGATGCTAAACCTTATGATTTGGCAGAAGTGAAGACGGCGCAGGTCACTGAGAGCAATATTTCGAGCGAGGAGGAAGAGGAGTACGAGGAACCAACCACTCATTATACCGCTCTGCTTCAGACCTTGCAAGCCACCAACGAAACTTTCGCCAAAGCTTACGCCCCACGGTACTTACTGGACCTAAACCTGGTTATTATACAGATTTGGAGGAAGTTTCTCGCTCGTTGTTATCTCGTTTCTAGATTTTGTTCATTTCGCAGCCTTCTGAAATATTTGATGCAGGCGAAGGGAAGAACAAGGAGGTGGTGATAGCAGTGAAGATGACGATGATGAAGCTGGAAGTGAACTAGAGGACGAGGATGGGTTAGAATTGAAGAGTGAACTCGAAGGGGGTAACTATTTTTGTTCCATTCTTGCCACAAACAGTACACGTCAGCAGAGACTGATGTATTGTGCATGCTTGTGTTGTTTTCTCAGTTTCTGTGGCATCCTCTATATCCAAATGGACTAGATTGGAAGTCTCTATGAACGGGTGCCCGTTCTTAGAATGTAAGGGTCATCTTTCGAGTGTGTAGCTTTGTTGGGAATAAACTAGCAGTGTTCTTATGTTTTCTAGGTTGGTTGCCTCGTTCTCACTAAACTTTACGTTCTGCTGGGAAGCGTATGTCTAAACGCACCTATGCTTGTTTCTCCACATGTGGGTTGCAGGAAGTTTTTGAATAGTGAAGTTTATCTATTTCTGAAACCATGGAACTGAATTTCTATGAGTCTTCTGATGATTCTGATCATTTGTAACAGAGGCTGCTGTGGAAGATGTTGAGGATGCTGACGGAGAGGAAGATGAGGATAATGAAGATGCCGAAGAAGGTTCTAGTTCCGAAAGTGAATGGGAAGAAGTAGTGGATGGTGAAGCAGTAGACACAGAAGAGAAAACCGATGGAGACTCAGATTCAGAAAGATTGTCCAGTGAAGCAGATGCAGGGACCTGTGAAGAGTATGATGAAATTTGCTCTCCTCTTTTCTTGTTTCGTTTGTTTGTATATACTTGTGAGTCACCATTCTGAGCGTTTTGGTTGTTTTTAAGTGGATATGTTGGAAATGTGAACATTAATGGAACTTAGGTTTCACAGGGTTGGCATTGATGTCTTGGAATGCCTGAAGGGGAGCATGTATGTCTAAGGCGGCWTTGCTGTAATCTTTATCTTACGCAGCGGTTGTGTTTGCTTCAGCCCATTCAAGAAACACTTGGAATTGGAGCTTTCTGACTCAAGGGTAGCCGAATTGGTGGAGGGGAAGGCGAAGTTTAAGACTGAAGTTCATGCAGCAGGCCTGCCTACTGGAAGATGGCTCTCCAATATATCCAGTTTCCCTAAGGTGGTAACTTAAGCTTTGTACTCGAGTTGCTTTGAATGTTCGAAGCAATTTGTAATCAATCAACTTGTTGCCTATTCACATCCTCTAGCTGCCTGTTACTCCTGCAGGCAATTTGATTATTCTCGGAAGTCAATTCACCGCTCGGTTGGCATAAATTGCTGTGCAGGTGGAAAAGGACTTGGGCAATTGTTCTGTGAAAGAGCGRCTTCTGAAACATTGGCAGGGRAAAACTGGGCATAAGCAATTTGGAGACTTCCACTCAGAAGGACAAGCTCAGTTTTTTGCCTTTTGTAAGTCATTCTAATTTCTCGATATTTCAGATTGCTATTCTCCTTGCTTGGGTGGTGGTATTTTTCACGATAGTGAGCTRACTGATGGCAGCCTTGCAGGCAACAATTATGAAGACATTCTGCTCACACAGAGATGTGGCCTTCATGGCACGGTGGCCTCAAACGAGGAACATCAGATCTATGTTGATGCATATGTATTACACATTGTAAGTACTATCTGTAATTGTATACATCTCCATTTTAGTCAACCTTCATGAAGTGTTTGTTTGGCTAGATGTAKGAGGTATTGAGAGCAATGTTACTTCTTATCATTTAGGAACTTCGTATTTCTGTGGCATTATTGGATTACAAATCAAGCTGTTATTGATGCGCAGTTGAACCATGTCCTGAAGACAAGAGATCTTGTTACTAAAAACAATGAAAAGTTACAGCGTCAACAAACAGCGTCAAGTGAGAATGGCAGGAAGGGTGCTGATTTCATTGACCCTCCTCGTGATCAGGGTTTTACTCGCCCAAAGGTAATGAATGCATTTTCTCAATCTTTCCTTCCTGTAATTTGAAGATGATTTATTGTGTAGAACAGTACCAGTCCCGATTATAATTGTTTCACTATCTTGATATCTGGCTAAATTGTCTTATTGACTAATGCTTCTCCGGATCCAGTCAGATGTACGGGTTTCTTGTGGAAATTATGGGTTAATAGAATTGAAGATTTCTACGGAAGATTTTTTGCAGTCACAGAATTCTTTGTTCTGGAAAGAACTTAGAAAAAATATTTCTATTTCTGAAATAGGCATCATTCGTGACAGGTTCTCGTTATGTTGCCTTTGCGAAGCACTGCACTGAAGTTTGTGAAGAAGCTGATTGAATTGGCACCAAAATCACAGACAGTGAGTACTATGTTTCGCCAAATTTCGCCTCCAATGKTCCAGTGTATTTTTGTTCTCACAATGCATGCATTCATGCAATTATTTTTGGCTGTGTCAACCATTTGAGGCTTGTGTAGTGTCTTAAGATGTGGTCTCCACACTGGCAGGTCGATGTTGAACACAAAGCCCGATTCTTTGATGACTTCGGAGCGGAAGATGAGGACGATGTAGAGGAGGTCAATCATGATGGCGACGAAGGAGAACAGGAAGACAATAACGGATATAAAGGTGGAAAACCAGCAGATTTTAAGGCCCTTTTCAGCGGCAACAATGATGATCACTTCCGTATAGGTATCAAATTTACAAGGTAGGCGCACTATTTGTCACTAATGTTGGTGTTGTGGCACTATATGTGTCATCTATGACTTGTTTTTTCTGAAGAAGATAGCGATTCTATCTTGAAATCAGATTATGCAGTGGATGATGCAGTTGTATAGGTTTTGTTATCACCATTGTCGCAATTTTGCAGTGCCTTTCGCGTTTCATTTTGGTTCTGGAATTGCGAAGCATTGTCAAGAACCAACCTTTGAACTGATGCCTGTCCCCTCAGAAAGAGCATCAAGCTTTACAGTGATTTTTACTCGTCTGACATCATTGTCGCATCGCCCCTTGGCCTTATCACGGTATGATTTTTTGACACCTCGTGCACTAACTTGACCTTTATTCTCTGGTAGGTAATGGCACCACCTGTGCGTAGATGTTGTATTTAAGTGTCATTTATGGCCACTTTGAATATCTGTTGCATGCGGGAATGCAAATTCAGGGATGATGAAAATGGTCAATGTTCTTGTTCACAATCTTCAGTACAGTTTAATAAATGAATCTGCTCAGTATCTGACATCTATGGCGTTCTTCAACAGCAAATCGGTGAAGCAGAAACTGCCAAGAAAGACAACAATAAGGAAGTTGATTTTCTCTCCTCAATTGAGGTAAGTCAGTAACCTATGCATCGTTTCTTCTGATTCAACTCGTGAGACTGCTTTGCCTAGTTAGAGACTCTTATGGATTGGTTAAGAATAAATTGATCTGTACCTGATGTGATTTCATATTGTTATGTCWTGACGTTCATGACGTGTAACGTGGATTCATGTGCCTGCAGATTGTTGTGATGGACTACACCGATGTAATTTGGATGCAGGTATGTTCTTKTAAAGTCGTTCTAAGTCATGCSATMATTTATTACTTGRACACGGAGTAYGGTTCTGAATTTCYTCGAAGCACAGGGTCCASGGGCAGTGGTCCCTGTGAACAAGTATTATGGCCAAACCCTACGGGAATGAATCTGATTTCTGAGATATGTGGTTAKCTTGTGATTTGAGAAAGGGAAKCAATGTGRTKCTTTGCACTCCTATGACGGTTTTCTTATCATGTCTATGCTTGAGAGATCTGCAGAACTGGCAGCATGTGTTGACTTTGTTTGATCACCTCAATCGGATACCCCAATCGCAGCATGGCACCGATTTTATGCGTATCAGAGAATGGTGAGTCYCATTTTGAGTGTATCACTTTGTGCTTGCCATGCTTTAACCCTTAATCACACAGCACTGAAGAGAATTTTTTTGATATAGGTTGATCATTAATCTCTCCGAAGTTGTAATTGTCGTGATCGGTGTTTKGAGTACTTTTGATAGTGAAATTGGGTAAAAATTGTGAAATAAAACAGATAGATGAAAGTGAAGTTGTTGGATGATAGCCACCAAATTTGGCCTCTCGCGTTTGGGGGTTAATTGTTTGGCATCCCGGCGTTCATAGGTGATATAGGGGTGCCCCACTGAAATATTTCAGGAGTTGTTTAACTTCTCCACTTTTGTTTAAGGTCTAGTTCCTGAAATTGAAGTAACTATGGGTTGAGTGTCACTTCTTGTATGATAACTCGTGTATGATGATTGTAGGTGTTTAAATGGGCATTCGAAACATTTTCGCCAGACTTTGATCCTATCAACCTTCCCTGATGCCAGTATGAGTTATCGAACTTATGTTGACTACCATGGATTGACTATCACAATTGTTTGTTTTTTTGTTTTATCTTAAAAGTTTTACTCTGCTTCGCTGTTATCATTACAGTCTTTGATACGTCTGCTCATTTTTTGAATGTTCTACTTCGTAACTCCTTGATTTTTTATGACGGATTCTAAAGTGAGCAAAGAATTGATCTCGAGACGTTGAGACGTGTCTTTATTTAAAACTAGTGATTGATGTCTTCTTGCAGAAATCAATGCATTTTTTCATCGGAGTTGTGTCAATCATTCTGGCAAGGTATGATGAAAGTTGGAAAGACTCTCGATTCGGCACAACGTATAGGGTATTCTCATTTGACTTGTAACCCCTCGTGTAAAATGTTGGTAAGACTGGAAAACATCATTAATTTATTGTGTCTGTATGAGCCAATAGTTTTTTCTTACATGCTGAAACACGTAGAATTTGGAATACATTGTGCAGGTTAAGCTTAAAACTGAGTACCCAGGGGTKCTTTCAAAAGTAATGTTGAAAATTCGTCAGGTGTGCTTCACATCTACTTCTTGCTACACCCCTCACTTAGTGCKCTGCGAAGGCCTCCTTTGGCAATTTGAATTTCTGTGGAATGTCACTCAGTGAATGAGATCGATAATTTGTATTAAAATGTGCGTTTGATCAGCTCTTTTCATCTGATTCTGGTGTCAGGTCTACGAAAGGATTGACTGTAAGACTCTTGCAGAAGTGTATGATGCCCGTTTTGATCATTTCACCAAGCAGGTACTGTTTCATCATGCCTACAGATCTTATTATTGTGGTTTATGCATGCAAATTGTAAGGTCTACGTCTTCTTTCTACATCAACAGACCATATACTCTCGGTATTCAATTGCAGTGGCTGAAAAATTAATTTGATCGAGGAGGTTTGAAGCTACACTTTTGTATCAAATAATGTGGACTTTGGAATAGTGTGGAATAAAWAGAGTGGACCACGTTAGATTCAAAATTACTCATAGTTAGTGTGGACAGAAGTGTCACGTAGATGTAGAAACAAAGCAGCTTTTTAAATTTGGGGAACAACACAAATAACGAGTCTCGAAGAACGGGATTGGAATACGCATTAATTCCATATTGGAAATAAGAATGTGGTATTCTCTAGGTATACACCAATTATTTGTTATCAACATTGTAGATTCTGATAATATTGCGGTCCTCATTAAATTTGAAATGTGTATGCCTAAAACAGTGTGGTCGACACTTAGAAATAAAAAGAGTCCTTTGCAGTTGTTAAGGTGGTCAAAAATCGCCACAGTAAATTTGAAGAAATATATTCCTGTGGCCTCTTGTAATTACCGTGATCCATAGTATATGGTGTATTTGGAGTACTTTAATTACATGTGCTTTGATTGCAAGCTTCTGAAATTCTTTTCTATGCTGTGCTCCAAATAGGTGTTCCCGCGAATAAAAGACTCTCACCAGGTTACTTATTCTTCTCATCATCTCCCTCCGTTTTTATTTCTGTAACTTTTTCGTGAGTGACATTTGTGGATGAAGTTTCATGTTTGAGTATAGGGTTGTCTGATGTTGAACTTCCTAAATCATGCAGGGCGGAATTCTTTTATTTGCAAGTTCCTTTGATGTCAGGCGAATTGGAAACTTTCTKAAGGCCCAAAATGCCTCATTCTGCGAGTTAAGCGAGTAAGTTTTTATACTTGGCTGTACTTCGTGATACTTGGTGTATGAAATATCATTTTYCCCCTTGARTTCCGAYCTGYTGYATGTGTATTAATCCWTACGCGATTTGAATAAATATAATTGATCAGATTTTAAATACATACTGCGTTGTTCGAGTGGTTTACTCATACTGATTTCCAATTTGGGGTTGCATACTTGTTGTAGATACACAAAGCAAAGTGACATTTCTCGAGCCCGTTCATGGTTCTATCATAAGAAGAGGCATATCATGCTTTACACGGAGCGTGCTCATTTCTATCATCGTTACAAGGTGCCTTTTTCTTCCTGCAGTACAAATTTCCTGATTAAGTGGTACTCTTAACTGAGTTTTGTATGACCATTAGTATATTCCTCTATGCTGAGCAGATCTATTTTGGAACTCTGATGCAGATAAGGGGCATTACCGAGCTCATTTTTTACTCGCTCCCTGACCATGCGCAATTTTACAGCGAGGTTTGTACAGAACACAATCACATTCGAGTCCTTTCTTTCTTGAATATCTGATGTTGGCAAGTGGGTTTTCATATTCCATCAGAGTATATAAGGTCTCATTCTACCCCTCTTGATATTTTGGAGTGCATTGGCGTGTGCAATTTCAGATAGCAAATCTTTTAGGAGGATTTTCATCATGCACCGTATTATTCTCCAAATTTGATAATTTCCAAGTGAGTTYTTACCTTCACATTGACTTGGTTTCTTTTATATTGTGATTTGCAATTTATAACTTTGTAGCAGGGATTTTGTATATTTGCACCTTGCAATGGGGTGTTAACCAGTGTTGTGTGTTGTGTGGATCTTTTCACTTGTGCCGTCTTTGTTCTAAAATGTAGGTCGCAGGTGAAAAGATTCTAAACCTGCACAGCATTGGTATTCAACACATTTGCTAATGTTTTGCGTGTGGCTTTGTGGCGTATGCAGCTAGAACGTGTTGTAGGCTCTACATACGCTCGACGGATGCTTAAATCAAAACAGGGCACATTCACGTTCATGTGATTGAACAGCGGCTGCTTCTTTTGGGTTCCACTTTGTAGAAATTTCAATTTGCAGTAGAAAGTGGAAAATCTTGCAGAGTTCACATTTTTGTGAGATTCTTCTTGGAACTAATGCTAGATTATTTGGTAACTCTCGAACCATTGTTTATTGTCTATTTGTTTTTCGTTTTGGTCAAAGAGTATTTCAGATGTCATTTCTTGGCTTGAAACGTTGACATTGGATTTGTTTGAATGTTTTTAAAATGTTCACATGTTTTTTGAGTTATTTTTATTGCTTTTAAACATCTTTTTATCTACAATTTAGGATTGAACATCTCAATCTAACAATAGATCGTCGGCTTCTTTGGCTTCCYGACATTGATTATATATATTTTTGTAGACAATGTTACCCAAATATGAATTTTGGGTTTATTTGAATAAGTTGAATTTTAACCCCTTAAGATCCACGTGTCAAGAATTGGGAAATACTCAAAAAAACTGCAGTCTGTGAAAAAAATGTTATTAGCCAAATTTCATTCATTATTTAGAATTTTAACTACAGGATTTTATTCTTGACTAGTGGGGTCACCCATAATAAAACTTTGGTTTTTAGGACAATGTATGTGTGAACAAAGCTTGCAAAGTGGAGCAAAATGTTTTTTCCAAGATTGCTTGAAGTTTTGACACCCATACCTCAAAATTCTTATGCAAGTTTTTAAGGCAAAGTGATGTTACCCCCTTCCTATTGGAGTTGGGGTCCCTTCGAAAAAAAACAATATGAGGAAGAAATCGCAAGTGTGATACGTTGCTTTCGATGCCCAAATTTCTCAAAACCATTTCAATTTGCAAGGAGCTTCGGGGATTAAATGCTTGAGCAACCAAAATTTGGTTAATGCAAATTTTGACATTGATTTCACTAATATTTACCATTTGTAACAATGCTTTTAGGATTTTTCTTCATATTTCCAAATTCAAATCCTAGTTTTGGATTCTAACATCTAATCTATCCATTATGAAAAGAACATGCATGTTAGAATTATCCAATGTCATTATCCTAGAAATTGAGGTTCCTATTAGGTGTTCCAATAGCACTACTTTGCATTTTGATGTTGTCATTTGCCTTAAGATATACAATTAGTCCCTCAAATTCCTTGAGACCAAATTATGTTTTTTGGCTTTGAAGGCAATATTTAGGCATAGAAATAATTTTGATACTAATTCTTTTAATCCAACTTGTAATAGCAACTTGTTTTTGGATTCCACTTGTAGGCATGGTGAATAAATACATAATTAGTGCACACCTTTTTATTACAAAAAAAATTTAATTTTTTTTTTTGGTCAAAACACCTGTTCTTCCGCTTCACATCTGGACAAGTATTTTTATGATTTTTTGTTTTGTTTCTTGAGTTTTACCTGCATTATGTCCTTAATATAGTCTAGGAGTCATCAAATGTAATTGTCCCTTTGAGCCACTTTTCAATTTTTATTGTAGAATGTGTTTGGATTTATATTCAATTTATCATTCCAAAAAATCACAATTTTAATAAGAATAAAAAATTAGGCTCAAATGAGGAATAATATATTAGGTAACTTCTGGAGTAACTCTAATATTATCATTTGGATTTCAATAAATTCACCTTGCCAAAGACTTTAAAATTCATTTCAAAAGTTTAGATTAGTTTTGCAATTGCAAGTACCATAAAAAGCATCAATATCTAAGGTAGGAGCATCCAATGGCGTGTGTACCTAATGCCGTTAGTTTCTACAGATGGTTGTCATTTCAACATTTAAATGTAGGTAGGCCATAGAGAGCTTATTTTATTTGACCTAAATGATAAGCTATTTTTAGTCTTTCTACATTTAAGTTCTAAAATGACTATCATCTGTAGAATCTAACACCATTGGGTAGATTGATGCCACTGGATACTCTTAGCTTATTTCACAACATTCAGTAGCCTTACCTTTCCTTCATGCACCTTACTCATTACATTGAGCCTCCACATGTCCACTTAGCTATTGAAGATTGATGTGGAATATTCTACACCATTGATTGTAGAGCCAAAGCAATGATAGTACATGCTATTGAATGTTAAGAACATCTTGGTTTAAAACTTTGGTCATATACAAGCAACTTAGTGAATGGTCAAATTTTAAAAAAACTTAAAACTTAAAACTCAACTATCGGTATTCAATCATTACAATCTCTTATATCTCATTTAATACTATGTATTCAATAGTAGATTATGACAACACTACAACATTATCAATGTCTTCAAGCTTACAAGAACTAACTTTATAGTCATTGCACAAGGGCAATAAAAAAAAAGGCAAAAATTCATATTTACAAGCCCTATTAACACTAAAAATGCCACAAAGGTATTGCTATGATGCATGAAGCAAGGTTCTTTACAAATGCACATGTTGTGTACAACATCATTCAATAAGTTAGATGGAGTTCACTACAAAAGGATCCTAACACAAAGTAATTGGAATTCCAAAGAAAAATATCCATGGACAATGTGTGGAGGCATCTTGAGTGTTTGGATCCTACGATATTTCTATTTGAAACGAAGGTGTCTCCACATAAAAAGAGATATATGCAATACAAAAAACGATCAAGGTGGTTTATCTCTTTTCAAATGCTAAACTACCTTTCTAAACTTTCTAAAAATATAAATCTTATATGGTAGTTACGGGTGGCATTTTATGCCAATTATCTAAAAAAAGTTGGCAAATGTTATTTGGCAAAGTTGACAAATACCATATGTTTTATTCCCATGCAAATTTAAAATAAAATAAAAATATCCTACAAAATTTGTCATCTTTTTTTGAACTTTAACCATCAGGTACAATATGCAAATAGCTTTGAAAAAAATAATAGTGACTACCTACTCCATCAAAAGTAAATACTCAAATTTGACAACAAATATAATAGTCAAAATCTTTTTCCTAGAAATTGATTTGAGAGTTAGCTCAATATTTCCCCTTAAATTGAAGAAAACCATTGAATATTATTTTCCACTAATGGTCAGATTTGGATATTCTGAATTTCCAAGTGGAACAAGATACCAAATAAGCTAAGAAAGATCAAAAAATAAAAAATAAAAAAAATTCAAAATCTGATTCAAACTTTTACATTGAGCCCAATTTTATTTTTAAAAACAAAAATGAAGAACAAACATTAGATTTTCTTGAGGCATGGGGAGCGTTGTTTTAGGCCTACTCTCCTTGTTGTTTCTGATGCAATGAGGGAACGGTTGGCTGCTGCCAAGGTTATAAATACTATGTGATATGGACTTCTATGTAAGGGATATGCACTTCTATGCAGGGGAGCACAAATTAATTTGAAGCTCGACGTGATTTTGTAACCATGATATAGCATCACTACTATAATTTATTTTTCTTTTAGCTAGCTTTGAAGCAATTTATTTCTAATGCCAAAATTTCAAATCTAAGTTTTCTTTTGCCTATTTGAAGTACTTGGGATATGCTTCCAATAATAAAAATTTCAAGTTTCAAGTTCTAACTATAAACCGGTGAGAAGTTAGAAGTTTATTTGGAGGGGCAAATTCCAGATTCATCTTCCAAGTTTCCCAAACCATAGCATGAGGCTTGTGGAGATGAACGGAGACTCATCAAGTAACATTACAAGTTTACAACTGTCCCATTTGATGAGCACTCACAATTTATTTTCACCTCAACTACCATTAAATGGCAACAAGGGTGCATTGACTTCATGGAGAAGTATTCATAAATCTATCAAGAGACAGGAAACGGATAAATAAATACTTCAGGACCGTTGAAAGAAACGGTCCCGCCAGGCAGTAATGAATTTTAGTACGGAGTAGTTTATTATTTACTTACATGTGCACTAAATAAGTTAGGGTTTTTTTACTTTTCTTGGGGACTCATACTAATTAATCTACATTTCACACTAAATAAAAAACTGCTTTTAGTGGAGATCAATAGTTAGTAAAGTGGGCGGTGGTTGTGCATCGCTTGTTTCAAACATCTACAGATTTCCACAATAAGTCTCTTTAGTTTTTTGGTCCCCTTGATATCCTATTTAGTGTATCTACTACAAAAATAAAAAATGTATGTTACAGAAAATTTTGCAAAAGTAATTGGCCTAATCAATTTTCTTGGAACCACCTTAGCAAACAAATTTAATATTTCAAGGAAATGAAAAAAAATTGACAGTGGTTATCAACATAGGTTATTGTTGATACTGGTCTTCTGTTCTTGAAAAGGACCCGTCATTCTTTTGTATTAACGAACTTCAATACTACACTAGGTGCAACTTTCATTAGAACTTCATATGATCTTAACCCCTAACTGTCCAATCGACCGTATATGGTTATATGAATTTCAAGCTCATTTTTAGATGGGCAAATAAATTCCTTTGTCTGTTCTATAATACTTTTGGGCAACTTTGAGTGTAAATTGAAAAAGAATACATTTGATTATTGAGAGGTCTTCAAAGGCATAGATGTCCGTTAATAGAAGAGTAAAGCTTGCCAATTTTACTTCATTTCCCAACTTTTAGCAAAGTTGCCAATTTCACCTGATTTGGGATTTAAGAAATTGTACATATCCATTTGTTTTAAAAATGGTCCCAACGCAAGGAATAAAGTGTTTTCATGATTTTTACCAATGAAAATTTTATTATGCAAGTGTTGATTTGGAGCTATTTTCAATTTCTACTTATAAAAATGGTTGCATTTCAACAATTGAAAGGTGGATTGTGTAATGAGTTTGGTAGCTTTTTATGTGAAATTAAGTTTTTTGGAAGTGCATTTTAGTCTCTCTGCAGTTGTTCGTGTCACCTCCAATCCCCAAAAGTTTTCATATGAAAGTTTCTAAAACATTGTGGGAAAAGGCAACATACTAAAAATAAAAATATGCATTTCTCTTGTTATAATCTCACAACCCCTATGCAATTTTGTGCTCAAATTTGGTACACATACTAATAAGCAAGCTCTTCAAACATGTGTATGATTAGATTTTGAAAAAAACAATTTTCTTCATTGGAGATAATTACAAGCCAATGCTCTTTTTTCATAGTCAAAACACACATGGAAAGGCTTGGACATGTAGGGGTTGAATTCTAGTACTTTTTAAAAGCTCTTAAGTAAAAAAGTTGTAATTGTAGCAATTGTTTTGAACAATTTTCTTAAAGATTTTTTTTTAATATCAACAAGTATGAAAAATATCCTACAATTTTACCTCTCGCAAAGTTATGGAGTACAACTTCTAGAATCTCATCTAGTTTCCAATTTCCCATCCTATACAAGGCCCCATTGCATTGAAAGTCATATGAATTTCAAAATTATGACAATGACAATGGACTTTTTGTTTTAGTACACAATGGGTTTATTTTTTTTGAGTGACTAAAAGCATCGCCACCGCAACTAGGGGAACCAAGGTGCCAAACAAGGAATATTTGTGAGTTGGCGTTCCTTGTTCAAGACCCCATTGTTTTTGAAGAGTTGTGGCCCACCATGAAACTTGCTAAGTGATGAAAAGTCCTCTCATAACTACTATTTTATATTTTGAAGATAATCTTTGGCACTTTTGAAGAGAAGCTTTTCAACACTTGGGGTCAAATGGACTATTTAGTAGCTTAGCAAGCTACGGCCAAGAGTCACTATTTGCCTCGGCGCTTACCACTTTTTAAAGTGGGCAGTCATCATTTTCACCTTGGTGTGCATGTTGTGGGACAACTTTTTAAACACAACCCGACTATTGCATAGTCATGACAAAGGAGGCTTTGCCTAGTCATGGCAAACTAAATTCAAGTACAAAGAATCACAAAAGTCTCTCTCACAATGCAAAACCCTAAATTTCCTAGGGGACCAAAAGTGTTCCATAGTCTAGAAGTCCAATTTGATGTGATGTATCTTTTGCATCCAATGTCCAAATTCAATAAAACTTGTTGGTAAATCTACACTCTCTCTTCTAGCCTTTGTATGGTCAAGTTTTCAGATCGATCCAAGATGCTCTAGTTTTTGGAAGCTACTCAAAGTTCCTAGGTTCAATTTGAGTTCACCAAAGTGCATCTTGATGGTTTTAAGTTTTTGGGCTTGTATCTTCTTTATTAATGTTGGTTTTCAATAAAAATTTGATGAGTTATATTCTCTTTGAGGTCTAGTTATTGTGGTAAAATTTCCATGTCAACCCAAGTTGATTTTAATTGGCTAGAAGCAAATTTGAAATTCAAAATTGAGACATTTTTGGATTACAATGAACTTTGGCGGCTTATTTCTTCTAAATTAGTGTTTTTTCCTAATAAAAATAAGTTGAAAATGTCATGCATACTCGTCGAGTTTGTACAATTAAAATTTTATATCAATCCAAGAAGTTATGAGTGACCACAACTAAAGCATTTTAGTAGAAGTAGATTCAACCACAAGTGTTTTTTTTGCCCCTACCTTTTGACATTTCAAATCCGTTTTGCAAACACAATGAGTCAATTGAATGATACTTCCTTTCACAAATGTGTTTGTTTGCTACTTTGAAGTTCTGTAGAGTTTAAAGTTTTTCATTCAAATAGGTTTGGACATCCAATTCGACCTCCAAATGTGTTAAAGGAAAATTTTAGCATCCTTTTTCAACACTAAAACATTATAATCTTGCAATCTATGTGGCCAAATGACTCCATATTTGATTCACATCATCTACAACATGTACATTAGAAGATCTTATGGTTTAAATTTCAATACCTTATTTAAACCTATAGCACTTCAAAAGCAATGATGTTTTAAAACCAAAAAGCCGACTTAGGTCTTTAGGAATTAATCCCTAAAACTTGGAGGTATGATTTCATGCCATTTTCTACTTTTGGTAGTCCCTATTCCTATGCAATATTTGCTTAATTCTTGTGCAATTTTTATTAAAGGTGTGTTTAACTAATAGATTGATGCCTACAAAATTATACAACAAATGAAGTCACAATTAAAATGTTATGCCTCTAAAGGACGTTTTTTTAAAGTAGGGATCATTTGGGTAGCTATTAAAGATATGTTCATTACTTTGAAACTTATTATACACACTCTTAGCAAGCTTATTAACTTCTAATAGCATGAAGGTGTTTTGGAAGTGGAAAAGTCTAAAACCCATCAATTTTTTATGTATGTTTAATAAATAAATAAAAACTTCTTTTTGAATTCCAATCGTACAAAAGTGTATTAAACAATTAATGAAATATGTGGAAACCTTTTTAGACCATTTCACTGCATGGATTGAAAGATTATAATGTTTGAAGTGAATAGAATTTTTTTTTCATTCTTGCAAAATAGGATTAGCAAATTTTAAGCCTTCTTGGAATAATTTTTTTCTCTACACAAAAATGAGGGGTTTTACCATTCAAAAATTTATGATGTTAGGTTCATTCATGAAAAAATTCAAAAGAAAAAATGGAGTCAAGCTTATTCTAAATCATCTTGAAGTGCAAGGAGGTTAAGGGAATTCGAAAAATTAAAATGGTAAAAATTCAAAGACAAAAATTTGTAAAATGTGGGGAAAATTTCAAAAAAATTCACTTCGGAAATTGCATGATCATAGGGCTTGAAATTGCCTTAACCCCTAAAGACCAAACTGCGTTTTTTGGCAACATAGCGATTTTGGGTAGCTCACTACAAATGGAGTTTATAGTTTTTTTCTTTGAAATTTTCATACAACATGTGTCCGAGGAGTAGCTTAAAGGCCAAACAATTCTCATAACTTTTGATTACATAATTAAAAAGTTAATGCAATATATGTACTTTTCTTTCATCTCCTGGCAGTCCGTGCATGTCTGAAAAAATGACTTTTTTCAGTATTAAAAATTTGAAAATGATTATCTACAACTATAAGCACATGAGAAGCTTTGAATTACTCCATTTTGATCAACGAGTCAAAGGTTATGAAGAGTTTTGTTTGCTGGCAATCATGGAATCTCTACACTAAAATAAACTTTGAAGTCCTTTATTTAACTCATTTTTCAATAATTTTGAAAAAAAATCAAAATATTGGGTGTGGATTGTTTAATACAACATTTCAACCATTGTGATTGGAAATTTTCAATTTCATAAATAATTGTTAACAATTTAGTATTTTGAATCATTCTCTACTTCTTTCTACTTACTATTATTTTCCTACATGTTGTACAATTCCAAATAAATTGGAAATTTTCAAGAGTGTTTCCAACTCGACCTAAAGAATGAATCCAAAGAGTAACAACCATTTTGGACATTTTTTCATACAAATGTGGCCTTTTGAAGTGCAGCTGCCCGGAATTTTGCAGGGCTCAAATGGAAATTTGGTCACTTTAAACGCAGATATCTTGCAATCCACATGGTGAAAAAATCTGAAATTTTTTCCACATCTTTACAAAGTATTTTGATACAAGATCCTATGGTTATATTTGTCCAAAAATGTTTTTTTCTAAAATTTGGTTCTTGCACTAGAAATGGCAGTTTTGAAGAGTTTTTGGTGAAAGCATAGTTAAAGACCTTTAGGGGTTAACATGGCTAATCTTCATGAATAATAAAATTTGACTCCATTTAGAATGTGATTTGATAACTAAAATTTGTCTTGGGAAAAAAATTGTATGTTATATTTTGTTAATTACATACATGGCAAATTTCAAAAGTTGATGAGAGATTTTGCAAAAGATGTCCAAATCATTTGAGCCGCCAAAAAGTTCAAAGCAACATGACTTTTGATTTGGGACCAGATCAAAAAATACTATATTTTTGCTAAGTGGATATCATATTCACACTTTGTGTCAAAATTTCATAAACATTCGACCAAAATTGACTTTATAGGAATCTATTTGGATTCAACAAACAATTGGCTTCTATGGATCATCATAATCTCCAAAGTTGAAAGGCGTGCAAGCACATGATTTTGACTTACAAGCCTTTTGAAATAAGTTTAAAATTCCTCTTTCGATCAATTTTCAAAACTTACAAAACCCAATTTCAAAGGCTTGTAAGTAAAAGTCATGCGCTTGTATGCCTTTCTTTCAACTTTTAAAAATTATTTTAACAAGCTTGTTGAAAGTACTTATAAAAATTTCAGATTAATTGGGCTTATCCATCATTGTTGTCGGGATAGACCCTACTTCAAAGGCAAAGTCTTTTTGATACATAACTTTTTAAATTGTGACTTGGATTGTTGTAAAGTATTCTAGACATCTAGCTAATAGTGAAGCACACCTCTAGGAAAAATTTCAAGACTTAATACATATTGTACCGGGAAGGGCCATTCAGAAAGTAGAAAATGGTTTGAAATCAAGCCTCATGCATCTCCAATCCCTACAACATTCCAACATCCAATTTTTAGATAGTGTACATATTGAAAATTACATTTCTTTCTCATTATTGCTTAGATGAAAGTCATCCTAATTTGTGAAGATACTTTATGAAGTTGTTGTCTTATATAATAGTTGGATTTTGTGTTACAAGAGCACATATTTTTCTAAAATTATAAATGTGGAAGAATGCCAAATGGTTGACCAAGCCAAAATTGCATTGACTCTAATTCAAAATTGGATTTGCAAAAGTGAGGCCATAGATTTTAAAAACACAAAATTTCCAATTAATCACCATCCGAAGAGAACCTCATTTTCCGACAAAATTTACTCCAAAAATAAAAATACTTTGCTTGAAATTGAATTTAGAAGGAATTTTGAAATTTCACTTTCAAAATTTATAGAATAATGTCAGTGATAGCATTGGTAAATCTAATCATGCAAAAGGAATATGAAACTCAAAAGTCTACAACTTTTATTTGTATAGCAATTCCAAAATATTCTTTCAAATAGTACTTCATGATGCGTTTTTCCAAATCCTCAATTCTAAAAAAGACCCTAGGCACTTAGGGATGAAAGGTGAAAATGGTCGGGGTGAATTAGTCCCCTTGCTCGGGCCACTCAAAGTCATTCCAACGGTGCAAGTAAAATAAAAATAAAAAACTATTTTGTGCTTGATTAATTTTCCTTGCACAACCCTCCTAGCTACTTTGAGACATCTCATTGCAAATATGAATTCAAAATTTGCAAATTTTATCATGCATGGAAAATGTAGGACGTTATATCCTCCATTCGAAGTGGGCCCAGAAGGATTCATCGGAGGTAAAAGTAAAAAAAAGCCTCCTATTTTGAGCCGTGTCGAGGGTATGGTTTATATCTCTCCTAGTTAATTTGTGGTCTCTGATTGCAAATGTAAATTCAAAATTTGAAAAAAAAATTATATGAAAAATAAAAAATTCCAACGTTTTTATCCAGGGTAATTCCAGCCAGCTAGGCCCACTTTGAATGGAGGATTTACATGTCATTTTTAACTGGGTATTATACCTCTCCCCAGGAGGAAGTATAATCCTCTGCTATATAGTTGGGGGAGGATTTTAGTTATAATAGAAGCAATTTCATTGGCTAATCTGGTTGTGAAAGAGTGGGCTGTGAGGCTAGAGATGTTCTGATTGGTTGCTGGGGGGCAAATTTTGAGGGAGCAAAAGGGACCCCAATGAAGGTTAACCCTTAAAGGACAGACCGGCGGTCGTGGAAATCATGCATTTTTTAAACCGTGTGACATCATCTACTTTGAAAAGCCAAATATACTCATTGGAAGTCAAAGTCCTAGAAAAAATCTTCCCTTTCCACTCCTAATACCAAGGATGAAAAGTGGCAATTCTGTTCTACATGGTTTGATTCCTTGTCATTCATCGGACACGAAACATCCGCCTGGGCATTCAAGGGTTAAGAATGTTATGTAACGTCCTGTGTGGAAAACTAAAAAATTCAGCATTTTCCCAAAGGGCCGACCAAAGGTCCCTCATCACAAGGTAGTGTACAAATATTTAGGGTTCCTTGACAGCTGGGCAGACCAGGGCTTGCATCACAAGTGACTTGCATGCACCTTCATTTGTGGCAAGGGAATTTGCTACTGATCCAGGACTTCCATGAAGGCCAAGTGAGTCATAAATAATAATTAAAGAGGACCAAGGGACCAACCTGAAGACTGAATGCCGAGTCAGTTGCAGCTGGCTAACTGCTTACCATAAGTTACCCTACACCCAGTTGAGTTAAGTTATTTCCAACTGAAACCGAACTAACCTACACTAAATAGTGAAATTACGTTGCCCTCACTAATTTCTCGACATTCCACATTGTATAAGTATTTATTGTTACTGGACAAGAATGCAATACTTTTGAATTAGTTATTGGACGCAAAACGTGTGCCTTCATGTTCAAGGGTTAATGCAAAACAACCCAATGTCATCAAATTCGGACACCTACTGGATGGAACCCTCCCATTTGTGTCAGTCACCCACCCATTAAGGTGGGTACACCCAAAATCACCACAAATTGGTATTTTGCTTAGTTACTATCATTGGGCTAGTGAGGTTTTCATATGGTCTTGTTGGCAAGTGAAAGGAGGTTCCAATGCACCAAATAATGCGACATTTGGAGACAATATGCAAAAGTTACGAAGGATCAAAGTACATAGGTACATAATTGATTTTGAAGATGGTAGTTTTATGTGAGGGGTGATTTTGGGGATGCCTACCCTACCACAATTTTAGCAACCCTTTAACCCTTACAAGACATTTCATATTTGGGCTTGGTCAAATTTTTGGTATTTTTCACGTAAAAAAATATATGTCTAAAATTCAATCTCATTTTTTCATTATTAAAACACTAAATTGAGTTTTATATGATTTAAAAATATGTATATTTGAAAAAATTATAGGAAGTACAAAAATATTTTAAATAGTATGAAATTCTAAATGAAAATGGAAATAATATTGACAAACATCATGATGTAATTGATGTACTTGTTGCTCGACTAGTTGAGCTCACACCAAGAGAAGTTTAATAGAAAAATCCAAAAGTTGTGTATTTTTGAGCTTCCAAGATGTTGTCTTGAAAGCGTTACAAAAATTAATAATTCATCAATTTAAAAAAAAATTCAAATGAAGTAAAAAGTAGATTATTGTAGCTACATTTTCCTAGTTAAGCTTTAAAACATTTAAATCAATAACTATGTGAAATGTAGATTTTGACTTTCAAAATGCCTATGAGGCTTGCATTGTTCTTTCAGGTTCAAGGTACATGTACCTGTAACAAACAACTCCCTTGTGATGGCTTTATAAAGTGCCCTATAATGGACAACAATTGATTGTGTTGTTGATTAAAAAAAATTCTCATTTTCCACCTTTTCTGTTTATGTCTCTTCCATGCTTGATTATGGAGAAGTTTCAAAGCTAAGGTAGAAGTAACTGTTTCCATTATCTTAAGCATTTCACCCTATAGGGTATAGGAAATTTATTGAGAAATTGAGCTCAATGTGGGCAAATATAAAGATGAGAATAATGCCAAATAAAATCTAAAAAATGAATACTTTATTCAATATAAATGTGGATTCATTTTGATCCATTTTGGTCTCATACTCACATATTACGGCTAGCTTCAATGGCACTTCTTGCCAAGCAAGGAGAAAAGAGAGATGAGTGGATGAGAAGGTATAAACAAAAAATATTATTCAATGAACAATGCATCCAATTATTGTCAACAATAGGTCACCTTATAAAGCTATCATAGGGGGTTGTTAGAAATAGGTACTTCTAATTTAACCATTTTAGATGAAGCCATGAAACTAGGCCGGGTCCAAATTAAAACTCCACAATTATACTCATTATTGAGAAATAATTATTTTTTTGTCATTCTTCCTCATTCTTATTTTCAAACACATTGAGCTCAATTTCTCAATGAATTGTCCATATCCTATAGGTTGATATTCTTAAGTTGATATCCTTTTATAGATACTTTTATCTTACATTTAGAGAACGGGCCAATTTCCCTTGAGGTTGATTGTACAAAATTTCAACCTCTTTGGAGATGAAGGCCGTCCTCAATTACTCATTAAAATCAGATTATATGGAGGGCCAATTCACCCACATGTAAAGGCTTTAGGCCAAAAAGACAATTTGATTCTACAAGACCTATAAAAGTTTAGTCCCCTCTCTCTCTTTGCATTACCATTTTTACTAGATGGGTGAATGAAGACAAACGGTCTCATTGGCTCTCATGTCCTTCACGACCATGAGACATATCATGGCAGTTGTTGCAATTGTGCAAAAACTTATTTTGTATGAGCATTATGTTACCATGGCAATGTTCTTTTTGTTGTGGGATCATTGCAAGAAACACCGGTTGTTTTGTGTACAATTTTGCCACAATACTCATGATTTTTTAGAAGTACTTTAATTTTTTTTTTTTTTTTTTAAATATGAAAAGTATGTTTAATGTATATACCATTAAAAAAAAGGTACACTTAAAACGAAAAACTTTAGATGTTTTGGAGGGCATTTAAAAGACTATGGGTTCCCGAGCTATGGGAACTCAATGAGAACTCTAGGAATCCTGCCACATAGGCAATCTGACGTGGCCAAGAGACTACCACGTCAAATAATACTAATTAATTAACTTTTAAAATTATTTTTTAATTATTAAATTTTTAAATTGAAAAAAAAAATTGTTTTCCAGTTTCTTTATACTTTCTGACATTTTTGAATTTTTCATTTTTTTTTTTTTGAAATTTTAAATTTCAGAGGAGCAGTTGTTGGTTCTCTGCGTAGGAAATAGTTTCGAGGAAAAACCCTAAAACAATCTTCTACACGGTTGGAAAAGCATCTAATAGGTAGAAAAATTTACTGAGTCGATAAAGTTAACTAGAAATGTGCAAAATCTCGTAGAAATAAGTTTTTTGACATTTTAATTTGTAAAAAATTGAAAAACAATTTTTTTCAAAAATTGAAAATTGTCCAGTCAGGAAGAGTTGATGGTGATGAGATTTCACCAAAAGTATGATCTTAGAACCATCATCAATGTTTAGAAATTGCGTACAGTGGGAGTGCTCTTTGCACTCATGTGCAAGACATAAAATAATATGTTTTGGAATTTCCTTTGATAGGTCTATGCTTTTCTACTATGCAAATAGACCATGAAAATTTCAACTCCAAATCATTAAATTTGGGGACTGCTAACTTAGTAAAACCCTCTACACCTCAAAGTGTGACAAATAAACTAAAATGATTTTTAAATATAAATTTATTTTTTAAAATATTTTGAAAAATAAAAGATATGATTATCATCAAGTTAGGCATGTCCTATAAAAATTTCAAGTCTATGGGATTTATATTTTAAATTTATTGAAGATTACAAGAGAGCGACACTCACTATGACGGAAAATAGGACGGGTGTTTCTTGCAAAGAACCTGTGACGGTTGGGGAGAGTCGTGCTTCGAGGAGGATATGGAACATTTGAATGTATGATTAAAGTACTCTTTTTGAGGACACACAATTACTTAGATGCTATTTGGTTCAGTTATTTAAGCAACATTTTAGGTTACTTCCTAAAACTTTTGTATATTTGGGCGGTGTCCTATCTCCTTCATTAACCCCTGAAGTACCGAGGCCTTTTTTCTCTAAAAAAACACTCAAAACTACCATTTCTATAGGAAAGAGTAAAAAAAAATTGGAAATTGTTTTTTTTGCACATCTAACCATAGGATCTTACACCTAACTAGTATGAGGATGTGTGGGAAAAAATTCAAAATTTTTGGACCCATAGAATGCACGATATCTGCATTAAAAGTGAAAAAAACAAGTTTTGCAACACATTATTAGCCTATATTATTTGACTTTGAACCTTCTTAACTTTAATTTTTTGCACTACAGAGTTTTGAGCTTTAAATCTTTATGGTGGAAAATTGTGTTGAGAATCTAGGAGAAAAAAATAAATTTATTTAATTTTTATTCTCTAAAAAAATGTTAAGTAGAAGTAGGTACAAGATCAAAGGAAAATCTAAATTATTAATATCTCTAAGATGGAATTAGAATGCACTAATTCCAATAGTGGGATTGTTCTAGCATTCAAACTAAACCATGTGGAACATTTTTCTTCTTAAAATTGTCAAAATTGCATTCATAAATGAATCCTATAAGTTGTTTTTTCAAAAAGGTGCTCTAATTGCCCAAAAAACAAGATTGTCCATAACTTTCTCACAACAAATCCAAATGGAATGATTCAATGCTTTCCATGCAGACAAAAATATAAACTATGAGAAAAAAATTCAAAATTCAAAAATTCAAATTTTTGAAACTTTTTTTGCTAGCCCCTCTCCCCCCTTCTCCCATGTGTTGAGTTGTTTTGGGCATAACTTTTATTCCCCGGCACCGATTGAAAAAAAAATAATATTCCCATGAAGCTAATTATTTTTTCTATCTTCAAATAAAGTTTCAGAAAATCAGGACCAAAGTTGAGACTGTAGGTACATGCCCGAAATCTACCTTGTTCCCCGAAGGGACAAATGGTCCTTTTAGGGGTTAAGTTAGTTGCACACAAAATTTAGATAATACATTCCTTTTAGACATCGGGTTTCTTTTTCTTTGAACAGACTTAGTACCAATTGATGATTCATCATGAAGGTTTGAAAAAATTTGTAGAATTTATGAAAGCATTACATCTATCACTGCTACATAGTTTTGTGTAGCATTTGAAAACCATTTAAAACTATTAGTGATTTAAAAACAAGCTATCTTGAGGAGGATTGTAGTTGAGTATGAAAGCTTGAGGGATTACATTATGTGATTGGAACAATTGATGGAAGTCATATATCTATCATTGCTCCTCCTATAGACTCGCCTATAGATCCTACATCTTATTATTCTACGAAAGATTTTGATTCGGTTCTATTTCAAGGTGTAGTGGATTGCATATGTAGGTTCTAGGGATTATGATTTTGGATGGACTGGGCATTGCCATGACTGGATTTTGTTTCAAAAATCAAATATTGGGCAAGATATTGGGAAGAAAGTGTCCTAAGAAACTATCCTATTACCTAAAAACTTATGGATGACATGCCTTATTCAACAAGACCAAGGTTCTATTCTTCCGCCAAAGGTGAAAAAGATAGATTATCTAGAGCAAAGGAGTTATGGAATTTTATCAATCCTTTACAAGAACAAGTGTAGAGAGAGATTTTGGTATATATTAAAAGGAAGGTGGAGGATTATTTTGAAGAGAATTGATATGCCTCTTTGACATGTACTAAATTTGGTTATCATATGCATTTGCCTTCACAACTTGCTTACATAACACAAACGAGACAAGCTTGATAATGAATGGGCAAAAGAAAGATGGAGAAATATGTAATTAAAAAGTACAAATCAACTAGGATAGTTAGAGTGCAAATATTTTTATAGCAGGGCTCTATACAAATGAATTATTGGCTCAATCTTTTTGAAAAGTTTATTTGAGAATGGAGTAAAAAATTCTCTTCCTTTGTAAACATGATGCATTTTTGTAGAAGATTAAATCTAAAGTTTGACTATAAGCCTATCCATTTGTAGTTCTACCTTCTTCAATAAAGCATTAGTTTTCATAAAATTCTTAACCATGATTGAATTGTTTTGGCTTTCTATACAAACACTCTATAGCATTGTCCTAAAAATTCTTCTTATCTACCATTGTCGTTGGAGTTGGAATTAGAATTGAGGTGGCACTTGAAATTGATCCTTCCTAATTATGTGGATTGGAAGATCTTTGCATTTAAAGTGAAGTAAATTATTTATTTTGCACCTTGTCTTATTAGATTTTAAGGCTTTGAATCTTTTTGGCTTAAAATTTTGGCGCCAAAAATATTGAATGAACACCTAAAAAACCAAGTCACAATTTTGGCCAAAAATTGTCAAAAATTGCCTCTTTTTAGGGCAACAAGAAGAAAATGAAAAATATAAAAGTTCTTTTTCTAGAATTCAACCATACAAATTTGTACTAGACTTCTTTAGGAACGTTTGGAAAAAAATTTAGAAACTTTGACCACATGGATTGAAAAATTGTAATGTTGGAAGTTTAGTGATTTTTTTTTCCAACCTTGCCCAACAAGGCCTACAAAATTTAACTCCTTCTAAGAATGAGATTCTTACATCAAGCACAATTTTTTCAGCATTTGCATCTTCAATTATGTAAGCTACATACCTGCCAAACTTTCAAAATATAGGAAGAGTTTTGCACATATTGCCTAAAGTTGCTTGAGCTGCTTGCAAAGCTTAGGGCAACAATTTTTTTGATCCAAACACCCGATTGGAAATTAAATTACATTTTTAGGAAGAGGTTATAGATTGTGTCTAGACATCCGAGCAAAAATGACTTCATAGGAACCTACTTGAAATGTCTTGCATACGTTGAATGGACTCTTGATCTTTTATGAGTTAAAAAATTTATATTGAAGAGATGAGTTGAAAGTATAAAGGATAAAATTCAAAAAACAACAACTTCATTTTTGTTCCTAAAATAATTGTCAAGTAGAAATAGCAATGAGATTTAAAGGAAAAAATAAATTATTAATAGGTCAAAGATGGAATTGAAACACAATAATTCCAATAGTGAGATTGTTTTAGCAAGCAAACTATACCCTATCAAAGTTTTATTGAAAAAAGGTAAAAATTGCATTCAAAATTGAACCCAATAAAACTTTTTTTAAAAAATATGTTTAGATTGCCCTCAAAGCAATATTGTTCATAATTTTCTCATCACAATCCAAGGAAAATGAATCAAATCTTTCTATGTAGAGAGAAATATTTTCTATGAATAATGTAATTTTTAATTTTTTTTAAAAAGGTTATAAAAGGGTTTTTTAAAGCATATTCCTAGAAAGCTAATGTGTTTTCCTATATTTCAGAAAATTCCAAAAAATCATGACAAAAATTGAAATCATAGGAGCCTATCCAAAGTCCATTTTGTCCCCTAAGAGGATAGTAGAACTTTAAGGTTAATGAACCCTTGCATGAATACTACTACCACTGTTGATAATCCTTGTGATTATGCAACTTGTACTATATTTGGGAAGTAAATGGGGTTCAATTTCCCACACAAGTGCAAATTTTTATTGAAAATTTTGTTGCGGCTCTTATTGGTGTTAGAGCATCTGCAATGCTCCCAAGAAGAGACACAATATTGGCATTGTAGCAAATGCATAGTGATTTCTAATAAAAAATGTTCTTCAATGCAAATGCTATGGGGCACGGCACTTCCATGGCCTCGGTATGCAACCACTTGGTATTAGAAAAATTTGCAAAATGTGAAGGGCCTACAAGTTGATTCACCCTAAAAATAGTCTAATTATTTTCATACCTTTTCTGTATTGTAATGTGCGATTATCAATGTAATCTTCCCTTGTTTGCATGAAAAGTCTTTTCTATTATAGAATCTTGCTTTTCTTTCTTTTAATAGTGCATAGAAGTCGATTTGATGTTTGGATTGCAAGCTTTGCATCGGATCAATTCGTTCTACAAAAACCCAACACTATGCAACCATCATGGAATGCGCCTCCATTTGCCGATACACGGATTGTTTGCCAAGAGAGCATTGGAGATGCTTGTACACTTCATTTCCCCCCCATTTCAAGTTGTACATTCAAAATGGATGCCAAATCACTTCCTCATTAATTATTTCTATAGCCAAAAACTATCGAGTCATTCAATCATCAGAGCCATCTGTTTTCACATAACCATTGCCAGCAAATCACCTGTTCACTTTGTAGGCGGGTTTTGATCCGCAATTAGGTTATAATGTATGATTATGCAGTTTGTGATTTTTCATCCAACATCCAATGTTCATCATCTTTTGTTGATTTCCCAATAGTTGTTTATGTCGAGCAATGCCCTTGTCGATGGGAATTGTGGGAGGAAATACACCTCCTTGTTGAGCTTTGCCCTCCCCTTCGACGCATTTTTTTCCGCAATCCTGTCCATTGCCCTATACATAACCCCCCCAAAAGAAGAAGAACAAAAAACACATAACATAGTCAACTTCGTCTTCCACCAAGCACAAACTTTCACTATCCAAAACTTCTCATTTCCATTGCACTGTGTACCTTTAATTGATGTAAACTGCCAAATTGAAATTGAAATTTTTAAAGTAGGAGGTCCATAAAGTGATGATCTAAGCGCTGAAACTGCATTTTGGGGAGGTAAAACATCTTGAAATATTTTCCAGTACATTTTCTTTGAAAAACAAGAGGAAATGACATCTCATCTAAGTTGTTTCATGTTTTTTGGAGCTTTGCAGAATTAGTTATGAAATTTTGAAGATAAAATGCCATAGGGCTCTGAAAGCGACCACCTCCTAGAATGTACACAGTTTGAACATTTTGGTACATCGAAGAAAGCAAAATGTACCTCTATGTCATGTTTGGTTCAAAATGCCTTGTCAGAGTTGGAGCCTCCTACCTTATAACCAACTAAACGCCACTCGCACGGTGTGCCATTATTTCGCCAGAGGTACCTGCGAGCAGAGAGAGTGAACCTTCGTTATTTGTGTAAAGTGCCTCCACCCCCGGAACTCCGGAAGCATGAGAGATGGCACTCCTGGAGTCCTGGTAATAGACTAATAGCTACTGTAGTTGTCAGGTATACGATCGGCTGAATTAAAGCCTTGTGTATCCGTCATTCCGTCCGACAGCGATGTGAGCCTTACTCATAATCTTTGCAGTACGTAATGTGTGTGTGCATTATAAACTCGCCGTTTGAAGTGTAAATCGACACTGAAGTGAAGCAGTGCGACTGGCCATGGCAAACTGTACCAGACGTCTACCCAGCTAGCTCATGGGCGTAATGGATATAAAAGTACAGTTCCTGAGTTATATGGAGCTGCCGTGGATTCTAGGTCCTCCCCGCAGTCTCAGACTTCAGTTGCTCTCTGGACTGCCTGGAGTCTGCGTGCATTTTGTATGAAATAGCTCACTCACTGAAATGGTGTAGTGTTTTGCGTGCAACATTTTATGAATGTTGCTWATTTTTTGAACGTTGTGGGCTAGACCGAGCCCRGAAGCCAATTTTTCACTTCGATCCTCTTCGATTGCTCACCTAGAAGCGAAGGTTTGTGCACGACTTCACTCATCTACAGATTTCGTAGAGCTGTTTTGGGGGAGATCATTGTAGAGATGTGGTGCGAACTTTAGGTACAAGACCGTCCAAAACTGTTGTCATCAATGCTTTTTTATCTCTAATTATGATATTCTTATGTGGTATCATACTGTGAGGTAGTAGACCAATGCAAGTGATCGTTCCATTCGATGATCAGTGGACTAGACATTAATTTAGTCAAGTGTAGAATTAGAATAGTTGCTGTTGGTAGCAGGATTTAGTATCTGGTCCAATGCGATGTTGGTTCCTTGTTTGAGCCCGCCACATTTGTCGAACAGATTGCTCGGACTTTATTAACTAAAATGTTTTCTGTACAAGGAAGTGTTTTTTGACTGCTTCTGTTTTCTRTGGAGTTCAGAAATCACGAAAGMTTKAGATACTGTAACGTTTTCCAAGCTCCCCATTGTTTTTGGCATGCCCTTKAACATCAAGGTTTATRTGCTCTKTWCTGAAGGATAGGAGTCCTTACATTAAAYAAACTAAGCTAATTACATASAATGAGTACGAGAGTTTGAGTAGATTACTATTCAAAAAGCGATCCAATGCAACATGGACAGAAGCCTCTCTTAGCGCAGCTGCTTGTTTTAYATATGATTGTAGACACGTATTGTAAACATGCGCATAAGAAAATGTGGCAGTCGACTTTAGTCACTTCCTGTGCCTGCAGGAGATGGACTCGTCCCGAAAACGCAGCCAAGCGAACCTGGTCTGGAGCTTGAGCCTKCTGCTGCTACTTCCGATCGTTGGCAGAGCTCAGGCGACTAAACTAGCCCCTGCGATTTTCAGTTTTGGCGACTCACTGGTCGATGCTGGCAATAACAACTACTTCAATACTCTAGCCAAAGCCGACTCTCTCCCCAATGGGCTCGACTTCCCCGGATCCTACSCCACTGGGAGATTTACCAATGGACTCACCACTGTGGATATCACGGGTAAGCTCCCCAGCTGTACTGATACACACACACAGTGCTCATTGACTAGTAAATGCAGAATGCTGTGAGAAGTTTTTCTTTGGTTAAGAGCAGGAGATTCGTTATGGCCCATGACGCTGGTTTCCATGTGGCTCAAAATATACACCCTGGACGTTCTCAATTCAAGAGTACAACTGAGCATTATGTGCATGAAAAAAGAATGAAGAAGCACTGAAAATTTGCATTATTGTGGAGTATCTCAATAGTGGCTGAAAAATTGCACCTTGATCATTTKTATTACCCTGCAGGGCAGTTCGCTGGTTTTACAGAATTTATCCCACCATACTTGGCTCCTAATACTACTGGGAAAATGATCCTCAATGGAGTGAGCTACGCATCTGGAGCTGGAGGGATACTGGACTCCTCTGGTTATATACTGGTAAACATTCAGACTCTGGTTGCTGCAGCTTCTGGATTTGCTATAGTGCAACACTGCCTTGCTGAGTATCAGTACATACCGTAGCCAAGTTGGGACAGTGAGCATATCAACGGTCTTGGCCATAGCAACAGACATAGCCATTAACTTTCCTCAGCACATATTTTCAATCTGTTTGAATGATTGCGTCTAATGAGCACATCTGCCATGATTGAGWGTTTTCACGTCATTTTGCTGTGCTTTTTTATTCTGTTTGATTTGCAGTTTGGGCGACTTTCCATGAACAAGCAATTGGAGTATTTTGCCAACACAAGGGCCCAGATTTTCCAGATGCTGGGAGAGGAGGCGGGGACGAAGCTCCTCAACACTGCCTTGTACTCGATCAACATTGGGTCCAACGATTACTTGAACAACTACTACCAGCCTCTCTCTCCCATTGGCAACCTCACATCGACTCAGGTGGTGACATTGTTGATCACCACGTTTCGTGGCCAACTCAAGGTACGTTTTCAGTGAGTGCATTCTTATGTAGTTTAAAGAAACACTACATTAGGAGGAGTCACAGTAAACCTTGTTGGAGATTCTTCAACGAGTTCGCTGAAACTGTAGTCGTCACTTGGTCGTTGAACAATTCCTCGAGCGAGTTCGTTGAGCTAATACTAATATACCCTAAACTTAAGATTTGAACTTAGACCATTGTTAGGAAATTAACATGTTTAAGCTACAAGAGTTGCAAAGATGTTGTCTCCATAAATTTTGTTGTCTTTCCAAGTAACTAGACGTAACCTCAGWAGCTGGATCCTCTTCAATCTAGGATCTCAAAAAGGAAGCCATTGACATCATAACACGAAAAGGAACAAAATTATGCGATATTTCCATGTGCTGTGTATGCAATACATGGTTTCCACCTCTCCAGAAATGGAAGTGGGATCTTTTTAGCTTATGATTAGACAACAAGTTTTCACATACATAGATTTAAGAAGAGTCTGATTTTGTACTTTTTTTTCTTTCAATTTCTGATTTTCTATTGATTTCTTACCTGGGAACGCTTGCCTAAAACCAATGTACCGTACATATATTTCTTCAGTATCTGCACATTTTCATAACAATATTCATAACAATAGTTGAAGAAGGGTCTCAGTTTACTTCAAATAGAGAATGTACCTAGGAGAGAACGCTCTCTCAAAGCCTGAGGTGGCCTAAAGTCTTCCTTGCTTCACTTGAAGAATGATTCCTTGCAAGCTTTGAACTTGTATTCTTGGATCTTCAATAGTGTTTTGGATCCCATGTATCACAGACTGTTAATATGTACTGCATGTGATTTTCAAAAACTTAAGAAGCCCATTAATCAATGGAATAATTTTAATGTTTTGAACTTATATATTCTTGGATCTTCAATAGTGTTAACTAAGGAACCCATGTTTCGATTCTGATGTACTTTGATCCTGCATGTTTTTCCATGGCTGTGCAGAGAATGTACGACCTGGGTGCTCGGAAGATTGTGGTGGCTTCGCTGGGTCCTCTCGGATGCGTTCCTTTCCAACTCACCTTCCGTCTCAGCAAAAACGGGGAATGCAGTCAGAAAGTGGACGCGGAAGTCGTCGARTTTAATGCGGGCGTGCTGAGCTTGGTCAAGGAGCTCAATGCTAATCTCCCCGGTCTCACGATCGTCTACGCAGATGCTTACAAAGCTGTTTCGGAAATGATCAGTAATCCCAGAGCATATGGTGAGTATATATTCTAGCTCTATCCTTGAATACTTCAGTCAACCTTCAATCACCTGATATGTATGCACAAAGTAAAACATTGTTATTTCAAATTTTAACGTGAAAGTAGAGCCTGCTATTGCGAAATAACATGTTGAGAGTGAGGGACCCTATTTTCATAACCTCAATGGAATTCAGATTTGCAACCAAGCGTTGGATATGGAGAGAATGCCAGTTATCTTGTCCTTCACTACTATGGTGTCTTGTTTTTAGACCCTTGATTTCAGAACATTGTTTGAGCTAAGGTAGGATGTCCTAAAATGGAGCAGGTTCTAAGCACAATCAGGCTCTGGAGGTACATTTTGCACTCTCCAATGTACAAGCAGTCTACATTTGAGGAGGTGGTCGGTTTTAGAGCCCATTGAAAATAATGCACTTTTCTGCAACTTCAAAAAATCATAACTAATTCCACAAAGCTCCAAAAAATATGAAACGACTTGGGTTAGATGCCAATTCCACTTGCCTTTCAAGGAAAATGTACTGAAAGTTATTTCAAGCAGTTTCACCATGCCAAAATTAAGCTTCAGCCGTTAGATCTTAAATGGGCGCTTTATGACCTCCTACCTTATATCCAACCATTCAAGTAATGTTTGGTGATTGAAAGTAGGGCCTCRTTATGGAAATAACATGCCTTGCTACTCTAATGGCGTGGCATGTTATCTCTCAAATCAAGTATCTACTTTCAAATTAGGTTATCTATAAAAATAAATTAAAAAAAGGGTTACATAGACACAATCTCAATGGTTGGATTGTGCCCAATCAAAAGCTAGTCTTAAAAGAACACGGACCATGATTATCCTAAAGTAGGGCAAGATTACGAGTCAAAAGGATGCTTTCCATGTTCCAATGCTTGGTTGTGAGACGGGCTCCATGGAGAGTTTGAGACTAGGATTCTGAGATGGAACAAATCAATCATGAGTGATGCTTGTGATTAAATGTCAATMAATTTCATTAAATTCACACAACTTAAAATTTGCGAAGCTTTGAAACTTTGGATCTTGACAGAAATTCACAAATTCGGATGATCTTGTCAAGGTGAGCGTCTTGGAACATAACTCTATTACACCAGTCCCAAGTCTTTGAGCTTTTGTGCAGTTGAAGGTCACAATTTTGGCCAACTTAAAATCTGAATTGTGCCAATGTTGTTGCTTTCGTGCAGGTTTTTCTGTGGTGAATGTTGGATGTTGCGGAGGGGGTCCTAAATATAAGGGCCTGATTCCGTGCTTGCCCAACTTCAAGATTTGTCCCAACCGGTTCGACTACTTCTTCTGGGACCCATACCACCCCACAGAAAAGGCGAACATGGAGCTATCACAGAGGTTCTGGGAAGGCCAAGGGTACACCTACCCCATGACCGTGAAACAGCTCATCCTGTTGTAGAAAATGTAGCCACCCAATTCTTTCTTTCATTATCAGCGACGGGAGGTAAAGCTTGAGCAGGCAGCAGAAATTTTCGCAGGGGTACCAATGCCGCAGCACGAATCTTCTTATAAACATTTAGGAACTTAAGTTAGGAGCATCAACCATGTTGGACTTCTTCTAGATTTTATTTTCTGGAAAAGGGCGGTGACCATTAAAAAACCTCTTCTAGATTTTATTACTTCCTCTCAACATCGGTTCTTAATTTACGGGTCTCCATGTAGTGAGCTTTTTTCAGAGAACAGAATTGGGGCGTCCCTCTCTGGCTCCCAGGAACAATCCTATCTTGCTCCTGGGAACATTGATGTCGGATTTGATAGCAATTCATTATTTTAGATCGAAATTTTTTAATTATATGACTACACCAATTTATCATACACTTTTGATAATAGCGTAGAAGAGACAGTTATGCAATTGCAATACATATGGGATTTCTGTAAGTTGGCCGGAAGGGAAGGATCGTGCTTGAGGAGTAAAATGTTTTGGTTTAGTGAGTCCCAAAATCTTTGATGGAACCAATGAAAATTTGATCTTGGAACTAGCTAGCATTTCAGGGCTACCAATAATGCGACGTTGCCGAACCCATCTTTCGAGGCTTTACTCTCTTACGATCGTGTCTGATATTCCTTGGAGAATGAGCGCGCATTCAGAAGCTGACACGATCCTCTAGCTCAACAGCAAATTATACGATACATTCTCCGAGACTCGTACTATAGTATAGGTTGCTCTGTTTACTCGAAAATCATTCAAGGGTGTGTAAATCAATGCACGCATGTGCAGAACCCCAGATACTTACTTCTGAATATTCTGATTTAAGCTTACCGGTTAACGCCAATCTACTACTGGCAGTGTACAGTGAACTGTATCGCTCTTGCTTCAAGCTCGCAGTGCCGTATGTCGAGACTGCTAGACAAGGCTCTACTTTTTTCCCTTTTTCTTTTAATATTTCGCATCAAATGAAACGATCCTATAGTTGTAAACATCCTTTTTGGATAGAGAGTGTGAAACGATAAACTTGAAGGCTCTGCCGTTTGTGAGTGGGGATTCTGCTTTGCAAAATTGATATTGAGACTCCATGCTCCTGCGCTTTGTAATTTGATCCATGTCAAGGTCACCTGCCATGCGTTATCCATTCATCGGACACTTCTTGATTATCCTCGAGTAACGGTACAGCGTCCTTTCGAGAAGATCATTCTTTGATGCCATTGGGGTTCTGACTGCAGGGGCCTACAAGAGGATCTACATTGCTATAGGACAATGATCTCCCAATATTCTATGTAAACTTATTTCCGTCTCCATTCATCTTTCACATCAATTAAGTTTTTTTCTCTTTGTAATGTATACTTCTAATATTCTATAAGGACATTACTAAAAATAAGAATTTTAACRAGGATTATACTTAACCACGGTAATAGATCCACGGTAATAGGTCCATAGTAATAGGTACTAAATTTACTAAATATAGTAAATTTTATTCAAAATTTATAGACAAAATCTATTTTTAGAAATATTTTTAAGTTTTTTAATGCCACTTCAAATTTGTGGGCTCTACGCTCACAAAATCCCTGCTCTACGCTCACAGGCTCACGCTCACGGTCACAGGCTCACAAAATAGCACCGCTGGCTTTGACCTAGCATATATGATAGGCAATCATTTTGAATGCCTTAAAACTTTCCAAAATTTGTATCATCTTGTCAAGTACTCACATATAAATTTTCACCCAAATCTAAGATATTGTCCAACTTTGCTAGAAATTTCTTCACTACTCAATTTTTGCTGTCACAACCTCAAAAACCCAATTGTATTTTGTACCGAACTTGTAGTTCCCATATCCATTGTAGCCAAGTTTTTGATACAAATTAGTAAACAAGTAAAAATTTACACTCCAACTTTCATGGCCATATCACAAAAACTCAATAAGATTAAACTGTTACCCAAATACATCCTTCTCGTCTACCTTGGATTTCCAACACCTCCACTTTGAAGCCTCAAAACTTTGATTCCCTTCTTCATACTAGATCTAGATTTGAAAATTGGTATCATAGTCACTTCAAGAGAAAGGGGTGTTTTAAGTATATTCCTAGTAGTATAGTCTTTTAAGTAATGACCTTTAAGTAAGGTTTTTAGTAAAAATGTACTAAAAAAAAATGTCTTTTTAGTAAATTTTTACTAAAAACCTTACTTAAAGGTCATTACTTAAAAGACTATACTACTAGGAATATACTTAAAACACCCCTTTCTCTTGTAATTAGTAGATAACCATTTTCACACATCAATACTTCTTTCAATGAAAAATCTCTAGCAAAAATACAATTTAGCACATCCTACACCTCAAAATCCACCAAGAATCAAGATAGGAAGACAAGGGATCAATCTTTGCTTCAAAATAACTAACTACAACCCTAATAGGCTAGCCCTAATTAATTGTAACAATAGTTGGCTGAAGCTTTTACTCGTTTATTACAAGACATATCATCTAACAAAGACATTTGAATATAATATGCAATAATGATAAGATGTCGAAGTTTAATTAATAGTTCTATAATTCATATCTTAATTCAATTTGAATATAGTGCAAGAAGCATCTCTTTCTTTCTAAAATTTCTTAGGGAATACTTTTAAGAGCATGCTCATATTTTAATGATCTACTTTGGGACCAATTTATACAAAGACCAAACCTCATGACCTCTTGAATTATCAAAGTAGTGATTGGGAGAGAGTTAAGTCACTTAAGTGTGGTCCAAGTTGARTTTATACTTTGGCCAAGGCACATGCCATTTTTCATAGATGAAAAATCTACTCAGAATCCTAGTACACGGCCGAAGTAGATTATGCTTTGTCAATTTGTAGAATTTTTCTTGACTATTTTTTGGAAGTATGTCTAACAAAGTTCTAGGAGACCGTGACAGATTAAACTCTCACAACCATAGATTTTGTCAATTAATTGATCTTTTGGTGCACTATGTTGAATCTAAAATCTAAATATTCAGCCCGGCTATGGCCCCTCTTGGTTGTATACCTGGACCATGCAAAATGTCATTAATGTTTTTTTGGTCTTATTTCTTGCTTCTCTTGGTTGGGAAACCTGTGCTCTCTGAGTTAGGCCCAAATGTAAACTACCCTTTAGAAGCTTATTTTATTGGTTGTGGATCAAAGGGAATTGAAGAAGGTTACAATGATAAAAGCTACTAACATGTAAATAAGTTAGAGTAGCACTTTCTTTCAAATGCATGTTGGTGCACCAAAGACACAACCTCTCCTACGTAGCTGCTAGCATACTCACAATCTCCAAAAGATCCAAAAGGCCTAGGCATTCATTAATATACACTGAATAGGGATATTAAGGGTACCCAAAAATTAAAGGGACCTCTTGAGGAAAGTTCAGTACATGTTTGCAACATGATGTACAACAAAGGTAGATATTTAAATAGTGTGAAATGTCGATCAACCCTTAAATGCCGGGTGGGTCACCGTAGAAATCATGAATTTTGATATCGTGATAATCATGAGTTTAAGAAAATTCAAAAGCAAGTATTGGAAGTCAAACTACTCTAAATGATCTTCCCATTCCTCCCCTAATTCCAAGGATGAATAGTTGCACTTTTGTCCTACAAAGAAAGATGCTCTCTCATTCAACAACCCAGAACTGGTCTGGGCGTCGTTTATGGGTTAATTAGTCTGGGTCCCCGTTAAAACCCCTATTCAGTGTGCTGTAGAAGGTTTGGGGCTTTGGGCCTTCCTCAACGACCTCGGGGGCCCAATAAGTTAAGATTCTTCTGAATGGCTCTGAGTGCTTCATCGGCCCACCTCTCGTTCTCTCCTTCATCAGCTGAATCAGCTCCGTCCTCTTCAGTTTGGCTTTTTTCTTTCTACTCTGAATCTGATGAAATTGTCAAACCAGTCTAGCTGCCCCACTTCAGAGAGATCTGAATCTACCTACGAGTGTCTGATTAGAGATTAACCATAGCTGGTCATAAAATAAGACCAAGAAGTATCAGTAAGATCACAGTGACACACCGTAATTACACATTGATTAACATTAATGTCAATTTTATGATACGATTGGCTAGTGCAAGTTGCTGCTATACAATATGCTTGTTGAAAAAAAAACTGTTTCTTATCAATAACGTCATGCAAGATCCTACAGTTGGGTATGAAAAAATGTATTTTGTAGCTCTTTGCACTAGAAATGGCAGTTTTTGGAATGTTATTTTGAAAATAAACATAGCCCTAAACCTGTAGGGTTTAACTTATTTGTTAAAGTCATTGTTGAAGGGCCATGTTTTAGTTAGAAAGTACAGGTTAAAGGCGACTATGCTTACTCATTGCTTCACTGGATAGACAAAAGAAAGTTAAGGTGCAATGCAGAGAGGAAACTAATTGTTGCTAACTAAATGTTCATGAACGTCTTTCTTTATAGGTGGTGGAGCTTTACGTGGTAATGCATTGTGAAGCCTGTGAGGCTACTGTGAGGAGAGCTATCAGAAGGATTCCTGGTAAATTGTTATCAAACTGTTTGCTCACAGCCTCTCTTAAATTACAGCATTCTCTGAAACAGAATTGATAGTTAGGGATCTGGAGGAATCAGAGTTTCAGCCCATGAAAAATCCATTCACCCACAAGATTTGAAATCGCATTTATGTTGCAGGTCTGGAGTCTTACAAGATAGACTTCGACGGTCAGAAAGTGACCGTGACAGGAAAGGTGAACCGGGAAGATGTGTGGCGACGCATCCACAAGACAGGGAAGCGGGTCACGCTGATCCCCAAACCAGCCCCTCCAAAGAAAGAAGAAACGAAAGAAGGCAAGAAGGAAGAGAAAAAACAGGAGAAGAAGGAAGAAAAGAAGGAGGGCAAGACAGAAGAGAAGAAAGTTGAGGTAACCCAATTAAAAAGAAAACCCCAGTCTGCAAAATCATTCTATAAAAATATTCCAATCGCACCCAATTCTGTAGAGGTCGGAAACCAAGCATTGGAAAGGGCTGTATCTCATAAACCTTTGGAAGGCTCACAGGGAAGTTTGTTGAACGTAATGTCAAATCGGTTTTGTGAGTCACTCTTGAATGTTCAATTCTGTGCTCTTTTTGTTCATTGAAGGGCTCACAATGAGATGAAATATTATGGATTATAACCATTGTCTTACTTGTTGACCGAGATTGCTTTCACATACCAAGTCCAGAATAGGTATTGAAAGACAATACTATTTTTTTTGTTCAACGGGAATCATAGAAATGGACAATTAACCCGGTGTGTGGGGTGGTCTTGTTGCATGAAATATGAAGACCGTCCTGGTGCGGAAGAAATCCACGTACTGGCCTGCCGTTTGGCTCTGGAGGTTCTTTATCCCCCGGGTATGTACTTGTCACATAGGAACAGGTTCAAACCTTGAATGAATCTAAATAACTTCAATGGAGCCCATTTTTTGCAGAGACAACCGTGCATTGGATATGGAGAGCTAGTCTAGGTTACCAATATCTCATATGTATTCTTGCAATTCTTTAATGTTACTGAATCTTTCTACTCTCTCGATAGAGAATGATTGATCATCATCCAACTATTGAGATTATCAGGCTTGTTATGGAAACAACATCCCTTCCTATTACTACGACTTATCCTGTTGTTTCTCATAATGATCACAGCTTGAATTCTGTAATTTATGTTCCCAAGTTCAGAATTTCAAACGAGGAATGCTTTTTTTTGCAGGTGCTATGTTGTTCACAGAAAGGAAACTGATTGCCTGAAATTGCATGCGGTTGTGGTTGCAGGAGGTGAAAGTCCACGAAAAGAGAGACGAAGTGGTGACAGTGGTGGAAACAAAAGAAAACAAGAAAGAAGAGACCAAAGCGGAGGAGAAAGCCGAAGCGAAAGAGGAGACTGCGAAGAAAGAGACTTCCGAGGAGCCTGAGTGGGTGCCCATGTTCGTCAGTGCTCCCTTCTACACCCTCCCTACCCAGATTCTTCTAACCTAATCCCTGGAATGGGAGTTTTAGGGTTTTTAGGGTTTAAGGTTTTGAAGTTTAGAACTGCTGCAGCAGCACTGTTTGTCTTTTCAGTGGTTTGTTTCGTGGTTTCTTGCAATGTAGTAGGCTAGAGTTAGGCTTGCTCGGAACCTCGCGCCCTTCAAAGAGAGAGCCCCTGGGATATGTGTGCCCTGGAGTGGCGTGCACGTAGAGCGAGTACTGCGCCTCGTGCCCTTCGAAAAATCTCTTCCACAGCGGCTCGTGAGGAATGGCGCCGCGCACGATGAACAAAAAYGCGATGCGCCGGGGGGCGCCACCTTGAGGCCGGGGAGCGGYCGTCGCGTCCTGCAGTAGCTGTGCGTCTGTAAGATTCTTCTTGTGAACTCYCTCGTCCTCGTTCTGAATATTGTCWGCTTGAGRTTTCGCTGCGATGGAGGYGTTGATTGTGTGTACYTGCAAGTGAGTTTGTGACGACGGATTCAAGTTGTGCCTCTTGAGGAAATTCGCGAATGAATCTGGGATTGATAGAATCTCTGCCAAAATGAGCGCCATGAGGAACACTGCCAACCATTGCGATAAGTAATTGGACTTCACCTTCCTCATGAGTAYTGCYACTACTGCCTCCTACGGGATTGCTATTCTATTTGCTAAATGGCTCAAAGATGTCACCCCCGAGGCACCCTGTCCATGGAATGATGTTRCTTGTTGCAATCAAAGAAGAGGTTTCGTAACATCCAATGCAAGAATTCGAATGTCATCCTTATGATGATTCGATCGAGAGGCCTTGTACTTATGATGCAGAAGCAAGACGRAGTTCCTCCTYTCCATCTTCCGGYTGGTGGTGAATTCGWTTTGAAGTCACTTTGACAGYGTGTTTCAAGCACGTCGACGGTTGTTCTAAGCACTGGTGAAGAAGAGCATCTATCAGTACTACTGCATTCGATCATGAACATTGCGAATCACGTTCTTCTGAAGGACTTGACTTCATTTCCCTCGGTGGTAGGGACGTTTGCTCCACCCAATTGAGGATTCTATAASCACTGTAAGTTGCARCAAWWGTAGCGTACGTAGACAGCCCATTCAGCAATCAAACACTAACCCAGGTTCACCGTGCACTAACTGATTTGCTGCAGAAATTTTGCAGTTGAAGTGAACTATGCTTGGTGCAAGGTCTAGGAATGAAATTTGCTTGGTCATCGGCATACAGTTTACTGTACTAGAGTTTGACACTGGCTTCTAAATTTTAGTTGGTGCAGTTTCCACGAGTCTCCGTGACCACTTGTGAAGCAGTGAGTGGACCGTCTGTCTGTGAAATTTTCCACGGCATTCATTAGTGCCTATGGTCAGCGACCGCTGAGGAAATTGACGAAAAACCTGCAAGAGTTCGTGGTTTACAAAAACAAATATCCAGAYTCCAGAATCCATTCACTTCGAACAGGGTTTCGATTCACTTGATATTTGCTTMAGGTACCCATTGGGATCCAGTCATGTTAGTACAATCATCAATGACCCGATCCTCGTGGCCTTATCAAACCTTTYYAAAGGGAAGTCAATTTCCATTTTCMATTATTAAAAATACTGTGACAAYATTACAATCTCATGACATGTAGTAGTGGTACCTTGTACTCCCTCTTTCTCGAAATAAATCCGTGGTACTCTCAGTACTGAGTAAATTACCCACGAGAAATTACGAATTTATTTTTGCTCAGATACAGGAAGTAGTTTATATATAATGACATGATTTCAAGGGTACAGAGAGAGCCAACAAATGCGATCGTGTTGAGAACCAGCCATGAATCCCATGATCAACCACCTGTCCTTCAACAATCTGAAAGACTTCAAATCTGAAATTAACGGGCTCCGCAATTGAGAAGAAAATTACAGATTCGATGACGCAGTCCGTGAACCCTTTCTTTCGTAACCTACATCAAACGGTAGCACTAGCAAAATCACAAACGTAACACCACAATCTAAGAATGCGGAACAGTGGTGCACAATTATTATGACATGATTGTTAGTAAGTAACGGACAACTCGATCAGGTTTCATCGTCAAGAAGCTGTTCTGATCGAAACGTTTTGGAAACAACTCCGGCCATATGCTCGGCAAGAAACCACAGGACTTGGGTAGACTAAGAATAAAGCGGATCGAGCAAATAGTTACGGAAACTTGAAGCTAGTTTTAGATCCAGGGTCACTAATATTAAACTTGTTGTCWTGCTTGAGCTGCAGCATTCACTTGTTAGCTACCAGAAGCACTGAAGCTTACACTCTTATTTGATTTGTGTTACTGTAAGGAATGCTACGACGCCAAAATTTGCAAGATCTTCACACCACATTCTTAACAATTTGTAACAGTTGAAAGAATCCGTTCTTTTCTGCTGTAGATGCCAATCAAAGAAACGACTGAAACATTAATTGTAGAGAGCATGTATGACGAAATTATGCCTGCACTAAACATTAATTTTACACAACCACTCTTACTAACTCTTCTTATCAAGAGAAGAATCTTTTGGGCAGGTAGGAAATCAGCTCCTTCCCTTCAATCTTACTTAACCATACGGAGTTCAGGAATGCTTCTCATTGACATCCATGAAATTACCATGGATCTCAATGCTTGTAATCTCATTGATATATTAGGCTCTTTGCTCCTATAGAGCATCGCCACCGTAGACGGAACAACAAACGGAAATGTGACTATTGCGAGAAAGCAAAAAAAATTGGGCTCCACTGCATCAATGCCAAAAGCTTTTTTGATTTCTTAGGTAATATTACAAGGCTTTGTTTGTGCCACTTTCAAGGACTTTCTGGTTTAAGGCTAAAACTCACGCAACAACTCCACTCTTTGACAATGAAGGAACCATTCTTGTTCATGAAGTCATTGATTATGTAAAAGGACTTAGATAAGATGTTGCGGAGGGGAGTTGCATGGATCACAGTGCAAGAGTTTTGGAAGAAGGGGAGATAGAACAAGAACTCTCTTGCAATGTCACTTTGGGAAAAGGTTTTCACATTCCCGGTCACATTGATGCGGTGGCAAATTGGCAATGCTCTAATCCAATTTGCAAAACCAAGATGATATTGTTTCTTGAGTGTTTTTAATTTGTGTCTGTTTGAGGTCATCAACCCACTCAATAGTGTTTGTTTATTCCAATTTTGCACTATTTTTCTCTATAGCTGGCCAAGAAATGATGCAACTAAAGTTTTGAACAGACTCTTCATGCACACCCAACCCCAAAAGGATAAATACTATCCACTCGCAATCACTTGACTCTCAATAATGGAAGAATTCCATTATGGGATGGCAACCCATTTCCAACCACTTAAGAAATTAGGCTTATTTGCCAAATGGGTGTGTTGAAGGAAAAAATTTCCACATGTAGGGAAATTGAATTCATAAAGATTTGAAGTTTTCTTACATTTTTTTTTTGTCAAGTAAGAAATTATTCTGATGTTTTGTCGTGAAGACTCTATAAAACTTATTCTTGTTATACAAAGCATTTTATTTCCAATCATAGATTGGTTACAAAATCAATGAAAGTGATAATTGTAGCTTTCAATGTACATATTGTGATCATTCTATGCTTTCAATGTACACTTCTCACTACAAGAGAAAGGAGTGTTTTAAGTATAGTCCTAGATATAAGATTTTAAGTAATGACTCATAAGGAGTCTTTTAAGTACAAATTTACTAAAAAGACATGTGTTTCTAGTAAATTCTTACTTAAAAGACTCCTTATAAGTCATTACTTAAAATCTTATTTTTAGGACTACATTTTTGTAGTGTCTTGGACATTTATGTTGATCCACTTGATCCTATTCTATATGAGCTGTAATGTAAACCATAATTGACATCTTCTTTGATTGCCATTGATAAAACAGGTTGGCGCCCAAATAGTAAATAATAGGGTGAGAAAGAAACTAGGGAGGCTTGTTTACTGAAACGGTAGTCCATGGCTATCTACGGAAGTTGCAAGTCCCAATCCCCATGATGCCCCTTCTTCAAGCTATACTTCCGAAGCCCCCTCTTGACGGTTTGCACCATGCGTTCCGCCAATCCATCTGCTTCGGGATGATCACGTGAAGTAGTGGCGGTGATCAATCATCGCTTGCTCACATAAGACTTGAAACTCGCCAAGAAATTCACGTCCTTGATCGGTCGATACTTCTGCTGGAACTCCAAAGCGACTCAAAACACGATCCAAAAATGAATACGCTGCCCCTTCACTGAACTTGTTAGGCAATGCCACCAACTCAATCCATTTGGAAAAGTATTCAATCATCACCAACACATACTTATTGTATCGTGGTGTAATTGGCAATGGTCCTACAAAGTCCAAAATCCATCTATAGCCCAATCCCATGATTGGCAACGGTTGTAATTGAGGCATGGGGGCATTAAATGATGCCCGCACTCTATCACATATCGTGCATCTAGCTATCAACTGTTGGACTTGTATTTGCATACTGCGCCACCAATAGTGAATTTGTAGCAAGCTATGAGTTCTCCGCACTCCAAAGTGCCCCAAGTCCTCGTGAGCATGCATGATCAACTTCACTCTTTCGTGAGGTGTCGGTACCACTTTTTTGGTGCCATCTGGCCATATTCGAAGCAAATGAGCCCCCTCCCACACGAACCGCTTAGCCCGTTGTAGAACCCAATCTCTCTCTTTGGCAAACATGCTTGTCGCCAATTCGCCATGCTTCAAAAATGTTAGTACCTCCACATCACCATAAATATCCTTGGCGCCCCCAAACTCTTCACCTCCATCCGCATCCATCGTGGCCACGATGGCTTCCTCGGTAGTGTCTCCAGTCATCGCCATAATACTCAAGTAGGCAGCCGAATGCCAACCTGGTAACGAATCCTCTCCCTCTTTTACGTGCCATTGAGCTCCCGTAGAGTCCACTTGACTAAGACTTGGATTGCGGCTCAAGGCGTCAGCATTCATATTCACCAAACCGGCGCGGTGTACCACTTTAAAGTCATACTCCATAAGCATTAGAGCCCATCGTACAAGCTTTCCCGTAAGCTTGTCAGACTCCATTAGCCATTTCAACGGTTGGTGGTCTGTCACCAGTAAAAATTTGTTGCCATATAAGTAACAACGAAAATGAGCAATAGCCCAAATCGCTGCTAAACACTCTCCCTCATACGAGCTGTACTGTGCCTCTGCATTGTTGTTGGAGCGACTGGCATAAGATACCCTAAACTCCTTGCCATCGTCGTCCATTTGAGTCAACACTGCACCAATCCCCAGTGAGCTCCAATCCGTATGTAACTAATATGACCTGCTAGAAATTGGCCTCCTCAATATCGGTGCCGATGCTAAACGTTCCTTCAATTGCTTGAAGGCGGCCTCTTGCTCATCTCCCCACATCCAAGGTTGATCATTCCTTGTCAACATGGTCAATGGCTTCGCTATGGCAGTGAACGTTTTTACAAATTTTCGATAATAATTACACAAACCCAAAAATGCTCGCAATCGGCTTACATCTTTTGGCCTTGATATAGAAAGCATCACCTCCACTTTACTAGCTACCACTCCCAATCCACCAGGATATATCATGTGGCCCAAATACTCCACTCGATCATAATAAAACTTACATTTATTCGGATGTAGTTTTAACCCATGAAGTCTTAGTCTAGCAAATACCTCTATCAAGTGAGCTCTATGTTGTTTTTGGTTCATGCTATAGACAATAATGTCATCGATATAGCATTTCACAAAATCCAAGCTAGAAAATATGCGATCCATCACCCTTTGGAACTCTGTTGGTGCATTTTTCAAGCCAAATGGGAGGAACTTCCATTGATAAAGTCGATCCTTCCCATCCTCATCAATTCCCCAAAACGTTGTCTTCTCCTTATCACCTTCTTGGATACCAAGTTGATGATAATCCGACCAAAGATCCAAAGTACTAAATACTTTAGCATGGCCAATGGCATCAAAATTCTCCTTTGATATTGGCATTGCATAACGGTCTGACTTCATGAACTTATTAATTCTACGATAGTCCCCACACATCCTTTTCTCGGTCTAGTTTCCATAAACGTCTTTCTTGGATGGCATAACCGTCGCCGATACATATTCACAATCTCGTGAAGCTAACTTCACCAATCCAGCCTCCAACAACTCCTTGGTGCGATCTTGAATCATCTTGCGCTCTACCTCACTATACTTGTACGGTTTGCGATAAATTGGTGTATCATCCGTCAAGTTTATACGTACCTTTTGTCCCTTCAACACTCCCAAATCCTTGAGACTAAAGACAAAACAATCCACATACATTTTGAAGAACTCTTGCTCCCCATTCATCTTTGCTTCATCCTCCAGGCCTACCAACGGCTTCCAAGTTTCTTTGGTCAACGTTTCTCTCCGATCTTCCTTTGAAGCAGCTTTTTCCACCTTTGGTTGCTATTACATACCACCTGGAGCAACGTCTTCTTGCTCCACCCCAGCCATGCCATACTGTTCTTCAACTCGGCTCAAACGCCAAAGTTCTTCTATTTGGCCCTCCATGTGTTCTTCAAAGAATAATTTCTCAACGTGCTCCTCAAAATTGATTGTATGTTTAGCCAATTGCTCCCAACTAGACCAACTTGTTCGTGGAGTCGTGAAAAATGGAGTATCCTTCTATAACTCCCATGGATGAGCTGTAAAGGCCTCTCTGCCTCCAACCATCAAGTTTGAGCTGCCAGAACTTGATGGTTTCATGGCCGTCTGAAGCTCATAAAATCCCAAGTGGCCCGTTAAAGTTGAAGCTATGCGCTTCTGCTCCGCCACGACAAGTAAAACCACCCAAAAAGGACAATTTAAATCCATGGCTTGGCCAATAAGATATTGTCTCTGGAACTCGATGATGCCCGGGATGTTAGTAAGCCTAGTTTGGAATCCCATGGCTCGTTCCCGCTCATCGGCATTGGGCTCAACCATCTCTTCAGTGTGAGCATCCCACACTAAACCTGGTCCATTATCTTTAAAAGCATAGGACCTAGAAAAACTCACAAATGTAGGCATAGCCCTTCGTGATTCACCTTTGCGGTTAACAACCGCTAATAGAGCTTGGTCATCATGGTAAACACGCCTTGGTGAACGGTGAGGATCCAAAATATCCTATACGTACACATCAGGTCATTGAATACGCCCAACCGCTGCATGCATCAACTCCGGTGGTGCCATATTGGTCCACCAAAGTCGCGGTCTATGAGTTCGAGAGCCCACTGCTGCCGCATCCAGTAAAAGAGGAATTCCAAGGATTTCATGAATACGGTGTATATTCTCAAGTGTACAAGTACGTGAAGTACTGACCACGGGTACATTTTCAATAATATAGCCCGATGGCCTCGTTTGAGAGGTCTGAATACAACGTATCACCCGCACCATATCATAAAATTGTGAAGAACGGTTGTCCTTCAAGCCATTCTGCTTACCTACCATAAACATGCCTTGACATGGCCATCCCGCAATAATGAGATCCACGGACCCCAATCGTAGGATGTCATTATGTGAAATCAGAGAAATATCACTGGATAATGCAGAGAATGCAGTCTTGATAGCAGTAGTGCTCAATAATGATGGAAAAGCTTGGCGCAGTCGTCGGGCATGAGGCTTGGCCACGTTGCGTGCCATGTTGTCATTATCCACGTACAGATAACGTTTCACCTTAACACCTGCCTGCAACACTGCAGCCAATCCAGTGCCAATACCACCAAATAACTCCAAAAGTGTAATACCTTCGTCTGGCGGCTTCCAATGAATCGTAGCAGTATCCAGAGGTGGGCCGTCATCGTCCACATTTCCCTCTGCTTCTCCATCTTGTGGAAACAAAGATCATTGCCACGCCTCCTGGATCACAGTCTCTGCGGCTAGTTGTAGCTCAGTGGTGCTCCTCCACGCCAATTCCACCCCTAGTTGATATAATTCTTCTCCCCCAACTTCCACAATCTGAATGTCATTTTCTTCTTGGATGTTGGTAACTGAAGCGAGGATAGAAGGATTCTGAAAATCCTCTTCAAACCAAGGTTGGCCTTCTGCTACAAGCCTAGAAAAGCAATAGAGATCAGCCAAATTACCAGTAAGAACTCGTATAAAAAGAGCTGGCAATTGAGCCTTGCGGCCATCTACTGCTTGCCATCCCGGTCTATATGACGTTGTCTCCTCCCAGAAGTCTAAGGTGAAACCCATAGGGTATAATACCATAGCCCCTACCAAAACATCATATGATTTGGCCTCCGTCACTATAGCTTTCACCTTCATGAAGCTAGCATCTTCGACATCATCATAACGGAGTCGTAGTGTCAACTCGCTCCTTGTGATGCCATTTGCTTGCTTCGTCCCTCCCATAGATGTACTAATCGTCCACGGACACGTTTCTAGCATGTCCTCAGTCAACCCCAAACCTTCAATCGCTGACTCACTCGGCATCAAAGGTTATGCATCGGAATCCAATAATACTCGTCGAGGTGCAAAAACTTTCCTTTTAGGCCCAACAATTTGGAAAATGCCTTGGGAACTGTCAAGTACCATTTTTCCGGGAGTGATGGATAACCGCTCTATTGCCGGACGTGCTAGCATGGTTTTCAACCGAGCAGTTGCTGATAAAAGCCCCTCTGCTTTGGTCCAATCATCGATCGCCGTCATTTGTAGCTCAAGCATAGTTTCTATGGCGCTAACTGGTGTTGCGGTGACATCCGCACACATGGTAGCCGCCAATTGGAATACTGCAGATGCACTAAAGTCTGCTTGTGAAACCATGGATGCAGAAAACAATGGAGCTTGACAAACTGTTGTGGCTACCTCCAATAGTGAACTCGTACCTTGACCATCCTTGGTGGTGACTCGAGTAGCACGACGGCCTCTGAAGTTTGGAACTGGTGGTACCATGGATGATATAGGCACGACATCTTCTAACGTAAAAGACACTGGTAGTCGTGCTTGGCAGTTGGCCTCACCTCGTTGGGGATCCAACCCCGAACTCGCTCCCTGTGGTACATCCGGCACCATGGTCTTGCTCCGTGTCATTGCAAAAGCATCCATTGGCGTTCTATTTGGATCCGCCATGCCACATAACATGTAATCGTCCTCTTCGGCATAAAAAGACGTTGTGGTCTTTTGTGACGAGGAAGATTTTGCCTCGATGGTGGGACTCATTGCCGCCATCTTAGCCTCTAATTTGGTGAAGCGCGCCTTCCACGACTTCTTCTCGCCTCCAGTGGATTTAGCATCCTTAGCTTCACTTCCGTTAGCATCCTTGACACCCTTGGGCTTGAGTTCTGGATGTATTTTCCAGCAACTCGCCTCTCCATGGCCTTTGACACCGCAAGCAGAGTAGAATCCGCCCGTCTTGACTTATTCTTTCTTCGCTGGTTTCTTGCAATCCCGTCGACGATGACCAATTCCGCCGCAATTGAAGCATACAATATCTGCATCCCTTGCATTAGCTGGAATACTAACTTTTGCAGACTTGGTCTTCTCTAGCGGTTTTTCTTCTTTTCGCAAGAACCCCATGGCGGCTTTTTCTTCCAAGAGATTGATCTCAATTCTCTCAGACGTCTCGAAAACGTACCTCAAGGTTGGTGGTACACCTAACCTTAAAGCCTCACCACGGACAAGAGTTTTTAATTCCTTGTCCAAAATATTGTACCAGTGTTGAACAGGTTGCTGTTCAGTTACCCCATGCATGGCGGAAATTAACCGCCTTAGTCTCGAATGTGCCTCTCGCAATGATTCATCGCTTCCACGTGCAAAAGTGCGAAGTGACTTCATCTTATCAGCCCGTTGACCATGATAATCCTGTTGCAATTGCATAAAAAATCGTGCAGTGGGGTTGAAAGGTGGTGGGTCAACCACTAGCGTAGTGGTCATGGTCACGGTGGCCTCCGAGCCTCCGAGCCTTCCGTGCTTACGCCCCCTTCCTCTTTCTTGCCCTTGTTCGGTTGTGGTACAACGTTTGACCCTCCTCCCTATACGTCAACATAGTTGGGTGCATAATAGTTGCGCCATGCCAAAATCTCCGTGGAATGAGCAAGCTCGAATTCCGCATAATCTGATAGTGGAGCTCCTTCAAGGCATCCAAACAATGCTCTCCACACCATATATGGATTAAAACTTGTGTTGCGTGATTTTTAAAGCTCACACCACATGGTGAATTCCCTCCGAAAATCATCAACCTCCATGGTGCTTGTAGCACCTGAGAACCGCCGCACCCCACGGTCGATGCCTCCATATGGTGAAGCCATCTCGTCCCAAGCAAAAATTGACTCAATGTAAAGTGCCCTTACCCCGTGATTTACCACAGTGATTTGAGATTTCCCATCATCACTTGTGGTTTCTTCCACCCAATCTTTGTGGTCCTCACTAGTCTCTTGTGTGATTTCGTGAGAACTTCGTGAGCCAGTGAATGGCCGTTGGCTTCTTGGTCGAACTGGCACAACTCCCAGAATTCCCGATGGCTCTGAAGTAGTATCACTCGCAAATGGCACACCACTTCTAGTATATCCCGTACGCCGAGGTGAATCCAGTTTTTGGATTTATAAATAGTATTGCCAAGCCTCGTGCTTGCCCTCAATAGCGTCAGAATAAATGGTGCGGGAAACCTCATAACAAGGAAGGCGAGCGTTAGTGCATCCCAGACACTAGATGCCCTCTTGAGCCACCAACCTTGCTCCCACTGCCAAGTCAAATGAAACAAGTAGTCCTCCGCTCGAAACTCGGTGAAGATCAACGAAAATGTTGGCAATTGAACTGCCCCTTCAAAAACGTGTCTCACAACTTCTCGGCATTGTCCCTCGTTCTTCAATACCACTGCCGCTTGTGGAATCACCAAATCCACCGTCTCCACTTGCCCCCTTGCCCGACTCAACGGGGCTCCAATCATAGGGAGCTCCGCTCTCAAATCCCTAATCAGGCGCACTCCTCGTTGTTGAGTCCAAAACTTGATAGCTTTTGGACCCAACACTTTAGTACCTGGCTGACTATAGGGTTGAACTCCAAGTCGGTCACGAGCCGTCGGTGAAAGGACAAACGGTTGAAGCGATTCTTGAAGCTGATGTCGTGAAGGTGATCCACTGGACTCCACACGAAGGCTCTGGAATGACTCAAGGACCCCTTGGAGGTCCTCGTCGGTCAAATGAAGCTGTATCTCCTCCGTACTAACTTCCCCAATAGGAACTAGTCTAAATGGCTTAGGCACACCCTTGCCCTTGTCCATCATGCATTGCACCCTCCTAACTGAGGACAGTAAGCCACCAATCCTAATGCCCTGACATCATTATGACTCCAAGTATTTGCTTGTGATCACCTTAGGTTGCTAGGGTCTTTAGGGTTAAAAAAAAACCTAAATTAAAATCCCCTATGAGATCACCCAAACACCTCCTAAATCACCCCCATAGATACTCCTAAGCCATGGAGTTCAAATTTGAAAATGAAATTTATACTTTGGAACCTCCAAGTGGACTTTCCAAACCTAATTAGTGTGCTGAAATTTCAAATCACAAGCCAATTTTCTCCCATTTGCCAAGTTTTCTTGCCACTTAGGCCCTAATCAACACTCACTTGGTACCTAAGACAGTCTAAGCTTAAGGAGAAGTTGTCATTTTCTTTTGTTTTTTTTTGAATAAAACCCAACCCTAAAACGCCCTATGTACAGGCAGCGCGTACCTGGGTGACCGGCTGAATCGGTCGCCAAATTCCAAATGACCGGTGATCACCGGTCACTTCCCCGCTTGGACCGGCTGCTCCGGTCGCCAACTGCCGCCATCGTCGAGGCAGTCCAGCTTCTTCTCGCAACCCGATTGCAGCACCGAGGGAGCCTGAATCGGTTTTAGGCAACTCGCAGAAGCAAAACTATGGCCCCCCCGCGACCTGGTCGACTCCGAATACACATTGTCGATCTCCGGACTGGTGTTGATCTGTGGGCTGGTGCTGATCTCCGAACTGTCTTTAGATACTTGTCGATGTTCCAGTGCTACCACCGCAAGCTCCTCCCAACTCCATGTGTAGCCAAACCTCGTCAATTGCCATAGAAGCTGCAGAATCACGCAATCGCTACAACCCTTGCACACTAATTAGCGCTGGGTACTACCACGCCTCTCACTTTTGCTGCTGCAACTTCAAAACCAATGGCTGTCTAGCTAGCTCCCCACCCGTCCTGGCCTCCTGATGTAGAAGCCTCATAGCCACATAGCAACAGAATTTGCAGCCTTTTCACTACTTCTGCAAAAGAACTCCAACTGCTTCGATTGTTGACAAGCCACCTAACTCACAGTCATAACTCTCACTCGATGATTTCCGCAACAACTGAATGCCATTTTCTAAAATACAATATTCTCAGAAAATGAAGTCAAAACGAGAGGAGCTCTAGCAAAGAAGTGAGGCCGGGCTTTCTTTCTACCCTCCGAAATATTATCACGGCAATCTTGATGTAAAATCCTGAGCTTACAAACAGAGTAACTCGCCTAGCAGCACCAATCCACGCTACAAATAATTTTCCTTGAATTAAGAACAAGGATTCTTCGACAATGTCGCAACTAATTCCACCTAGAAGTTGAAGCGTGCAATAGAAACTAGGTGTTGGAAACTCATCGAGAAACAAACGAATTTGCTCTCCCTTCCAGCTTCTTCTGATTCCACAAACTAGCAAATCAAAAATCTCTCTTCCACTGATCACGCAACGTCACAGACAGACGTTGCAGCAAGATCCACCTCTCCTCCAACAGAAGAAAGCACCGCTCATTAGATTCTACTCTTCATCAAATGAGTATCAAACCCAGCAATCTTGTTCCGGAGTCGCTTCGAAGAAATGATCACCATTTCCTCAACAATCTCGCCGGGACCTCCACGAGTGGGCAATTGATGCGAGCTCGCAACAGCAGCCCCTACAATATTAGATCTACCGACCTCACTGCTCAAGAAAATTGTTTCGCCCGAGTCTTCACTCTTGAAGCCGTGCAGTATGATCCATGTGCAATCTCTCATGTGGCTTCAGTTTTACAAGCACCGCTGAACAAACAGAAACTCTCACACGGCATGTCGACAAAGTTCAGAACTCTACGCCCAACGTCCACAACCCTCCGGCCACCAACAAAAAAAAAACAAGTTCAAATAGCAACTGCAATCAAACGCCTCCTAGACTCCGAAACACAGTCTCTCTTTCCAGTTTGAGAAGTTTCCGTTGCTTCGTGTCGGGCATCGTGTAATCGGCTCTTCGAGAACACCAAGCCTCCATCTCCAAACACAGAGCAATGAGGACTCCAGACCGCTACGAAACGACTTCTCAAGCTCAAATTTCCAACACTAATTCCCACGCTAAAAATGCATCTTCCACCACATTTTGGAAACTTTCGCTCCACGGGAACTGAACCTTCAGACACCTCGATGACCTTGCTCTTCAACCATGGAAAGATTCAGATTCCAGGTAGTGCCTAGCCATCACAGCCCTGACCTTCATCCTAACTTGAGAATCGCCATCCAAATTCAAAGCGCTCACTTGCTCTCTAGCTCACTTCGCACAGGATCTGCACGTGGTTCGTCTCCCCACCATCGGCAACACCAAAACTCCAGTCGAGAGCCGCAATTGGTCCGGCCTGGGTTTCTTCAAGTCTGCGCCTTCTCCCCGCTTAGTGACCCCCGCGCCAAGAGATTTTCCAGGAGAGAGACGATGACCTCCCCTCAAATTTTGGACCTTTCAACATGACCTCTTCTCATTGGCCCCTTTTCCACCAAGATTCTCTTTTAGCCCCAAATTTATGGTCAATAATGCACTAAACATCCATATATGGGTGTAAGACCCATTTCCAAGGCTAAAACACCCTAAAACCAAGGCTATGGTGCTAACACTCCAAGTTGTCTTGCAATTTCAGCACACGCAAAACACTTGTTAAAACACTCAAAACTCAATTTTGAACTACTTTAGGTGTCAATTTTCACTACGCATACACCAATAAACATAGCGAGATCTTTTTCAAGTAATAAGAATGAGGAAAAGCTTCTAAAGAAACTGGAAAAAACTCATTATCGAACTACAATAGTCAAGTCAATGCCATTCTTGAAGAATGTTTGCATGTTTGAATGAAGCCCACAAGGCAAAACCTCTCACCCCATCACGTGGGAGACTCAACTTGAAAAAGATGAGTCTCCAAACCTCCACGTGGAGGTCATAGCCATTTGAGGTCTCAAATGAGATGCCGGCTCTTGGACATGTCTTCAAACCGCTCCTAAGGGCCAATGTACTCCACGACGCTCCACGAAGTCGGATCGACGTGAAAGTAGCGAACACTCGGCTCTCATGACACTCTAGTATTTAGAGATTATTTTTGTAGCAATAGACCGGACATTTGATGGAACACAATGGGGTGTGAAATTACTCTATCCATCCACATTGTAGTTCAAGAGATTTCGAGATGATCCTTGGCATGTTTCTTTTGAAGTGCAAAGGATAAATTGATCTTAAATAAAAAGCTAATCTGTAGAAGGTGATGATTTACATATTGAAGAAATCAATTTTTAACTTTAGAATTTGGGAAGGATTCCATATCCAATGTCCAAAGATGATATTCTAATAATAAAACTTTGAAACAAAAGAGGGTCAGTGCAAGAAACATTGGTCCTATTCTCCGTCACAAATAGTATTGCTATATTGTAATCTTCAATAACTTTTGAAGCATAAATCCCGTAAACTTGAAATTTTTATTGGAGATGCCTAACTTGATGATAATCATATCTTTTATTTTTCAAAAAATTTAGAAAATAAATTTACATTTAAAAATCATTTTTGCTAATTTGTCGCACTTTGAGGTTTAGAGGTTTTCACTACGTTGAGAGTCACTAAATTTAATGATTTGGAGCTGAAATTTTCATGGTCTATTAACATAGTAGAAAAGCATGAATCTACCAAAGGGAATCGTGAGAAACAACAAGTGCAATTGAAATTATATTTTTTCAATAAAGTATGAATTTGCTAGGAATTTTTGAAGTGTTAAGTTCTTCATGGCCCAACGGGATCTGTAGACCACACCATGGCCAACAAAATCTGAATCCATGATGGTCATCTCACTACCTAATGCAATCACAATATTTTCTAACATGGAATGCCTAAAAAGTCAATCCTTGCAATGAATTTCACATTGAAAAGTTGGAAGTGCCTTATGTGGTCACTAATCACTCCATCACTATCATGTAAGACATTGATTGTGGCCAGGATCTCACAAAACTAAAAAACCCACAATGGGTCCACTTCATAGGTGACCACTATGGAAGAAATAACTACAATGGGCTATCTTACCTTAGTAACAAACTGTCAAAAAATGGAAAAAATTCAACCTAGTGCATTAAAAAACAAGTGGAAATGTCATTTTTCCATTAGATTAAAAAAAATCTAAAAAGAATCAAATGGATATATTAATATTAGAACTTCAAATTTTTTATTGAACCCAAGAATATCACAAGTTTTAAATAAAAACCATAGTGCCAAGGGTGATTGCAAGAAACACTTGTCCTTTTTTTTGTCCCCTTGCCCTTGGACAGGTGGTTTTTTGCTCACAACTTTTTCTTTTTTGTCCATTTAGGATGAAACTTGAAATAAAGGTACATATGATAGTTGCAGACATTGCATAATTTTTTCAAATTTTAAAAAATTAGTTTACTATTTTTAATCTGCCCCCGATTGGGTGTCTACCTTAGCCATTTTGGGGGGGGTTTAGTCCTATTTTTGACCCAAAAATGTGAATTAGAAGCCACAAATTGGATATGTTGGAGGTCTATTAACATTGAAAGGACTCATGATGAGTTTTTATGAAAATAGCAATATGTCAATTGCACATATGGGGTCAAATATACCTTCCCTTGCGCACAAGTTATGAAGAAGGAAAAAATTTGCTACATGATTTTTTAGTGCAGTGCAAGCACAATCTTCTCTAGCAAAATTTTTTTTTTTTAACAATTTTTTTAATTTTTTTTGAATTATTAAAAATGAAGAGGTCCACATACCCCTTTTTTGCTATTTTCTGCTCCCAGTGTCTTCTGTAATACTCCATAGTACTCTATAGTACTACATAGTATTGTATAGTACTAAATCAACGGCATAGATCTGCAAGCGCCAAAAATCAACAGCGTACATTGATAGGCGCGCCATTGAAACATAGTTCCAATAGTATGACTGAGTACTATGGCCAAAAACTGCGTTTTAGAGACAAAAACGTGAAGTGTTTCTTGCAATCACCTCCAAACACTTGTGAATGAATGAATCAATTCATTAATTGTACTTGTGAAATACCCAACTCAACTCCATATTTGTATTTTTTTAGGAAGACTTCAAGTTGTTCAAACTGGATTTGATATGGAATCTCTCTCCCAAGATCATCTCTCATGACGGTGCAAACAAAGACAATTGTTTGTTTTTAACTTGTAGATCGATGGCATTTGAGTCATTTTTTGTATTGAGATCAATGACTAAGTATTTTTTTCTAGAGGAAAATTACAGGAAGAGGAGTTGTTCACATCTTTTGCATGCATAGGCATAGTCAAGTCATTGGTGCACCCTTCACTATTGACCTCTTGACTATTTAGGATTTTAGGCATCTCTTTTTGTTTTTCCAATATTTCAAATGTGTTTAATCCTAATGAGTTAATTTACGATTCATTACAAGTAACAATGGGTAACTTTGGAAGTCAATAGTATATTGTATAAACTTATGATTTTACAACACATGAATATATGATAATCATTTTACTTAACCCCTAAATGCCCAAGGCTTGTTTTCAGCTTCTAGAAATTTGCTACAAGTTGAACAAAAAAAAACATTTTGATAAATTGAATCAATTTTTTTGAATTGTAACCATACAAAAATTTAAAGTAGACATGGTAGAAATTACATTGGAAAAGAAAACACAACAATACCACTTTTGAGTTCAAATATTATATTTTTTAACCAAGAGGAATTGAAAACTACAAAAAAACTTTCAATCCACTTTTCACATGGTGAATCTAAAAAATTCATCAATCAAAATATATGAGGTTATAGGGCCCAACATGTACAACCCCAATCAATTTATAGCTTTTCAAAATCTACTCTATATTTTTCTTAAATGAGTTTCTTATGCAATTTTGTCTCAAAGATCTAGTGTATTTGAGGCTCATTTCTAAGAGCCCTCAACACTGGGAAAAGTCAAGATTACACAGGGTACCCTTGCACAAAATCTTGAGTAGAAAAATCATAGTCATTTATTTTCGAGATCGAATTTTTGTTGCCAAAGCTAGACCTTAATAGGCGTCTACCAAAAATACAAACTACTAAAAATAACAACTTAGTTAGTTTTTCTTCAACTTCAAAGTTTTGTCGACACCACATTCGCGTGCGTTAGGCATTTAGGTTGACCTAATACTGTCACTCACCAATGAGGGACTGACAGTTGCTCTAATTACTTGAGGTCTGTCAACAATTAATATGTAAWTTTCAAAGACATAAGTCAAAATCTGTTTTTTATATTATCAGCTGAGCCCACAATTATGGTGGAAAAGAAAAATATATATATAGTACAAAAAATATATTACTTGGTGTAAGTTATATGACAGAGAACTGATAACTTACTGCTCAGTTGTTCCTGTTGACGGCTGACGGTCTTTACAAAATTTACATACCCTTAATAAGCCCCACACACACACAAAAAAAAAAATGTTGTACTTAAGCTAAGTTTTAGCCCAATTGGTATAACCTAAATTTACATTAAATCCTTTTCAAGAATTTAAGCTGATAGTTTTCCTTTCTCCAAGGCTTTGCCCTCGGCTTTCCGCCTTTTGTTCTACGTCTTCTCGGAATAAATTTAGGGTTTCAAAAAAAATAAAAATAAAAATAATTCAATGGTTAGAGTTAATTGTAAAGTTCACCCTCTGTTTGTAAAGGGGTAATAGAGGAAGGTTTAACTATGAATCTGTGATAGAAAAGAAATACAGCACTAAACTCCATTAGACCTTAGTTTTGGTGCTCCAAGGAGTTTGTTCTTGTCTTTTTTTAGCTCCTAGTCCCAAATTTCACATACTTTATAATTAACTCCAATATAAGAAAAAAGCAATCAAAAAATAATTTTTAGCACAAAAAAATTATTAAAATATTCTAAAGTGTAAAAGCATTTGAAATACACATCATCCAAACTTGTTAATTCTAACCCAAAACTAAAATTTATTTTATTAAAAGCAAACTCTAATATACAGTTAGGTCCAATAATCTCACAAAGTTAACTTCTCATTCTGCCATTCAATTTTTTTTGCATAGTATAGAAATGAATTGGAATTTTTGTCTTGCATAATTTACATTCAACTCTAATGCAATCCCAATATTCATCAAGCATACCTAATTTCAGTTTAATGGGTGAATTTCTAAAGTCTATTTTCATGGTTTTACACAATATTTTGTTGGAAACAATTGGTGATGAATTTTTTACATTTGATTGCATAGACATGAACGGAACATCCATATGCACATCTTTCATATTAAAGATACACCATTAAGTAACAAAAATATAATCTATAAGAAAAGTTCAATGTGAGGTGMTGTATGACCAAACCTTGTAAAATAGATGCCTTTATACTTAACTAGATTTTACTATTTGGCCCTYRCATAGTAATTGATTTTGTACATTTAAGTGTGATGGTACAATTACAGTAYCCAAATCTAATTACAATAAAAAGATATCTATTTTTCTAAATTAGGGCATTGTCACTCCAACATCAAAATGTCTAGAGGAAAATGTGAAAACTTTTTGGAAATGTGAAGGAAAGATGGATGGATGGATGTTTCCTACATATCTTGGCAATCAAATTGAAAAATTTATCACTAATGTTTTTCAATGAATTATCATGTAAAACCATTAAATGAAATGAAAAGATTCTCTAAAAGTGGAGATGGAATTTTTTGAAATTGAAATTTTGGTATGCTTGATTGGCATTGCGTAAAAATTGAATGTTGATTATGAAACACAAAAACTGTCAATTATACTCTATATTTATAAGTTTATTTGGCCTTGTTGTACATTCTTTGAAACGATCACTAAGAACGATATGGACAGCTAATGTCATGGATTAGGTTTAAAGTATAGGCACAAGCAAATGAAAGTGATTCATGAAGGTAGAATCATGAAAGTTGAATGATAATAATTGCCTATTTGAAAAAAATGGAAATACTATAAATTGCATTTTTAATCTAAAATATGGAGCACTTTCATATCATTGCACTTCAAAAATATATACAAATCCAAAATCACTATCACTTAGTGTCATTTTTGTGAACACACTAATTAAAAATGTTAGAATGATTTGAGTCAAATTTCATGCTACTAAAAAATCTAAACTATAGCTTAAGTGAAATGAGTAAACTATAGCTTAAGTGAAACTATAGCAAATGAATGAAAATTGGACCTATGAAGAAATTTCTCACTAGTATTGGCTTCAAGAATAGGCTATAACTCATTTTCGTAAAAAAAAAAATTTGAATAGGTACAAAAAATGTGCATTGCTTGATATCCCACACAAATCAAATATCCTCTAAAATTCCAAGAAAATAGAGTAGGGCGTTGACTATTTTATCTAGCTAGCTATGATTATAATGTTTTTTTATCTTTAGTGATTTCTTTGAAGTTTGAACGTCTAATAAATCAACATTTGATGGGTGGTGAAATTTCATGAACTTTTCTCGAAAGTTATTAATTTTTTGGTTTGACTTTGAAGATTGGATAGAAGATTATCATTTTAAATTAATTTTTCAATTTTTTACATCCATATCTACATTCTTGATATTCAAATAATCCAAATATCATAGTTGGTGGAAAATAATAAATATTGGCTACTTTAGGATATTTTAATGAATTATAAAAAAAATTATAAGGAAAATTAATCAAATTGGGAAAAGTCATAATTATAAAGTTCATTTAAAAAAATTTATTGTCTCTAGACTAATAGGAAGGAGGTTTTGCATAGACAGAAGTTGTTGTAAGGAAGTTGGAATAGGCTACCTTACCCAAAATTAAATCCTACAATTTYCTCATTTTAAGTTTCTAATGTTGCAAGCATAAAGATTCTCATAGCATAGCTACTTCTTTTTTGCAAGTACTATTGTAGGATTGCAAGGTGAACTTTTAACACGCAATTATCATAACTACATGACAATGAGATATAATTTTTTAATTACACACACTTAGGCAAATTACTACAAAGATTAAATGAAATCCAAGAAGGATTTTTAATATTGTTCATAAAAGTTATAAGAGTTCAAAATTTAAAAATATGGATGAAATTGCCTAATTTGGATCAAAAAGTGCATGAATATGATTGAAAAGTATTTTTTTGTCCCAAAGATGGATGGATGTAGAAATGAAACACTTCACCAAATTTCAGTAGTTGCTATTCTTGCACTTTTAAAAAACTAGAAACAAAAGGGTTGCAAATTCAATTGTCACACTTCAAAGAATCTAGAGAGAATTGAACCCCACATTCTTTTGCCCATGTTCTCTAGAGATGATGAAAAGATTTGCCCCCTATTTTTGTAGTTGGTTTATTTTGTATTTCTTGACCTGCCTCATAAATTTTGAGTCTTAGAGAACAAATATGATATTCAATTTAAAAAAAAATTTTAATCATCAATAATAAATAAAAAGATGGCAGAGGGGTCAAAAAACCCTTACATGATAAAATGAAGGTGTATACTTTAATACTTCTATGTACAGTGAATAGAGGTATTAGTGGAATCTAACAATTAAATAGAATTGTTGTTGAAAATAATAGACGTTTGAAACATGATGTACAACCTCGGGACACTTTAGTATCTATTGATGTACAACATAGGTAGATATTCATATAGTGTGAAATGTCAGTTAATTAGTATGGGTCCCCTCAATACCCCTATTCTTCTCTTTTTTTTTACAAGTGAAACAAAATTTCATTGCAAAGGGTGAAATACAAGACTTAATACCCCTATTCAGTCATTGTTAGCTTCTACTGTAGTCTGTAAAAGTCAAGGACACACTCTTTGCAAATAATACCGCGGGCATAATTCCGACGTATAAGTAGGTATCATGGTCCTGAGCCCAAGTGAATGCAAATTCCTTTTACTAGACCACAACCTGCTAACTTAGGTCAAACTTGACAAATATTTCAGGCACATTGATTGGCAATCATAAGCTTGAAAACTCTAGACATGCTTGAAAACAGCTCTAGATATGCTTGAAAACAAGAACCCAGGACTTTTCTAGAGGTATCAGTGGATTGGTTTGCATCAATCCGGCACAAAGCTCAATGAGGACAATTTTGGGAACTCATTGATTTTTGTGGCACATGGCAACATGCAAGTTTAGGGGGGTCAATTGCAACATCAATCGCAATTGTGTTGTTAACCCTTCAAGGACGGCGTGGACGTTTTGCGTCCTTTGGATGACAAAAAAATCATCTGCTGAGTGCATCGGGAACTAACACCTCCATTGTATTAGTACTGATGTTGTATTGTTTCAATGGGCTCACAGTCCAACTTCGAAAGTTTGCTGTTGTAGTACAACATTAGTACATATACAATGCCTCCCATTGAAACAATACTGATGTTGTACTACAACAATACATTTTCAAAGTTGGACTATGAGCCCATTAAAACAGTATTGTTTCAATGGGGGGTACTTTCCGGATGACAGATACTTGCCAATTTTCATCCGTTCTTTTTGTGACAGTAACCACATATATGTCAATCATCATGGGAAGTCAAATTTAATGTCTTTAATTGCTTCTATATTTTTAGGTAGCCCTAATTCTATGAAGGTAGTAAAGATTTTCACATGAAAGAGTTTTGAGACATGCTGCAATTTTTGCAATTTTTGCAATTTTTGAATAGCTAGCATCAGGTATTGGTTTGTACATTTTTTCCAAAGCTAAACATGTGTGTGAACAATGTTTTTCCCCTCGATAAAGCACTACATATTGTATCTTGGCTTTCCCTACCGTGATAGGTCCATCCTTTAAGGGTTAATTCTTGTAGGACAAGGTGGACATTTTTTGTCCTTTGGATGACAAAGATCTCATTTGGTGAGTGGATACTTGCCAATTTTCATCCATTATTTTTGTGAAAGTGACCACATGTATGTCAATCTTCATGGAAAGTCAAATTTAGTGCCTTTAATTGCTTTCATATTTTTAGGTAGCCTTAATTCTATGAAGATAGTAATGATTTTCACATGAAAGTGTTTTGTGCCACGCCGCCCTTCTTGCAATTTTTGAATGGGTAGCATCAGGTATTGTATGTACATTTTTTCCAAAGCTAAACATGTGCATGAATAGTGTTTTTCTCCTAGATCAAGCACTACGTATTGCACCCCGCCTTTCTCCGCGCTGATAGGTCCATCCTTTAAGTGTTAACCCTTAACTACCTAATCAACCATATATGATTGATCTAAAATTTCATGCTTATTTCTATGTGGGCAATTAAATTCCTTGGACCGTTTTTAAAAAAATTGAGTAGTTTTGAAAATTAATTATTGAAAGCTTTTATTTTTCATTGAAAAAGGGACATATTTGATTGTTGATAGATCTCCAAAAGGCATATATTTCCATTAGTGGACATGTAAAGCTTGCCAATTTTACTTCATTTCACAGCTTTTAGCTAAATCTGCCAATTTCACATGATTTGAGATTTAAGAAATTGTACTTATCCATTTGCTTAGAAAATGGTCCTAAGAGAAAGAATAATGTATTTTCATGATTTTCACCATTAGAAATTTAATTAAGCAAGCGTTGATTTGGCAATTTCTACTTATAAAAAAATTGCATTTCAACAATTGCAAGGTGGTTGTGTAATGAGTTTGATAGCTTTTCATGTGAAATTAGGTTTTCTGGAAGTGAATTTTGTTGTGCTAATACTCTTTTTAGTTGTTTATGTCACCCCCAATCACAAAAAGCTTTTACATGCAAATTTTTGAAATATTGTGGGAAAATCCATGACACTAAAAAATAAAAAATGTACACTCTTTTTGTTATAATCTTGCAACTTCTATGCAATTTTGCACTCAAAATTGGTATACATTCTAATAAGCAAGCTCTTTAAACATCTACATGATTAGCATTAGGAAAATATGAAGTCTCCAAAGGGCTGTGAGTTCAAAAAAGCCACAATGCTATTCTGGAAAAAAGAAAATTGAAATTCGACATGCCACATCAGATTCTTAATAAAAATAAAAATAAATAAAAATCTTTGATGTCATAGGGCCTTGCGGCTGATTTGTTTTCACAGCTTTTGGAGACCTCCTATTCTTCCTAATGCTTTTGATGAAAAAAACAATTTGCTTCATTGGGGATAACTACAAGCCAATGCTCTTTTTTCAAAGTCAAAACACACTTGTAAAGGCTGAGGCATTTTGGAGTTAAGTTAGGTGGAGTCCCACAAAGAGATTTTAATTTCCAAAAGAGGAAGTTCCCCATCCAAAATGATTGGGGGGAACTGACCCGCTTGTCCCCAAGGGAAAACCATGCAATTTTTACTTTTTAAAGTATGAAAATATTTGCAAATTTTGATTTTCATAGTTTCAATTAGAGGCCCAATTTATCTAGGGTGTCTACAGGAGATGATTTTTTCAACCCTTGTTTCAAGCACAAAATAGCTTTTATTTCTTACTTTTACCCTTGGAATGACTTGGGGAGGTGAACGAGAAGTCAATTCATACCAACCCTCCAACCAGCTTCCCTAATTTGAAGTGGTTCATTTTAGAGGAATGCACCATATGAGAATGGAATGCGGAGCTTAGAGCTTAGGTTTGATAAACCTAGAGCTCGTTTTAGAGGTGTTTTTTAAACATAGATTTCCTTAGAAGGTGTAAGTAGGTACATTATAACCATTGAAGGTACCTTATATTGTATGGCACCGTATAGACAATGTTATATGTACCTATAACACAGGTATTTGAATATAAACATCAAAAGTGGTCTATGCTCCGCACTTTTGCTCAACGTTCATGTACTAGCTTCGTTTGGTCCCTCCTTACTAACTTAGTGCTAACTTATAAGCACTCCTTAATACCAATTGTATACTTATCTTGCCATGATGAATAAATTTGCATTAATTTGAGGCTAACTCACAATGACAATGAGTAATTAAGGTATAGATCCTAAGCAAACATTATCCTCGTTTTGTGCAATCAACACTTTGAAACAAGAATTTTTTTCCTTCATTTGTATTTTTTTGTTTTTCAATACAAACAACCTAGAGTGAGGCTTTTCCTGGATGTTTGAAATTAATGGGAATTTGGATTGGAATGGGGTGTTTTATCTTATGCATGTCTACATATATCTTGTATAATTTTCTAAATTTTTCAAATATGGTATGCCTAAATCTCAGCTTAGCTACAAAAACAAAGCATATACTTGAATGTAGGCAAATGAAGCATGATTTGGCACTTTTTCTTCACAATATTCCAAATTTTGATTTTACAACATATAAAATTAGCATAAAACAAATATAACAACTTTCTTGGAAAAGTATTCTCATATTTATGTACATCTATCTTTGGGGGCTTTGACTCTATATTGAAAATTTGGAAATTCTATAGTTTTATTGTAATTTCAAATTGTATGAGAGTAATGATCGTAGTGATATCTTTTTCCAATAATATAAGGGCTTCCGTTCACTATAGGCATGTAATTTTTAGATTGCTATTTGGGCTTATTTACAAGTCAATTTAAAATTAAAGATGGAAAATCATGTGACAAGAATTTCTAAATCCTTGTGTTGGGAAAGGCACTTAGTGTGAAGTGTACAATCCAATTGAGTGGAAAGAGTATTTCAATTTGGGGGTAATACATAGTTTCAGAATATTTTGCAAATTTACAAAATGTCAAGAAATATTCTATTTTTTGAATATTCTCTAAACCTTTTAGGAGTTTTACTTCCCATTATAAGTGATCCATCTTTCTTTTTCATATTTTTCCGTTTCTTTGAATAGAATGGACCCTATAGTTCGTCTCACTTAATTTCTAAAAAGAGATGCATAGTTCCTTCTTCTAGGTCCTATTTATCTTTTGGAAAATATCAAACCTTCTATTTTAGTGTTCTTGAATCTCCAACTACAATGCTTTCATATAGTTGTTATCATAGCCATAGTCATTTTCTTAAAAGTAATTTCATGCTTCACAAAAATATACATAGTCGTTAACATAAATTCTATGTATTGAGAACATTTTGAAAGATATTAAAAATTAATTGTTTATTGCAAAGTGGCAATGCATCTGTAACAATAAAACATATGGCTTGATATATTTCAATTGAAAATTTATTATGTGTTGGTCTACCTTAACCCTTGAAAGTTTTAGACAATGCTTTCACCAAAAACGGTGCAAAACTACCATTTCTAGTACAAGTACCAAATTTAAGAAAAAAAAATATTAAGACACATGTAAAAATAGGATCTTGTGATACTGTGGTTTGAAAAGATGCGGGAAAAATTTCAAAATTTTTAATGAGTAGATTGCAAGATATTAGCATTTGAATTGACAAAAATCCTTTTTTTGGCAATGTGAAAAAACGGGCAACTTCACTTCACATGGTCACATTTGTATGAAAAAACATCTAAAATGGTGGTGCTTCTTAGGGGTCATTCTTCAAGGCAAGTTAGCTACGGGCTCAAACAATTTCATTTTATTTGGATTTGCACGACATATAGGAAAAAAATAGTAAGTAGAAAGAAGTAGAGTTGATTCAAATACTGAGGTGTGAAGAATTATTTATGGAATAAAATTTTTCCAATCCCAATGGTTGTAATGTTGCAATAAACAATCTACATCCTATGGGTGTTTTTCTTCAAAAAATATTGAAAATTGAGTTAAACAAAGGACTTCAAAGTTTATTTTAGAATAGGAAATCCATAACTACCCACAAACTAAAACTCCTCATAACTTTCATCTCACTCATCAAAATGGAATGATTCAAGGCTTTCCAAGTATATACAAGTCTAGAAAACCAATTTCAAATTTTGTTTTCAAGAAAAATGATTTTTAAAGAAGTTTCTGATCAGCCCAATTGCCTACACTCCAATGAAAATGATCTATCATACAATAACTTTTTAACCATGTAGTCAATAGCTATGAAAATTGTTGGGCCTTAAAAGCTACTCTTTGTGGCACATGTTGTGTGAAAATTTCAAAGAAATAAAAATAAGATTTCCATTTGTAGTGAAATGCCCAAAATTGCTTTGTTGCCAAAAAACAATGTTTAGGGTTTTAGGAGTTAAAAATGAAAAGAAAAGTCAACTATTGTTGAATGAAGAAAAATAAGCGGTTAAGAGAATCATCTCTCAAGTGTTGAGCTTCAACTTTAGTGATGCCTAAAGTTGAATTATGGAGAATAAGAAAATAGAAGAAAATGACAACAAGCCAAAAAAAAGCTTGAGTAACACGGTCCTTAAGAAATTAGTTGTGTTGGTATACTTTTATGGTATAAATTATTCGTCCTAGCTAGTAAATGTTCTTCATTTGGTAGACAATGAAAAGAAAGTGAATTAAACACTACGGTGCAAAGGCAAGGGTTGTATCGATCCATTAGAACTTGTAATTTTGAAAAGAAATTGAGGAATATTTTATATATTTAAGAAATTCCAAGATAATTTCCAACTAGTGTGCCAAATTGTAAGGAAATTTTGGATATCTCATAAATATGCAGAGTAGTATACAAACTAGAATTACATAAATAAAATTGCTTGGAAGTGCTTTAGTACGTGTTAAGGAAATAGAACATTGAACATCAAAATTGTTTAAATTCTAATATATTAAAAAACAAACTATAAAATCCATGCAGATACTAAAAATTAAATATTTGTGCACTTACATCAAATCTAAACTTGGGGTTGTAGCAATATATATGTCAATCTGCAATGTTCATTGCGAAATTGCAAGTTCAATTAAAATTGTTTTTTTTTGTTGTCTTCTGGACTTTTGGCTTGAGTTCATCCTTACTTTCTAACTTCTTCAAAGATCTTTTAACTCCTATAGTTCCAAAGTCATTTTGGGGGTCAAAAAACACTTTTTTAATGCAAGCAATAAAAATTTAAACATTCGCTTCTTTTGCATATCCGATTTTAGGATCTTGCATAAGACTAGTATGAAAATGTGATGAAAAAATTTCAAAAAATTTGACGTATTGATCACAAGATACAAGTATCCATACTTTAAGTTAAGCTATTTGTTTTATTTTGTTTTGTTTGTTTGTTTGTTTGTTTGTTTGTTATTTTGAGATCTCCCAAACCATGTGTCCACCGATCACATGCTTGGTAATGTCAAAAAGTCCTTGGCGAGGAGGGGTGCACAAGCTTTGTTTTGTGGCGTTTGGACCTATGGTTTGAAAGTGATGGTTTTTTTAGCTATTTTTGGTTCTAAAAAAATAGAATATTATTTTTACTTTTGTTTTGGTTGGGGCAACAACAAAGGGCACAATAGTTTAAAAAGGAAAGAAACAAGTTTTCTTGTTCCTATCTCGACTAGACTATGAGGCTTTCTAACCTCTTAACTTAAGATTTTTGTACCATAGATTGTGAATTAAATTTTTTTATTTTGGAAAATTGAGTTTAGAGTTTGTGAAAAAACAATTCTCCCTCCCCCCTTGATTTTCATTCTTTATAAAATTGTTAAGTCAAAGTAGGTACTAGACAATAGGAAAAACTAAATTGTTATAGCTCAAAGATGGATTTGAAACACACTGATTTCAAAGGTGACATTGTTTGAGAAAGAAAATTGAACCATGCGCAAACTTTTTCTTTAAAAAATTGTTAAAATTGAGTCCAAAAACAGATCTAATACATTGTTTTCTCAAGAATTTGGTAAGACAAGCATGTTGTATGCTTATATAACAAGAAGCTTAATAACTTTCACATTGCTTTATCCTAATGGAATGAATCCAATTTTTTTATATAGTGAAAATATTGTTTGTGATAAGTGAACAAAATTTAAATTATTCAACTTTTTGTGAATTTTTAGCTTGTCTTGCCCTTGATTGTTATGAGCATATTGTAGGAGAACTTTTTCTCCTAGGCATCAATGAAAATAAAAATGATATTTCTAATAAAATAATTGGTTTTCCTATCTTGAAGAAAATTTCAAAAACAATTGCCAAAAATGGACATTATAGGTACTTGCACAAACTTTCATGAGTCCCTCAAAGGTTCATTTGGAACTTTAGGGGTTTATATCCTACTAGAGGGTCTAATTTGGCATAAATTTAGTAATTTTTGTCACAAAATCCCACATGTCATCTTGTGATTGGATTAAAGTGATGTAAAAGCATAAATTGGAAACTTCTTTGGTGAAAATAGCCTTCATTTAACCCCTAAAAGCCCAAGGGGTTTGGACAAAACACAAATGTATTGTAAAATATAAATTCTATAACTTTTTTGAAGTTTGCATCAAAGAAGTTTGTGTGAAGCACAAAAAGTAGAAGATATCCGTAGGGTCAAAGTTATAAAATTATTTTCAGATTCTCTTCAAATGAATTTTGAAGATATAACTTCAAAAATTAACCAAAAATACAATTTCTATCCTTAACACTTGAATTTTTTTTATTGGTCAAAATAGTGGTTTCTATTGAATTGTAAAAAAATGCATAAGATCTGGTCATAAAAATTTCAATTCTTTCCTCAAATAGTAAGTTTTTCAACACTAGAAAATTCTAAACACATTGTGCTATTTCTCTTATGATTTTTTTTAATGTAGTGATCTTAGTTTTGAATATAAATACTAAAAGACAACTCAACATTTTCAAAGAAAAAAAAAATTCAAAAAAATTGTTTTTTTCTGCCCGAAAATTCTGCCCGAAGTTGGGCAGCGACCAAAAAATGGTCATTTGAGCGCTTAGGGGTTAAGGTACCTACAAACTTGATTTCCTACTCTTTGTAGTTCAAGCTTCAAACATGATCATCCTTTAGGATCATATGATTGTCTTTGGTTCACTCATTTTTGTTAATCAATTGGACTATTGGAGTTTATCTAAGGAGCATTGTATCTAGGGATTTTCTTGAGATATTAATCATTGATTGAAAAGAGATGCAAAATTTTTGGGAGGTAATATTTGGTAAAATATTCTTGCATCTTACAAAGAATGAATTAGTAAATTGCTAAAAAACTCTACAAAGAATATTGCTCCATATTGGATTAATATTTGTAAATTTGAATGTATAAATGAATTGTCATCCATATTTTATATATTTTGTCTATGTCTATGGATTAAAAAAATTTCATGACTCCAATGAAGATTTCTTTCTTGCATTGACCCCTATAAAATTACCCCTTCCATGGCATCACAAACTTTAGTTGTCATCATGGTTTTTATTTTGTTTTATTTTTGAAACAAGCAAACACTTTATTCCATTCAAGGACAAAACATCACACTAAACACAAAGAATCACACCTTAATTAAAGAAGTAAATCCAACATGCTACTCAAAAAGTCCTACAAGTAGCATGTTGGCTCAAATGCAATACAATTGTTTTGAGGGAATATTAAGCAATATATTCCTCTATTTTCAATGAATAACATTGTTGATTTGCTATATATTCTATGAACAATATCACTCTATTTCGGATGACTATACACCCTTTGGGATGAATAATTTAAATTTCATCTACATTTTGCATGTTTCATTCATTCATATGTGAAATGATGGATGAAACATTTTGCATCACATCTACAAATATCATTTTCCTGCACTTTCCAAAAAAAAGTAAATGAAAAAAAAAAAAAAAAATCCTACCCACAAAGATCTGTTTGAGAAGTTGAACAACACTTGACTCCGTACACCATTCTTTGGTTCCAGAAATGCACGCAGAAATGGCAAGTCATTTCCTGGAACTTGAAGAAACCTACTTGTGGTTTCTTCACGTAAGTTTGGTTTGTTTTTTTCTGTTTTGGTTCTTTGGAGAGTTCTCTCCAGGGCTTTCCACAGTTTTTTCTTGGTTCACTCTTCGAATAAACTCCGGGTTTCAAAAAAAAAAAAGGTTTGTCTGTGTTCCCCAAAGTTCCAGTTTGTGTACCCGACACCTTTGACTGCATCCCAACCCAGTCGAATTGAATTGACTTAAGAACCTCAAAGATTTTTGATTTAAAGTGCTCAAAATAAGAGCCCTGCTTGCCAGCAACACCATGGGATCACGCACCAACTACTGTAACTTATTAGCATCCATACGTAAGTTAACATAACATAATTTGCAAACAATTGAAGATATTCACATCATCCTATGAAAGGCGGGGGCGGCCATCGTCCTTCACTTGCCTCTGGGGCCTTGGAATGACATTCTTGACAGTTTCATGGTCTCCTTCTTCAAATTTCAGTACTGAGGGCACCATTGCTAGTGAGTACGTCCCCGGGAGGCTTCTTGCTAAGCTTTGTAGTCTGCTGACTCATTTCCAAACATATAAGGTAGGCATCCCAAAAGCGCCACAAATTGGTACTCTGCCTAGATACTATTATTAGGCTGGTCAAATTTTCATATTATCTTGTTGGTAAGTGAAATGAAATTCCAATGCACCAAAGAATGCAACATTTGGATACAAAATGCAAAATTGATGAAGGGTCAAAGTTTGATTCTAAAAGTGTTTCTTCCACATAGGTACATAATTGAATTTGGAGATGTACATAGTGTGAAGATGGTGCTTTTAGTTTAGTGGCGCTTTTAGGTTACCTACCTTACTACCAGGAAATGGTGTTGGTAGGAGAGCACTTGCACCGGTGCTCACTCAAATAGCCATAGCATAATTTCATGTCTACTATTGGTAAGCCTCCSACATTGTGTGTCCCACTCTTACACAACAAATGTGTCTCATTATTTAGTCATTAGTAGGGAATTCATCAATCATAACTCGAATGTAGAAAAAATTAAGGTGACAAAACGTAGATTTGGTAGGTTGAAACTAGCTTGACGTAATTTCATGATTGAGAGACCATTTGGAGGGGACTAGATTATTTCTTTGTCTACTTCAACCCTTGAAAAGCCCAAGGGGGTCCTTCTACACGACCTGTATTTGGCCTTATAACTCTTCAATTGTGATTTAATATATGAATTGTGATACATCATTATTTACATACTATCATGGTCATCAATTTACTTTGTACTGAAAAATATTTGTTTAATCTTTTTCTAGATCAAATGCCATGAGATTCATGATATACTATACAACCGCAAAGGGCTTTCAAGCCTTTAAAGGTTGATTAGTTGTGAGTTTAGACCGGCTTCCTATATAAGGTGCAAATGTTTTTAAGCACTTTGACTTACTTACTTACAAGCCATAGGTAAAAATGGACATTGTATGACGTGTATGTTGTTAGAATGCTAGAGTTTAAGATTGGTTTTCAAGACATCTACAATTCATAGTTTGAATATAGTGTCCGATAACAAATGCAATGATTCATTGAATTTRAAAAAAAAATCTACAACTTACTACTCTTTTAATCCTATTTAGTGTAGGCTAGATTTTTTCATAGTACATATCATGAATTGATTCATTCAATACTTATGCTTATATATCCAAAGATGATGAATACCGTTTATTGAGGGTTAGATCTTGTCTTCTCTACTTGTGCCTATTTCAAGTGTCTCTGTCAATGGTGATTTAAAGGTTCAAAATATGACAAAAGGAATCCAATAATTCTTTGACATACCCATTCAATTGAATTACTAATTTAATAGAATAAAATTGTGGCGCCAAAGAAAATTTAAGAAATTTGACAAAAAAAACCCATTCGACTAGTATCAATCATTCCATTTATGAAATGAATCATGAGATGTTTCACTTTGATAGCAAACATGACATATCTTCATAAAAAGAATTTTCAAAGTTATTTAATTTAAATTCAACTAAAACTACACACTAGTATAGGTTGTAGATTCCCTACTACAACATTCTTCCCGTTGATTTTCAATTGTTTGTTTAAGTTTTTCGTAGTTCTATGTTTCATGTGAATCCACACAATCTTTTGTAATAATTTAATTTCATAGATAGTGAATATGAAGTCTTTATTGGTCGAAGAAGATGGATTGATATTATCCCTTGAGTGCCCCAACACCTCAAATCTAGCCTTCCAAAATTGAAAGATTGCCCTTTTTGACTATTACGTAGTATGGGATATAGTCTTTTCAACAATACAGTCGAATCATTTGTCTACTTAGCTTATTCCACTACCAATTTTTGTTAATTTTTGGTCAAATTTTGTGAATCTTGTTTTGGGTGATAGTTTGATTGAAATGGTCTAGATTTTGGTAAACTTGCTTTGGATGCTCTGGGGTTAACCCATTAAGGACCATAGTTGATTTTGGGGTTGGACAAGACATTCTCTAGTTTCTAATTAAACATGGAAAAAAAATATTAGATTGTGATGCTTTCCGGAGACTTGACCATGCCGATGGAATTGGCATGAATGATTGGGCCTCCACAACAAATTTTGTGGCAATTAAAGGTTCTCTTTTTGGAAGATTTTTGTATTTTCATTAGAATTTTCAATCCCTAAACCGCATGCTAGCACAGATTGTCCTTATTCTTATCCTAATGCATTTGATTTACAATTCCCCACACCTATCCCTTTTGTTCGTATCCAAATTCATTCTAAATCTTTGACTATCAATGGAAAAGTGTCAATATCAACCCAAAAGTGGTTGACCGGTCCTTAATGGGTTAAAGAGCTATTAGTGGACCCAAAATTGCCACTATGTTATCATGTTCGGAGGGTGAAAAATAGGCGTACACACCTTACCTTGTAAATTTTGCAACCAAGAGTCACCTCATGAGTGTGGAATTCCTTGATCTTSACCCATGACCCACCTGACCGGCAATGTAAAGGAAAACCACACACCAAATTGAAACTTGTTGCATTGATATTGATGTATTTCTAGAAGCAAACGCAAGTGAAGTCCACAAAGCCACTCACCCCCAAAGCCTGCATGGCTTTCCAGCTCTCCTCAACAAAAGAATGTCCTCCAGAAAGTACAAGTCCACACAGTCCTTAATTTGGCAGCCAATCTAAGCTTACCTTAGCTACCACCAAGGGGCAAGGGCAGCAACTGGAACAAGAGATATTCTAATGATAAAATTCAAAAGTTGCACACTGGAAAAAAAAAAAAGGGGGGTCGTGTGTCCAAGAGGACCGAGCCCCGCCTGCTCATCAATTGTGTCAGAACTGCTCTTTGTTTCTGGCACCGCCCCTGCAGCAAGAGCGCAATGATTCCCTTGAATGCTCTTCTCTCTCAAGTGTGGTAGCGTTTATGACGCCCACAGGCATTGGGTTCATTGAAAACCTAAGCCTACGGGAGTAGCGATCTCGTGGTTGCATTTTGCAAGCTTCATGTTWACTTATGCCATGTTAAAAAAATCCATCCATTGCATGCTTCAAGGKTGCAACCGATTCAGGTGTTGGTAGCCAGGGAGTTTCCAGTCGGCTTCAGAGCTTTTTGTGCTTTCAACTGAAAAGGAGGCTATGAGAATTATTATTAGGCCTTATTGGCGAGGAGGGTAGACTTCTTCTTTCCAATTTGGTGCGGCAGCGAAGTGAGAAGCTYTCAGAACCGTAATTGGTGCTTGCAACTTGGAGAGAAATCATTGCTCGCTTCTGCAGCAGCTGGTGAAGCTTGAGTTTGTTTGAGTAGTTTGACGTTGGGGTTCTGTGTTCTATTGCGGGTTCTTTTCTTTCACGAGTCGCAGTTATTTTTTCGAAGCTGTGTAAGCTTTAGTAGCAGCAGTAGTCTAGTGTTTTCTCTCGAAWACCACTTCAGACGCAAATCATTGGTGACAAGGTGAAGCACCACGAGTATCCAAAATTTAGACCTCGGAAGTTTACTCTTGGAGGTTTCGAAGGGGATGTTGCTGTTGCTGTTGCTGTCGCTGGCGGTACTAGGTGTCTAGAATTGCTCTCCCTGTGGTCCTCTGTCTACGAGTAGCACGCACAATCGCCACCGCCTTTGGCACTGAGAGACTTGTTGTTGGTGCTAATTGGTAACCTCAGCAACATGTTTCTTTCGTTTCCTAGTCTAGGCACTGGCAAAGTTGCAAGCTCACTTTGTGTTCGCACTCATTGGTGGTGAGCTTTTGGAGCTTGTTATTGCTGTTGTTGCTGCTATCAAAGCGCTTCCGTGTTGGGTTCTGCTCGGTACCAATCCAAAGCTTGGCCATGGACATTGCRTTAACACTCTGGTAGAGAGGGGTGAGTGCTCAGATGGTCTGTTAGTGTGTCACATGGCGGCCTTGAACCCTTGCAAGTCCTAGTGCGCAATCAATTAGTTTACAAAGAGCGTTAGTCCTGGTTGGAATGTTGTGTCGGAGGGGACGAGCATTTCTACATGGGTGGTGACAGAAGCAGCTTAGCAGGCAACCTCGGAAGCTGGGCGACATTGCAGGAGAGTAAGGAGTTTTGAAAGGGTTGGAAAGCATATACAATGGGTTGCTGTGTTTCGTCGCCTGCGGTGGTGGAGGACGAYYTGCAGGATGGGGGGCAGACGAAGAAGGATGTGCTGCAGAACTTCTCCGCGGAGGCCAAGGCAGATGCGCTTCTGGCCATGATACCCGGGCGCATGTTTGCGAATGGTGCCAGCAACAATGCTTGTATTTTCACGCAGCAAGGACGCAAAGGGACCAACCAAGATGCCATGGTGGTTTGGGAGGTAATGTGTCAATTCCTTGCGTTTCTTATGGTTGCTTCACGGCACTGTGAGGTATTTGTCTTTTTTGAGCTATGGTAGTCATCTCCTTACCTCCTCCTATGATCATATCAATATTTTTAGTATTAGGGTTTTGGATGCCATACTCAATTACTCAGTGTTTGATGAGGAATGGCCAACGCCTGACAGATTGTACAGAACACAGATTGCTCCTTTCTAGTTGACCGTTGATGCGGTCTTCTTGCAGACCTGACATCCTCAATTAACGAGCTCTTAATGACATGTCAGAAAGAGACAAAATGAAATCACCCAATCTGTTCTTAAAATTCTTCAGTGTTGAGAGCTCACCCCTCTTCACTCTGGTCACTGTACTCAACCGACTCTAAGTAACTTAATGACTCTAAACTGCCTTTGGAGACAAACTCCTTCTGCAGCGGCACCACTGCCGTTACTGTGCTGAAACAGGTAGGCATTGCAATCGCTTTGGTTCATGGATTATCTGTGACTTTCTGTACATGCTGCCTTCGTTTTGCTCACGACCCAACTAGGTGTGAAAACTTTGGGCGGATGTACACTTCCCTGGACAAGCAAGCTGAAGACAAATGATTAGGTTAGGTGGTCTTTGTCCTGATGACCAGCTTTTGGGCTGAATGTTTTTGGACTTCTCCCAAGAGATTCCATGAGACAAGACCTTACTCTATATAGTGCTGTAATGTAGGACACCTACAGGCCAGCACTATTTGTCATTCTATCGAAACTCTTGTCCCGTTGCCTATGGGAGAACATGTAAAGCTCTCAAGGACAACCTTCTACATTTAGGCCGATCATGCTGCTGGATTTCTTAAAATGTGACTTAAGTTTCTTAAGGGTGGACAATGTTGACCCAATCTTAGTTATAAGTCACAGTAGTCAGCGACTTTTCACTTGGAATTGACAAAGCACATTTCCCATGTTACTGAAAGGTTCCATATGCATGAATTATTGGCCTTCTGAATCGTCTAGTTTAGCGTTCTATTTTGGCTAAGGACATTCTGTTTGTGACTTACGAGATTGAGAGCTTGGCTGTCTTGTAAGGGCTGGATTTTGTTTATTTATCGTAATTTCCAGGTGTGATTGGTTTGCATTTAATTAGTCAATTACTGTTTCCCTTTGTATAAACGTGACGTGCTCTGCAGGGTAAACACCTAGTGATTGGGAATGTAGGAGACTCTCGAGCAGTTTTGGGCACCAAGGATGACAAGGGTGCTTACGTTGCTGTTCAGTTGACGGTGGACTTGAAGCCAAACTTGCCAAGTAATGACAGGATCTTTACTTATCCTCCCCTTCTGCAAGTCYTTTTYTGTGTGGTGCTTGCCAGACTAATCTATGACTTCGAACACCCTTGTAACAATATTAATTCGGCAACATATGATATCGGTTTTCACAGGAGAAGCTGAGCGGATTCGACAATGTCGTGGTCGTGTGTTTGCTTTGCATGACGAACCCGAGGTTTCACGTGTCTGGCTACCYTTCGATGACTCACCCGGACTTGCTATGGCGCGTGCATTTGGTGACTTTTGTTTAAAGGACTACGGCGTCATTGCTGTCCCCGAGATGAGCTATCGCCAATTGACAGACCGAGACCAATTCATTGTTCTTGCTACTGACGGGGTATGTTTACTGCCACTATACCCCTGCTCTAACCACACTGTAGCTCAAATSTTAGTTAACCTTTTAAGGAACCATGAGGCCCAAATTGGACCTCATGCTTTTTTACCAGTTTTGAGTAAGTCATATAAGAATGTCGTTTAGCAGGTCTTTTGATTTTTTTTTGGAATAACACTTTCAGTATTGTTCACTGATTTTGATCGTGACCCCATCTGATTCATACTTTCACGAGGTGATCAATCSAATTTGCCATCTTAAAACTTTGAATCCTTGTTCTTTGGGGAACCTAGTGGGGTAACCTAAACGGGGTAACCTAAATGCAAGCATTTTTTACATTTGGCAAGGAATACAATTTTTCATATTGTTGTTTGCCATTTGTGCAGATTTGGGATGTACTCAGCAACGACGAAGTAGTCCAAGTGGTAGCCCAAGCCCCAACGCGTGCAACAGCAGCCCGCGCCCTGGTGGAATCCGCCGTGCGCGTGTGGAGGCTCAAGTACCCGACCTCCAAAGTCGACGATTGTGCCGTCGTGTGCCTGTACGTCGACCAAACATTCTCCGCATCCTCAGCCGAGAGCTTGAAACCAAAGAAACCGAACGCTATCTACGACAACAAGTACCTCGAACCAACGAGCGAACCCGCAACAAGTCGAGCGTCCAACCAGCAAGCAGGACCGCAGGAGCTCACAGGAGCTGCTGGGGGGGAGATTTCCCCTGGCGAGCCCTCGCGAGCCTCGCATGARAGAAAGACGAAGCAACCTCGCAAACTGGCCGACTGGCTGGGTGCCGATGTGGCCGAGGAGGAAGAGTGGTCCGCCTTGGAGGGGGTGACTCGTGTGAACTCTCTCCTCAACTTGCCCAGGTTCCTGGCTGGGGACAAGCGCCGGACTGGGGGTACTTCGCAACAGCAGCAGAAGCATCAACATGCTTCATAACAAACCAGCRYCCCTTGCGAAAGGCCAATACTCGGAGACGTGTGCACATTGCGCTCAGAGGGGCAGGGTTCAGGGTTTACCCTGCTGGTTTAGGGTTTACCAACTTGTGTCTGCAATCTTGTGATTAGGGGTCAAAACGCACAAGCTACGGGACACCTTAGACTCGTTTTCAGCACGAGAAGTGCGTAGAATATGCCATTTGGGGGTTCGTCATCTGCACCAGGGTAGGATACCATTTACGAATGCGGCAGGGTTTAGGGTTTACCCTGCTGATTCAAATTCACTACATCAACTTGTGTCTGCAGTCTTGTGATTAGGGGTCATAGCTCACAAGCTAAGGCTCGTTTTTAGTAGGAAAATTGCGTAGAATATGCCATTTGGGAGRTTCGTCATCTGCACCAGGGTAGGACATTAGTTACGGATGCGGGATAACCAGATGCTACTACTAGTATACCTGGAGAGGGGATTTTGYGATTCGACCTGCACTAACAGGTATAATATTCAACCACTCACTGTATTATATGTAAGGCCTTCGCTGCGGTTTTACCAACGGCAAGCAACTCATGCCTCTGCAGATCTTCTCTGTTCWCTCAGGAAATGCCTGTGTCTAACTTGCTGTGAAAATGGTCTCACCTTGGTTCAGTATAATGCTCTTTGTGCTGATCCACCGACGCATATTTTGGGTATTGTTCTTGTGATGATGATGTGCTCGTCGTTGAAATCTGGGCCGGCGTCTCCTGTTCGCCGCCATGAATAAATCGTCTGTGGAGAAACAGTCGGGAGAAATATCGGCGTTTGTGAATCTGATTATTCACTTGTTAYACTATTTGCAGATAAGAATCTGGGGAATTTCTTAGGTCTGGAGGAGGGAATTTGTGCGTACTTTCGGCTTGTTTATTGACTCCATTGTGTAAACTTGCCCCCTATTTTGTGATTTTGTCGGTCCCTTTATTSCACTGGTGGGTTCTGAAGTAGTTTAGGTTGCAAACTGTCCGAGGTCGAGTGGATCCACTGTCGTAAAGGAAATAGTAATAGGTGGCTTGAAGAGTTGGGTACTTTGGAACTTTAAATTCTCTCTATCTTCAGTCTAATTAGAGGCAGGTTGAAAACTGTGTGAAGTCATTTCTCTGAAACGCACTATTGGGAAGCCGTTTACATTGATGCAAGCAGAAACTGCGCACTCACCTCAAAATATGTAAAGGTCTGGATGAGGGCAATCAGGGCATGATCGACCTGTTTTGCCGATTCGCTGCTTATTTTGTGGTTTAGTCGGTGAGTCAAGTGGCACAGGGAGTCAAGTGGCCTAGTCAAGTTCGTGGAATTTCGCTATGGTGAGTGTCTGCTTCTCTCTCGACCGGTTTGGGGAAATCATGATTACTTTGACCCGTCACTCTCTGGAAATCTGTTAACATACAGAAATAAGCTCATTACTGTACAGTACAGCACGTAAGGTGGAAGTCATGTTGCCTCACTTGCCTGTCCCCACAGTTTCAGCTATTAGCTTTCACAGCACTCAACATCAGTTTCAGAGGTTGAATCAAAATTGGAGGTCAGAGTCGCAGATTGTGCCGAGGATAATCGTAATGATTTCATCATTCGCGATTCCATCGACCCAAATCTGCTTTTTCTTTTCCAAATCCAAGCCATGTGCGATTCTCGGCCCCAGAATGCAGTGTCAAATTAAATAATTACATAAGATCTTTTGACATCGTCTTCATTCTTGGGGCAAAAGTTTTCAACCCCCGCCACCTCTGCTGATCTCTACGACAAGATGACCGTAGAATTAGCAGTGACATGCTGCGGTAACAGGAAAATTTAGTGCCATCTCTCTCTCTCTTACGTTAAAAGAATATCGGTGCTCATGGATCGAAATGGACATCATGGATGGCTTCGTAAGGGACCAGCGACTGGACCGAGATTCGAGAGACAGAATTCTTAGACTCCGAAGAGTATYGCAAACCATGTAAGATCATAGACTCGTCGACGTTAACACTTGGGAAAAAGACAGGGCGAGAAGCGCAGGCAACAATTGAATCTTCGAGGGTGTTTGGTACAATACTTCTGGCGCCATCAAGGTTGCAGTCAAACGGTTCCAGACGCACACAGCGCACAAGCAATGGCCAGGCGAGATTCTGAAAGAGAATCTCTGCAGACTTCAGGTCAACTTGAGCACCGACACCTCGATCTCCCTTGTCATGGACTGCTACGATGGCGATCTTCTTCGCTCATTGACAGGAAAATGAGCACCAATATTCCCAAACCGTTCACCGMGGAAAACAGACTTGTCCCTGATTGTGTAAATTGCTTTAGGTCTGCGGTGCTTGCACGCGTACGGCATCTCCACCTAGACTTGAAAGCTTCCAACGTCTTAGTTGTGGACTCTGCATCAAAGAAAGTGGACATGGTCATCTCGGATCTCTAAACCTCATCCAATGTGGTCGAGACGGGGTTTTGTCGAGCACCAGATGTTTGTTCATTTCAAATGGAGCAGTTCCTGGTGTTCTTTGAATCAACGTACAAAAAATAAATTTTAAACTCGTGAAAAGTTTATGGATTACATGGTCCACAAGCCCGGGGAATAACAAGCGGGGTTGAGTCATAATGGCAAGCTCTTTGCATCAATCCCTGTCATTCAAATTTTGTAATTTTCGTTGAACAAGAAGGGTATGCAAAGAAGAGAAGAATTATGAATTCAAAMGTTCTGATCCTCTTGTGACTACACTGATTTATCCTATTGGTGTCACAAACTTAGTGTCGATCAATACAAACTAAATTTGCAGATATTAGTTTTAGAAAGTAATATTTCAGACTATACTTATGTAAGATAATGTGATTCGGTAAACTAGAGTCGATTGCACGAGTAGGATAATTCAATCCAGCTAACGAGAGAGTAACGTAGTTACCTTGAAATTTGAATCGGCCTTTATGTTTAAGCAATCAACGTACGTGCACAGTTCAATTTCTTTCCCCTAATTTTCAAAATTGTAGTCTTTGTATATCTCTTCACCATCTACTGTTTCCTCTGCTGATGTGGCTCAATCCCGAGGTGCAGAACTGAACCCCCTCCCCCTTCCCCCACGATTTCCCCCACGATTTCCCTGTTCGTGCACAGCAGCAGCAGCAGCTTCGAGGTGGATCGATCGGAGGAGTATGAGAAGTAACCTACGTGAGAGATCGAGTTGCGCTTGTGGTGGCTTGCAAATGAGCAGGACGAAGGCGGCGCCATGCACGAGTCTGAAACTTTGAGAGATCGATCAGGGCGGTGCTCGGAATTCAACTGCGCCGTGWACAGATCGAAGTGGAGATCTGCGAGAATCAATTCCAGTTCGTCCAACAACAAAGTTCAGTGGACAATGCATGATTGTGAGTATGTGACTCGAGAATTTTTCCCTCTTCGGCACTTACGACATGATTCTGATATACAGAATCTTGTTTGTTTGAAGGTACAATAAGTGTCTTGAACAAACTTGAAATCGTAATGCTCAGTCTTTGAAGCACAAGGCTGACACTAGTACTAGTCACAGCTCACAATGTGTCACCTTCTATTTTACATAATTTTTGCTATTAATATTCTAAAGATTTTGTTATAGTTCACAGGTTATAGTTTGCCTTTTTTTTTTAATATGCATAGTGATTGCTCGGTAAAATGAACAAACTGTAATAACTGATATTCAAACTTTCAAAAAACATATTATATATCCATTACAATTGTATTTTTCCCAAAAAGTCATGTACAAAAATTCCTACATTCTCTTACTGTTGTCTTTCATAACACTTTATTTGATTTTAAAATCAAACTAATATTGCTAGTGTCTTTGCCAAAACTATGCAAAACCCAAATATTTAAGCAACAATACCTAGTAAAAAAAGGGTCTCTAGGACCAAGTAGAGGTAAATTGGATTGAAAAAGTTTTAAAAGTACATTTGCATTTATTTTGGGTGTGAATGTTTTAACCTTCCAAAGKACAAAAATAACCCCAATAAAAATAACCTTGTACGTCCATTCAATGTCAATCCTCCATTAGAATAAAGTTTATATCTCTCCCAATGTCATTATATTTCTTTTATGCAAATTTTCCATCTCAATACATTCACACCAAGAAAGAAGAAAAGGGAGAGTAAAAGTTTAACCCTCTCTATTCAACAAAACTTTTAAATATGATCCATATGACTTGGATAAATATTCCTTTTAAAGATTGAGGTATCAACTTAGTTATGCAAAGGGGAGAGATGTTACCTTCAAGGGCTAACCAAAAAAACATATAGGTCCCTCCTTGCCAATGAGAATTAAATACTTTAGCTTGAGGTCACTGTTGGTGGAAAAAAATTAAATTTTCTGAAGCCAAATTGTTTACATTAATAAGCCACTTTGTCAAATGCAAGRAAAATTAAACATAAAAGAAAGTCTAAATGTTGGAAAAGATACTACATGCTAAGACATGTCTACTAAATATCCTAGGGAGATACTTAGATATTTTTTTATCAAACTCTGTGGGGCATAATATAAGGAGTTATTAATTCATAGTGTCAAAAAATCATAAAAATATTAGAGATAATATACATTGTATAATTTACACCCTTTGTCTCAAACTAAGACCGGGGTTTCCTTTGTATAATACAAAAGAACACTAATCTTATTTTGAGACATAGAGGGTAATGTACATTTAATTTTAACCCCTAAAGGTCATTGACTATGCTTTCACCAAAAACGCTCCAAAATTGCCATTTCTAGTGCAAGTACCAAATTTTAGAAAAAAAACATTTTTGGACAAAAGTAACCGTAGGATCTTGTATCAAAATACTTTGGGAAGATGTGGAAAAAAATTCAGATTTTTTAAATCACATATCATGCAATAACTTTTTAACAGTGTAGTCAAATGTTATGAAAACTGTTGGGCCTTAAAGCTACTCCTCGGACACATGTTGTGTAAAAATTTTAAAGAAAAATAATTAAAACTCTATTCGTAGTGAGCTGCCCAAAATCGCTATGTTGCCAAAAAACGTAGTTTGGTCCTTTAGGGGTTAAGTAAGATACATAGGTGAATAATACCTCATATATATTTATTTATTTTGTTCTAAGATAGCCTCATTGATGAGGATTCTAGGAATTATAGCCGGTAATGGATTATAGGTCTATTCCCCTACTTACATGGATGAAATTCATTAGTAACGGTCTGCAGGCAATCAATTATGAATTCAGTTCTGCCGTGAGTGAGAAGATTTTCTGACCGTTGACGACTTCAGAGTCCGGTCCTCTTCTGTTGCCTCATTTGTAGGGTTTCATTGTCGCGCATTGAAGTTTCGGTGGTCATTCTCACTTTCAAGGTTAAGAATTGCATTGGCTTCATGCGTATGGTTAGGTCTTGTTTCGTTAAGGTGAGGGATTCTCGCTATGTGTTCGGCGCTTACAGTTCAGAAAAGGGATTCACACATAGGGTTTGTAGTCAATACGTCTTGTGTTGAATGCTTGAGGTTAGGATCAGGGTTTCAGACTAGGGTTTGCAGTGAGTCCGTGTGTATTTGGTGCTACGGTTTAAGGTGAGGGATGCATACCGGATTTGCATTGAGTTCATTGCGTGTATGATGCTTTGGTTTAGGAATCAATCGTCATGTGTTCAATGTACGTCGTTAGGGTAAAAGGTTCATACCTTGGGATTTGCCGTGGGTTTGGTGTGTACAATGTCCTTGCGGAGTTGTGGTTTAAGGTGAGGGATTCCTACATTGAGTTTATAGCAWGTCTGTTGTGAGTTTGGTGCTTGCGGTTTAGAGTGAGGGCTTACCTTGAGGTTTGCAGTCAGTTCATCATGTGCTCTATGCTTTCKGTTTAGGATCTCGGTTTTCATACCATGGAGTTTGCTATGAGTTCATCATGTCTTGGGCACTATTTGGTTTACGGTGAAGGATTTATACCGTAGGTCTCTCAGTAGATTTAGGGTGTGTTCTGTGTAATATGGATTGAGGGTGAGGATCCATTTCTTCTCAGTGAATTAGGGCTTTATTGTCTTCAATATTGTATGGAGCCCCTGGGTATGGTGAATCCTGCACTCTACGCCTGACCGGAGGATGATATTTTCAATGTCGTTGCTKTTCAAATCGGTATGTTTCGTGAAGAGTTTTAATCTCAGTTGGAGGTAATGTGACATGAGAGTGTGAATGAAAACCGCCTTAGGCCGAGCGTTGACTCCTTAAGCAATGGGGCAACGTGGTATTCCGCGAGAAAGGATATACGCGGCACACCTTGGGTGTGATAGGCGCAGAGAAAATGAGTCCTCCGTTGGTTGTTCTGCTGAGCCTTGCAGTTCACACCAAAGAGTGRCCAAACATTTTAGGGGTTAGAAGTTAGAAGGTGTATGGATGGTGCTGAAAATCTACAAATGCAAAGCWCTATCTCATTTGCTGCTGATATGAGGGTGGGCCACTGGCAGCGTGCTCTTGTCCATGATGCTAAACAGGCTAAGGTGTGGATGAACCTTCGCCTGGGTTCTCACCATGGACAAGAGTAGTTTATGCAGCGCAAGTTAGATGAATGTCGAAGCTATTTGTTTCTTTTTATAGCTTAATCACTTGGGCAAATTTCTCGACAACAGTGCTTGGATGTATAAGTTCTTACGATGCACCTCTATGTCTACTAGCCATGATAAATCAGCAACAGAGATTGTCAGTGCTTGGGCACTGATATTTTTTCTCTATTATCTTTGTTCTATTGGTAAAATGCAAGATCGTCAAGAGAATAGAGCTTTGCCTCAGATGGTAGCTCTTCTAAATATACGCATGCAATCTAAGAACACTTGCAGTTATCATTCACTCGATGGGTCCTCGGTGGTCTCCAGTCTAGATTGAGTTGAGTAGCACACATAGAAGTTGTGCAATAACAGGTTGTTGATTTTGCAGCTCTGATATGTAGTGAACATTAGATTTTTCTCTTCAGGCAATGGACCTGGTTTTGATCTATTACACAGTGAAAGTGGTACAGGTATGCTAGAATTTTTGTTATATCAACTACCAATTGTAGCCGTAGATATTCCTTCTTTGGGTCTATAGGCCCGTTTGAATCATCTGACATTTGATGTCCGCATGTAATCGGATGATTTTTCTTACTCCTTGTGAATAGAGTATCCAGAAGATTCGAAATTCTGCTTGAAATATCGTGCTGGAGTTCGTTGTTAACCCTCAAGTAAATACAAGGTGATGACACGTCGTGAATTKGAGTTCTCTTGTGAGGAGTTTGGGATCACCCAAAAATTTTCTGTAGTTCGTTGAAATGTGCCACGTCTAATGTCACCTCTCGTGTCACGTTTGCTGCCCATTCAATTCCTCCACACCTGAAGGCCTTTGAATATGTGTATTGGCAGTCGACCATACCGTCAGTAGTATCAAGAAGTTGGTTGGTTGGTTGTGTCCAGGTGAAAGGTCGTCCCCGTAGCCTTCAAGTCACTAAATGTGATGGACAGTGAACTATTTGCACGCTAATATAGGTGTATAGTAAATCGCAGTCAACAAAAGTGCAATATTCTGATCGACGTAGTTTTGGTGTGCGTCATCATTAGTTGAGCTGGAAAGTCTTGACACTTTCCTCAAAAGTATCGAAATAAAAAATATGTAAAGAAAATGAAATCATCCTCGTGGCTGTACCCTGCGCTCACGATGACGCTACAATACGGACGCTACAAACATGGACCTCTTACAAACCTTTCTGACATGGTTTAACCCCTAAAGTTCCTTGACTATGTTCTTACCAAAAATGCTTCAAAACTGCCATTTCTAGCACAAGTACCAAATTTTTGAAAAATATCATTTTTTGACACATGTAACCATAGGAGCTTGTAGCAAACTAGTTTGAGAATATGTGAAAAAAAATTCAGAAATTTCCACCATGTAGATTGCAAGATATTAGCATTTGAAGTGGCAAAAATCCTTTTTTGGGCCCTGCAAAAAATTGGACAGCTGCACTTCACAAGGTCTGATCAATATGAAAAAATGTCCAAAATGGTTGTGCTTCTTTGGATTCATTCTTCAAAGCATATTGGCGACATACATAAAAAATTTCAGATCATTTGGAGTTGTACAACATATAGGGAAAAAATAGTAAGTAGAAAGAAGTAGGGAATGATTCAAAACACTAAATTGTTAATAAATTAATTATAAAATAAAAAAGACCAATTCAAATGGTTGAATTGTTGTGATAAACAATCTACATCCAATAGCATTATTTGTTTTCAAAAATATTGAAATTTCAGTAAAATAAAGGACTTCAAAGTTATTTTTGGTGCAGGGATTCCATGACTACCTGCAAACTAAAAAGCCTCATAACTTTCATCTCAACTATTGAAATGCAATTATTCAAAGCTTTTTGAGTACATCTAAATTTGAAGAACGAATTTCAAATTTTTCTTTCTTGAAGTGATTTTTTCAGATCTGCCCGGACTGCCCGAGTTGAGAAACAAACAACATATTATGCAATAACTTTTTACTCATATTTCCAAATGTCATGAAATTTGTGCATATGAAAGATATTCCTTGTCCCCACATTCTATTAAAATTTCATCCCAAAATATGAAAATCTCCAGTCACACGTACCTGCCCAAAATTTCTATGTTGCCAAAAAACGCGTGTTGGTCCTTTAGGGATTAAACTCGAAAATGCTGTAAATGGGACCAATTTGAGATCTTGGTCGAGGATGAATATAACTACACTAAATAGTGAAATTAGGTTGCCTTTACAATTAGGTTGCCTTACCTCAAGAAAATTACTCTACAAACCTTCAAAGTCAACAGATATTTCTACAAATACTTCCATATATGCACATGGAGGTGCATGACTCCTAATTAAACCAATAACTAATTTAAAAGTAGTGTATTCTTGTACAATAACAATAAATGATTATATAGTGCGAAGTATCTAGAAATTAGTGAAGGGCAACCTAATTTCACTATTTAGTGTAGTCTAAGAGGAGTCCCACGCCTCATAGCATCCCCAATGCAACTCGGCAAGTGGGGCAAACCCAAAGAGGGGATGGGCAAGGGCAAGTTTATTGTTCCATGACTCTCACGACCAAGCAAGAATTATGGCCGGTCGTGGCCAAATACGATGAGCAAACGGCCAAATGGAGTGTCTTACAAGTAACACGATGTGGAGACTTTTTCTTTTTGTATGCATATTTAGAGGTACTTTTTGGACATAAATACCTCTATAGTGTATGTGTTGATGAAGTGGCATCTTGAGAGGCTTCATTGATCTAGTTCCCTTACGCATGCCTATGTTGTCGTGAGGTGCTTGTGTGAATCAAAGGTTGGGCTAGTTGTAATGGATGTCTACTGGGGCCTTGGCATCTTGCTAATCCCTGCTTGAGAGCATCGCCACGCCTTACATCTTTGATCCATGTAAGCACCCAAAAACAACACGGGCATGCACCCGGGAACTAGATTAATGAGGCCTCCTAGAATGCCACTTCATCAACACACACTATAGAGGCATTCAATGTCCAAAAGTACCTCGAAATATGCATACAAGGAGAAAAACTCCCCATATCGTGCTACTTGCAAGATATTCCATTTGACCGTTTGCTTGTCATATTTGGCTACGGCCAACCATAAGTTTTACTTGGCCGTGTTAGTCATGGGACAATAAACTTGATCATAACCAACCACTCCCCAGGTTTACACCACTTGTTGAGTTGCGATGGGAATGTTTAAAAAAGCCAACTCATTTCCTATCACTTAAGCAATTGACGGCATATCTGGAGCGTGGATAAGTTGAGTGGAAAATTTCTTTGTGTACAACAATAGATTTTAGAAGAATCCAATCATTTTTAAAATTTTGTTTCCTATAACAAAATTACCAAAAATATTCTAAGTGAAAATTTTGTTCGTCCCATCCTAGTCATATAGGTCATCATTTTTCCAACCAAAAATTTGATTGAAAGATTGAAAATCCTATAGCCAATTATAATGCACCATATGTGCACTACAGCTAATCATTTATTCATCTCTTTTTGTACAAAAAAAGATTGCTCTAAATTTGCCAAACTGGAAGTGATCAAGAAGGGTTTGGCTCTTGTATGATTAGTTTGAAAGTGAAAAGGTTACAACTCTACTCTCTTATACATTCTAGAATGTCCTAATTTGAAATGTAGCCATGGGATACTTGGAGATTCTTACGTTCGTTACCATGGGTTAATTGATTCACAATGATGAAGTTTTGATTCATCTTGAGAATTTATGTACATAAACATTCAATTGTTTAAGGTTCCATTGCAAGGTGAAGGCCAACGTATGTGACAAGAATTGCATATCTTTATTAGAGAATAGTGTTTTTAATATTGAGTATAACAAACTTATGGTTTAATATTTGATGATTGTTGTGTAAAGTATATGTAGTTTTGTTTTTGGTCATTCATGTTTTATAATTTTTGTTTGGGTTTTGGGAGTTTTGATAGAAGTTGATTTATGTATGTTAGTGATGGTGTCTTGTTATTGTTTTTTATATATGTGAATCATGTATTTAAATGATGTACATATTCATCTAGGAATTTGATAATTTTTGGATGAATACTTTAGTGATAGGCCTTCATCTTTCAAGGTTAAGGAACATGTTTAAGAATAAAAGATCCCAAAAGTGCAAAGTAGTTGAAAATATTTCATTGATCAGATTTGAAAAGTTCTATTGGAGAGGTTGAAGCTGATTTATTTGGTTGATTCTTCAAGAGTATGGAAGTTATAATAGCCTATGCTTACAATCTACAAATTAAGTATGTACCAAAAACATCACTACAAATATTTCCAAATATTCACATTTGAATTAAAAAAAAGTATGTAATTTATGCATGGATTCATTGTATAATTCATTTTTTTTAAACCAAGAAGTAAGTAGACATAGGAAGCTTAGTTTGTTTTATTAACCCATTAAGGACCGTGGTTGATTTGAGGGGGTGGGCAAGACATTATCTAGTTTCTAATTAAACATGAAAAAAAATATCAAATTGTTATGCTTTGCTGAGATTTGACCATGCCAAATGAAATTGGCATGAATGATTGGGCCTCCACAATAAATTTTGCAGCAATTCAAGGTTCCCTTAATTGGAAGATTTTTGTATTTTCAGCCCAAATTTCATTAGTTTTTTCAATCCCTAGACCACATGCTAGCACATATTGTCCTAATTCTTGTCTCAATGCATTTAATTTACAATTCGCCACACGTGTCTCCTTCTATCCATATCCAAATTCATTCTAAAACTCTAGCTATCAGTGAAAAAGTGTCAATATCAACCCAAAATTGGTCGACCGGTTCTCAATGGGTTAACAGCTAAAGTCCCATTGTCCCAACGGAGGACAAAATACATTTTGGGCAAGTTCCTATTAGCTCAATTTTTGGTGAATTTTTTGAAATTTTGTCATAATTTAGAAAAAATTATTAGCTTTTGAAAATGTAATTTTTATTTCAATTGGTGCTTGGGAGCAAAAGTTATGCCACAATAATCTCAAAACTGGGGAGACTACGCAATCAAGAAAATCCACAAAAAATTGAAAAAGAAATATAATAATTTTTTCCTCATAGATTTCTTTTTTTTCTAAATGGGATGCTTTGATTCATTCCATTTGGATTAGTGATGTGGAACTTAAGGAGCTTCTTATTTTGCGGGCAATTAGAGCATGTTCATGATATAAACTTTTTCTTCCACTTTGAATGCTAATATCTTTCAATTCATACAATCAAACATCACAAAAGTTTACTACATGATGTAAGACAACTATAGTACAAGATCATTCAACTATGAGGACCTTCTTTTCATTTTTATGAAGGGCCAAAGTGGTGATATAAAATGTTATAGTGGTGCTCCAATTTTCAACATTCATCCACATACTAGACAACAAATATCACATTAGCTGGCACATATCACATGTCCACAACTATGTTTTCATCCACAATCTGACTATTTCATTGAAGATTTCTTTATTCCAAAGTTCTATGGTTAAAACTTCATAGCTGATTGCCATTTTTTAGCCAAATTATTTGTTTCTTGTGCAATTTGGCACCACATCGGCAACAAAAAAAAAGCCCTACTCACAACAATAAGAATAATTTCTTCGTTTGCACAAGTATATTGAACTTGAGTGATTTTTATCAATGAAAGCGCAATATAAATCACCTCAAAATGACACAATAAAATCTAGTTTACAACTTCTCATTAGTGTTGACAATTTAGGAGAAAGGGAGGGAGACTATTCTTGCCCTTTCCTTTTCAATCTGATTTGGGCGTCCAAGTATATAATTGCGATGATTACCTACAAGCATGATTCTGAAAATGTACAATATTAGTTGAAACCAATGAATGTGAATTAAACTCATATTTCAACTAAACAAACAATGAGTATTCACTCCCAAGTTGCCACTTTATTGCATAAAGTCATCACTTTACACTTTTGACTGCATGCAGATGTGAAAACGAGTTATTCCAACAACAAACCGAAGTTTTCCGTGCAATTGAAAAGGAGAACTCCAATGGGTATTGTGTTACCTTCGGTCATCAATATGGCATGACCGTGTTGTATGAGTGCTACATTAGAAAACTTCATCAAGAGGCAACATGAAATAAAGTAACGTAAGCTTATCAATCAGCACCAAAGGGACTGCAGTAAGTATGTGGGGCAGTAGGTTAAGTTGGCTCATTTGTCTGGCCACCCAAAAAAACGCCCCACCATGAACGCAGTTCATCAAACAAGTGGGGGACAAGCCACCACTATGTGGGCCGGGGTGGACTGGCCCCCTCACTCGGCCACTCAAAGTAATTACAGGGGTGCCAGTAAAATAAAAAAAAACCTGTTTGGGGCCCGATTAATTTACCTGGTACTGGTACATTTCCCTTGACTAATTTGGGGCCTCTGATTTGCAAATATGAATTCAAAACTTGCAAATTCTATCATTCAACTTGTACATTCTTCCTAACTAATTTGGGGCCTCTCATTGCATATATGAATTCAAAATTTGCAAATTTTATCATGCGTGGAAAATAAAAAATTCTAAGGTTTTACCGAGTGGCCGAGCAAGGGTCAGTTCACCCCGGCCCCAATGTGCATGTTCCCACAGGCCAAGTGAATGCAAATCAATGTTGGACGGACCCAACTGAATGTAGGGGAGGGACCATGCTATTTACATCCATGGCAATGGATTAAACTTGGATGGAATATTATTTATTTAGCCAAAACCATGTACATTCATTCCAAATACAGAGATGCCATCATCCCAAGATTTCACATCGGGAACTAACACCCCATTGGTTTAGTATTGTTGCAATACTATTCCAATGGTCTCACAGTCCAACTTTGAAAGTTTAGTGTTGTAGTACAACATCAGTAGTGCAACAAATGTAGTTTTAGCAGGATCAGTGCCTCCCATTGAAGCAATATTGTTGCAATTGTGATTAGGTTTTTTTTTTGGCTTTTTGGTGCTAGATTGCACTAGAAAAAATAATTTGGCTAAAAAATGCCTGAAATAATGTCAAAAAACTTGGATGAAATGGCCAAACAACATTGAATTATTTAAAAATCTTAGATGAAATTGCCAGATTGTGGATGAAAACCATACTATACATCCAATATTTGGATGAATGTTGTAATTTGGAGCACCACTATAACATTTAATATCGCCACTATGGCACTTTGTAAAAAATGAAAAAAAAGCCATGGTAATAATGCTGTACTACAACAGTACATTTTCAAAGTTGGACTCTCAACCCATTGAAACAATATTGTTTCAATGGAAGGATACTTTCCTGACGTTGGTAGCAAATCAGAGATTTCATCAGCTGCAAAAATATATCTCGCCAAAAGATTCCCTATATAAAAAATTCCATCGCTTTTGAGCGAAAATTCGCTGAAAAAAACATCCTGGGAGCAGTGTTTTTTTTTTGGGCCTCATGAGGCCCAAAGGCCTCAAAAAAAATGGGTTGCACCAAGTCTATAGGAAATTTTTGAAGAAAAACTAGATGATGATGCCAAATTGCTCCAATTTTTTTTAAAAAATTGGATGAAATTGCCCATTTTAAATGAAATTCATCCAAATATGTAGATGAAAAGATAGTTCTATTCAAAATATAGATGAATACTAAAATATTTGGCTTTATTATTTTCTCATATGTTGCCACTTTAGCACTTCTATAAAAACCAAAAAAAAGGCCCTGCCTGGGAGGGACCCAGCCATGTTGGACCAATGCTGGACCTACCCACTGTTGGACCAATGTGGGAATAAACCAATGAATGCGCTGCCAGGGAAATGACAAGAGCCACAAAGATATTTCAACAGTCGGACTTGATGGCCCCCATCTGAACTCGTTTGTGGCTGGCTGGCTGGGGCTTTCCCAATTCTGGTGCGGTAAAATTCGGAAATGGAGTAAAGTTAATTTCATGTAGGGGAGGCAACCCATTTATGATCAAATAAGCAATTATGCATATTTGGAGCGCAATTTTTTTGAATGTGGAATATTTTCCATGTACTAATAGAGTTCGGAAGGATGGCATATTTTTCCAAAATTTTATTATATAAAATGAAATTATTATGAATTTTTAGTGGAAGATTCTCTTCAACCTATAATAGTGATGTAGACCTTTCTATTTCTGACCATAAGATAAGTGCAAAATTGACCAAGGGATGATTGCAACATTGCAAGCCTTGCAACCAATCATAATGAGCGACAACTACTACAATAATGAGCGACAACTACTACAGGGAGTGCGCCATAACTTCATGGAAAGACAACAATCTATTGATTGGAAATGGAGGGGGATCGGATATGGGTTGCCTCCTACAGTTCAACCCTTTTTTGACACAAGCGTAATGAACAACACATTGCAAGGATTATTTCGTCAAATAGAGAGGCTAATACTATGCCAGCTAAACAACTCGTCACCACCAAGTATCAAATTGGCAACCATGCCATTCGCTTTGGGTACCATCTAGTAGTTTAGGGTCATTTCATACGTGCTAAGGTTCAACCCTTTTCACAGCCCACCCAGTTTGGCTAAAATCTCATCTAGTTTTGTAGAACTAACTACAGATTGCCTCAAAACTCATCTACAATTTTTGATATTTTAGACATGTTTCAATTTTCCCCTGTCATGAACGTCCGGTACCCAAAGTTGGTACTTGAAAAGCTGGTTTGTGATGGAGTGGAATTGAATTGGGAAAAAAAGGTTATAAAACTCAGAAAACATCTCGAGTAGTGGATCCCTATAGCTCATTCATAAACGCCCAGGGTAAATTGGCCCCCTTGCTCGGCCACTCAAAGGCTGCAAGTAAAATAAAAGGCCCCTATGTTGAGCCTGATTAATTTACGTTGTAAACCTCACCCTACAAATTTGAGGCCTCTGATTGCAAATATGAATTCAAAATTTGCAAATTATTTCATGCGTGGAAAATAAAAAAATTCAGGGTTTTCCCGAGTGACTGAGCGAGGTCAGTTCACCCCGGCCTTGGTAAAACAATGCTTTATTGTTATCATGCGCGTAAAGAGCGGATGAGGCCTACGGTATCTTAACGTCACTTAGCCAAGGGCTCTTTTTGCCCTTTGYCCCTTTTCCCTTTTCAAAATTCTGCGAGCGGCGGTGGGATTGGTGGGTTCGTGGCACAGAATCCACCAGTAACAGTTTTGGGGCTCTTGGCTTGGTCCCCGGAAACGGGATATGATTCCTCGCCTGTCGCCCTCAGGAGCCAATGGAGGCGCCCGGGGATTCTTCGGGCCATCGGCTGCCACTTGGATGCCGCAGTTCTGGATAGCCTGCTCTGGCTCCCTGCAGCTAAGTTAGGGGATGAACGGGAACACGCGAGCGAAGTTCCTTTCAGCGGTTCCCTCGAATGCCGAAAGAAATCAGTGAAAGAACAGGTAAGGTAGATCAGCGTGTTACCGCCCATATTTAGTATCTACTCTAAATACTGAAATTAGGTTATCTTTACAATTAGGTTGCCTTACTCCAAGAAAGGTGTTGTACAAGTCATCAAATTCAACAAATATTTCTACAAATACTTGCATCTCTACTCGTGGAGGTTAATGAGTTCCAACTACACCAATAATTATTTCAAAAGTAGTACAATAACAATAAATATTTATATAGTGTGGAATGTCGAGACATTAGTGGAGGGGCAACTTGATTTCACTATTTAGTGTAGGTACCTTGGAGACGCAATTTTTCTGAACTCACTTATTTTTTTAAAAGCTAGAGAGAAGCCATTTGCGAGTAGAAAGAAAATACATTACATGGGATTCGGGGGGGCTGGAGGGCCGTTTCGGCACCGTTCCCAGCCCCGTTCCCTGGGAACCCGACGACAGTTTTTGTTTTTTTTCAAAAAAAAAAAAAAAAAAAATTTAAGTTCTTAAAATGGAAAACAAAGTTTAAATTTTTTTTTTTTTCCAAAAGTCTGACCTGGCAGTCGCTCAGCCAGGTCAGCACAGGCGGGGAACGGAGAGTATCGGCGGATATCTGCCAGGTATTGATAGAGGAACTTACAACCCTCCCAGGGGGCAAAATCTCATCTAATGTTTGGACAAAAAATGAATTTCTTGTGATTTCTCAAAGTTTGTTGAGACTAAATTGATAAAGCGTGGGGAGATCCATGCTCAACCAGACATTGAGGTGTCCCCTCCTCAAGTGCATTGTCATGATGCTAAAGGGTTGCTAAGATTGTGGTAATGGGTGGGTGACTAAGCAAATGGGAGGGTCTAATAGAAGTTGGAATTGAGTGACTGACGGTATTGGATTGTTTATCTTAACTAAACCCTAAACCCTTAGGTCATTCTCAATGCACTCCAAAAATAAAAGTTTACAAATATATACAATCTTATTTCTACAAAGAAAATCTCTATTTTAGGGTTCTTCCAAAAAAAATTAAATTGCAATAGAAATTCTACTTTGAAAGCTCCATTTTTTATTTAATCCCTCGAGTACCATTGTCCACAAAATGGATTTTGGGTAGGCTCGCATGATCTCAACATTCATCATGATTTTTTGAAGCTTTTTGAAAATAGAGAATGACAAATTAGCTAACTGGAAGTATATATTTTATTTCCGATTAGCGTTTAAGAGCAAAAGTTATGACACAAGAAGTCCAAATATTAGTTTGGTGGGTAGAAATAGAAATCCATCAAATTTTAAATCAAAATTTTAAATTTTTTTATTCTCATAGATTGTAATTTTGTCTACATGGGAAGCTTGATTCATTCTATTTGGACTACCAATGTAAAATTTATGAACAATCTTAGAGGGGAGGCTACTACAACATCTTCTTTAAAAATAACTTATAGGATTCATTTTTGAATTCTATTTTTATTTTTTTTCAAAAATATTCATAAGGTACATTGAGATCTCTTGCTTTTGCAATCTCTCCATTGAGGTTAGTGTATTTCAATTACATCTTAGAGCTATTACCGGTTTAGTTTTCTCTTGAATCTTGCATCTACTTCTACTTAATAAATTTTTTAATGAATTAAAATCATATGTTTTTAAATTTCTAGATTCTGAAATTGACTTTTCAACACAATAAATTTGAAATTTGAAATCATATATATTGCAAACAATTGAAGCCAAAAAGATTCAAAGTCAAACAATCTAGTCGAACAAGGTGTAAAGAACATTTTACTAATCTTCATTTTTAATGCAATTATCTTGCAATCTATACAATTTAATTTTTTCTTAACATTCTTATACTAGTCTATTTCAAGATCCTATTGTTAGATATAACAGGAAAAAAAATTTAAAAGCCTTTTGTTCTTTGCAATAGAAATGGCAATTTTGAGCGATTTTTGATGGAAACTAGATTTGGGACTTTAGGGGTTAACCAAAATGTAGAAGAAATCATTTTAGTGGCTTAAATTGAGGTCATGGGTGAACTGATAAAAGCAAAAGCGCTTGTTGCCATAATGTATTAGATGCAATTCCCTTCAAACATTAATTTTAAGATTGGACTTCATGTAAAACTTAAAAGTAGCCCAAATAATTCTAGAATTGGCATGATAATTATGTGACATGGTCATGAAACAAGTGCCACTATCAAAAGTCAATTTTTTAAAATTCATTATCATCCATCCATGTCTTAAAGATTGTTATCTATTAGAGATTGTTATTTATTAGTAAAAAATAGCCACCAAGAAGTATTAAGTAAAGCTAAATTTGTATGTTTTTTCTAAAATCCACTACAGAATTAAACCCAAAATTGATTGTTTTTATGAAAAATAATTGTAATGTTATATTAGTTATGGAAGTTGCATCATTAGGATTTTGTAGTAAAAATTGTCTAGATGAATAAGAAACAATTTTAAATTGAACCATATATATTCTATCTATTCTTTAAATCAAGTTGTTTGTTTGTTTTGTTTTGTTTTGTTTGCTTGGTACCGTCGGAAAGCTCTTGGCGAGGAGGGGTGCACGGGCCTAGTTTCGTGGCGTTCTAACCTACATGATGAAAGTTATTAAATTTCAAAGTTTTTATGAATCAAAAAATCAAAAAAATTACTTTTACTTTGATTTTGACTATGGCAACGACACATGGCACACTAGTTTAGTTTTAAGACTATAAGAGTTAACTACAAACGACTACTACAAGATTGATTCTGTAGAGTTGGAAATATGAATGCAAGTTTTTTGAGAAGGATTTTTGTATGACCTCAAAAACCAATTACTTTCCAAAAATTATAAAAATCATAATTTGGAAATAAAATACTCAAAGATATAGAAGTTAAGCTTTTGCTCAAGAGATACATGCCTAGGTAAGGATTTTCCAATGACTTATAGCTAAAATTTGATTCAATTTAAATAACTTCTATATAACTAATTTATCAAGGTTTGATTTTTATAATGCAAGTGTAAAAACACCTATACTATTTTCCATTACACTTTGCTTCTCTGAGTTTTTTCCAAGCATAAGCTTAGAAGGAATGATCCAATATTAATAATTCTAATTATTATTGAAGGTAGATATGATCATTTTTTAAACTTATGGCCACTTCACCATTATATTTTAACAATAATTTGTTGGGAGATTGTTTTTTGAAAATCTATCACCGTTGAAGTTTTGGGGTGGCTAAGTACTTTTGATTACTCATTTTAACATGTGTCAAGCTAAAATTTAAAGGAAGTGTTTTTTTAATAGACTTACAAACAACTATCTTAAGAAATCATATTTAAAAGGGCACTTCTTCAATTGTGTACAAACCTACTTTTTAAAAGGGATTGAAGTTCTTCATTATCATATTAAATGAAAGATGAAATATGCAATAGTGCCAAAAATGCTAGCGTGTAAGCGCAAAGACGTGAGCCTATGAGCCTTGAGCCTAATTGTAGGTATGTGCTTCAACCATTTGAAGGTGTTTATAACATACGTACCTATAACATATAGATACACTATAGCATGGAAAGACTCTACAATATTTAGGTACTTGTAACATAGACACCTATAACAATAGAGGGTGCTCTGATATAGATTCTTAGGCTCATGGGCTCATAGATCTATGCTCACATGCTAGCACTCCGCAAATGTTGATGGACAAAAATGCAAGATTAAGAACTTTAATTGTAAAACAATTCTACTTGGAGAATTTAGAATATTGTCATATAAGCCATATAGATTTATTGGTTTGTTTCCAAATAAATTGATGGAAAAATCAAACCCTTACTGGTCAAGGCATGTCACTAAGATAGTGAGCCAAAAACTATTGCATTTTTAGATGAGTAGGTATATTCTATGTTTCAACAAAAATCTTTAAAATCATTCATTGAACACTTTAATTTTGTCTTATGCAACGTTTTAAAATTAACAAGCCCCAAGATACATAAAAGAAAATATCATAAATGGAATTTACTTATGTGAAAGCACAATTTCAGATTAAAAAATGAACAACCCACACAACATCCTCCTATGCACTACATCAAGTCAACATCCTCCTATGCACTACATCAAGTCATAAACATCTCCAAATGTACCATATGTGAAACCCTTTGAAAAGAAAACATCACCATCAAATTATTTCATCTACATTTAATTTTGCAAACGCAATATAGAAAACAATCAAATACTACCACCTTTATATAACCTACACTAATCCATATCCCCACCCTTGGACATAAATATCCCTCTCACCCAAAATGTAGGCAAATTCAGATTTTTCAAAAATTTAAAAAATATCTCTTTTTGACAAAGGTATCTAACATGGCCATCTATCATGTAGAATTCTTGAAGTCAATCATGAAATCTTGATTAAACTGACTCTCTTTCTTCAAAAAATGATCCATGATAACATCACTAAGCAATTGAGACACACACTTTTTTCATACCAACAATTGTGAATACAAAAAAGTGTCTAATGAAGGAAAAAATCACTTCACAATTTTAGCAATTGAAAGCAAAAGTAAATGAAATTAGTTTGAGAATTTATAGTGTTTGTATAAATATGTACTATAAAATTTCAAAGTTGAGGTCATAGGAACACTTGTTATTGACATTAGACTATCCTTTATCCGACATCCTTGAAGTACAAAATGCTTCAACTTTCATTGGTTGCTTCAAATAACTCTTCAACTATCATTGGTTCATTTTGAAACTTAGTGTTGAGTTTGAGCAAACACTTTGTCGTATTTAGGTCGATGAGAGGTTGTAAAGAACTTTATTGTATTCTAGTTGGTTGCAAATGGTTGGAAGGTGGAACAACCCAATGTTGCCAATCACCCAATTCCCACATCTAATGACCTCTTCCATTTGTATGAGGCATCTTTGCATTACCAACCACAATCTTGGAACCACTTTAGCATCATGACAATGCACTTGGGGAAGGGACCTAGGGAAGGGACATGCCTATGTGTGGTTAAGCATGGTTCTACTCATGCTTTACCAATTTAGTTCCAACAAACTTTGAAAAATCACCAAAAATTCATTTTTGGTCGGAATGTCTCAATTCTATTTGCAAATGGATTCTCTTAAACTTTTGAAACTTTTGAAAAACATGTGATTCGACAAATAGCTTCTCCAAGGTACCTACACAAACTAGTGAAATCATGTTGCCCCACACTAATTTCTTGACATTTGACAATATATAAATAATTTCAATTATTGTACAAGAATACACTACTTTTGAATTAAATGTTGTTGTAATTGGGACTCATGAGCCTCCTTGTGTACTAAGGTAGGAGTTCCATAAAGCAATCATCTAAGCGCTGAAACTGAATTTTGGGAAGGTAAAACATCTTGAAATAGTTTTGAGTGAATTTTCTTTGAAAGACAAGAGGAAATGGCATCTAGCCCAAGTTGTTTCATATATTTTGGAGTTTTGTAGAATCAGTTATGAACTTTTGAAGTTGAAATGCCATAAAGCTCTAGAAGTGACCACCTCCAAGAATGTACATAGTTGTACAGTTTGGTACATCGAAGACAGAAAAATGTACCTCTGTGTCATGTTCGGTTCAAAATGCTTGGTCGGAGTTCAAGCCTTCTCTCCTTGCGACGAATGCGGGCTGGAGGTTTGACCTTGTGATGTATGTCTGACCTGGAAATTTCTGAGCTTGGTTTATTGCTTTTTGTAGCGGTCACGGTAGCTTCTCCAACAACAAGACTTTGAATAGCGTAATCGGCCACTTGACTCATTCATCGATTCTGGTCCCATACCACGGCTGGTGAGAAATCTTTTCGTCCTCTTCTCCAGATGCTTTTTCTCAGTTTGTGAGGTTCTCTTTTCAGTATTGACGGGTTCTCCTTTTTTTCTGAAATTTGTGGAGTTATGGTCGTTGCAGGCGAATTAGTCACCGGACGCATCACCAGAATCACGGCCACGTGGAGAATGATGARTCGTGGCACCCTGTAAGAAYCCAAAGCCGCAAGTKGTTKTACAATTGGRTTTCCCTGGYTGTTTATCTCGTAGGTATCAATACCAAGCGGCAGCTGCTTCTGTGTTCTGATKATGCTTTTGTTCCATCATTTTTCAGATCACCGAGTCCGCGTACAAGAAGCTGGATTTCTGGGCGAAGGTTGGACGTTTGACAGCTCCGTGGGCGCTTTTTGCATACCCCTTCTACTTGGTATGGCTCGCACCAATTACGCAAAAATCACAATGATGTATGAATATAATAAGGTGTCAATTATCCCCTGAATGCCCGAACCAAAAAAGAAAGTCCCCTTTGGAAGTGAAAAGGATGTTCAAACTTGGTGTCAGAAGTGCGGTTAGCAAAGTGCATCTCATCCGAAGGCGTACCAAAATTCATTGCTAAGACCCTCACTAACACCTCTCCGAACACCAAGTACAAACACGACCTCAACAGTCCACTGTCAAAAGATGTTTTTTATTGTTGAGAAGTAATAAATAATATAAAATCTTAGGATTTGTACATTTTTTTCAACTCCCTTGAAGCTTCCKAACTGTTTCAATTCAACTTCCACGGATGTGGAAGTGGCCAATTTTGGTTATTTGTGAACTTACGGGTTRATATSACACCGAGGGAGAGAAAATTTCCAGTSACTCTCGTGAGACCTTGTGTGCAATTGGCTTGACGTGTTCTTGWCATGTTGGCAGTGGGCAAGGAGCCCTGGAAAGACAGGGTCTCACTTCGACCCCAAGAGCGACTTGTTCGTTCCTTCGGAAGCCAAGGATGTCATCACATCCACGACATGCTGGGCAGCAATGCTTGCAACACTCGTTGCAKTGACGGTCGCAGTTGGACCACTTTGGATGTTCAAGTTATACTTTGTGCCCTACTGGGTAAGCCCTGGTCCCTCTTATCCACTTCCAACTTCGCCCATGCATCTTTCGGGCCTTTTTCCCTATCTGCCCTTGTTCTGTGCACAGGCATCCAATTCTGGCAGCTGAGTGTCAGAGGTTTGTGTCGCAGGTGAACGTCGTCTGGCTGGATGTTGTGACATACCTTCACCATCACGGTTACGATAAGAAGGTTCCATGGTACCGTGGTTCGGTATGTACCTGACGCAATTGATGATATTACGAGCTTTTGGTTTCAATTTGTATTTGTATGATTGGTCTCGATTTTAGTTCTCTTAGGATCTTGAAATTAGTTCTCATCGGCATTGGCTTTGTTAACAGGAATGGAACTACATGCGTGGCGGACTCTCTACGATCGATAGGGACTACGGCTGGATCAACAACATTCATCACGACATTGGAACCCATGTGGTGCATCACCTGTTTCCACAAATTCCTCACTACAACCTGATTGSTGCGGTAAGTGCAGTTTCCTTGCTTGAAAATCTGACTCATCGGTACCAGAACGTGGTGCTGAGGGGATTTTGAGGGGATGGATCACGGGAGTGTGAAAGATTGCAATTGTTGTAATATTTCAAACTGTCCACGATTCCTCCCCTCTGCATCCCTTTCATTCCTCAGCACCACATTCTGATAGTGCAAATTGGTAAAATGAGTGTCACTTTACATTGCACAGTTTGAAGCCACAAGCTGAGGATAAATCTTTACCTTGGTCGGTAAAGAAATTATTATTTTTAGTTTCAATATTCGCTTCACACTAGTCCAATTAACAATAGTAGATGTGCTACTTACATGTCTCCTTTATAATATGCTAAAACTTCTAAGAGAATAAGATTTCAAGCCTCCTCTTTGGATAGGTTGGACACTTGATACGTCGAATGCATCACGAGCTCTCAGAATTGCCTCGTAGAGTGTCAGAAGTGTAATGGATTATTTTAAGCATAATTCCTTACCCTTRATCTTGTTATTTCTAGTTTATGGATTCGATCTGAAGTAAGGTAGCGTGTTAAAAAATTTCAACAATCATCACTTTCAATTCCATAATTTGAAATCTGAGAACGAAGCTGCATGTGGGCTCTTGTTATGCAGACGGAAGCAATCAAGCCAGTGCTCGGAGAGTATTACAGGGATCCCAAGAAGTCAGGACCCATTCCAATGCATCTCGTGGAGCCGCTTATCACCAGTTTGAACGAAGATCACTACGTTTCCGACACAGGCGACGTTGTGCACTACCAGACGGATCCCAACTTCTAAATGTCAGAAAGTGTGTGGGTGAGGAGATCAAATTTTTCCAGAAGAAGGAAAAATTGTCTTTTTTTTCTAATCTTCGAGGTGTGTATCAGACATGGAGGATTGGAATTATGGTCCCAATGGGTTCCCATGATACGCTCGTTTACTGGCGGAACTAACGGAATTTTACTGATCAGTTAGGGTTCCGATCACTTCTGTTTGACGAAGCCGACTGACTGACTTGACTGACAGAATTTGTCGGACTTGGCAGCATCCTCGGAAGGGTGGGTAGCCAGGGTTTAGGCTTCGCATGTCCTCGTTCGATTCTTTCATTGAGTGGTATCGGCCAAATGGCGCTCCCATTCCTTGGTTTGATAGGTGAAATATTTGATGACTATGGATGGCAAGATCTTGCCATCCATGTACTATTGAATCTATACTTTACTAAATTTATCAGTCACAGTGTTTGCTGTATACTTTACGAAGTCAATTCACATGGTATCTGGCTGGGTATCATSATGTTGTTCCGCTTTGTCACTGCTGCAGTAGCGCTTAGCATCATTTAGCAAGTCAAAAGATTCTCGCAGTAAATGTGTTCAGGCTGAAAATTCTGCATTTTGGCAGAGTCGTAACCTTAACCCTTAAAGGACGGACCTATCACCACCGAGAAAAGGTATGCTCTGGACTGTGGACTCTGTGGACTCTGTGGACTCTGTGGACTGCCAAGTATCAGACGGTGGGAAGTTAAACCGTGTAGCACCTAAAAATGACAGCAACATCTAAAAATTTGCTACAACACCTAAAAGTTTGATGATAGGCATACAAGGACTTGTGAGTGTCATGAATTTTCATGACTTTGTGATACAATTTGTAGCACCTAAAAATGACAATACATTCAATGACCCTATTTCTAGCTTTCCATGTGAATGTACATCTCTACTTTCACATTTATTCAAGAAAATGGATGAAAAATACCTTTTTTGCATCCATTGCAGTTGATTTCAGTCATCCAAAGGACGTAAGACATCCTTGTTGTCCCTTAAGGGTTAATCCTTGAAGGACGTACCAATGGTAGTGGAAATCATGCATTTTTGATAATGTGTGACATCATCTACTTTGAAAGTATACTCATTGGAAGTTAATGCATTGGAAAGTTGATGAAAAGTTKCACTTACGTCCTACATGGTTTACACGGTTTGATTCTCTGTCATCTAGAGGACACAAAACGTCACCCATGGTGTTCAAAGGTTAACTTCTACTTTTCCAATCTTTGAGCAAATAAAGGAATTTCATTCCACAGATTAGCACCACAAGACCTACCTTGACCTTAACCCTTAAAGGACGGTGTGGACATTTTGCACCCTTTGGATGACAAAAAAATCTGCCAAGTGAATACTCAACAATTTTCATCCGTTCTTTTTGTGAATGTGACTACACATATGTCAATCATCATGGGAAGTCAAATTTAGTGTCTTTAATTGCTTCCATATTTTTAGAGGCCTAATTCTATGAAGATAGTAAAGATTTTCACATGAAAGTTTTGTGCCACGCTGCCTTTCCCGCAATTTTTGAATGGTTTACACAATTTTTCCAAAACTAAACATGTGTGTGAATAGTGTTTTTTCTCTTAGTCAAGCACTACATATTGCACCTCGCCTTTCCCAATGGTGATAGGTCCGTCCTTTAAGGGTTAATATTGAAAGCATGGAGCACACGGTCTTTAGCTTGTATTCTCTATTTGTCATTTTATATTGACATGCGTTACTCTCTTAAGCCAGGAAGGATGCCGCGGACATTTAGTGTCTCATGGATGATAGAGTATACATTTGTGTGGGACAGAAGTGCAACTATTCATCCTCGGAATTTTGTGTGGAAAGGGAAGATCTTCTATAGTACTTTGACTTCAAATGAGTTCTTTTGAATTTTTGAATTTTTATTTTTTAAACAAATGGACCAATTCCATTGATAAGGGAAAAAGTACAACTTTTGAATTTTTTTAATACCAATTGTTCCTACGGTTTCAAAAATGATGAGGGGACCCAGTTTCTTCTAGGGTTAATTTTAGGGACTTGGAATTCCGCACTTGGGACTAGTTTCAAATTTTTCTACACCTCTTCATAGCCTTCACAACCTTTCTTAACCCTTGAACCTTTCTTTTTTGTGTCCTCTGGATGACAAGAGAATCAAACCGTGTAGGATTGAATTGCAACTTTTCATCCTTGGTATTGGGAGTGGAAAAGAAAGATCTTTTCTTACTTTGACTTCCGATGAGTATATTTGGATGATGTCACATGGTATAAAAAATGCATGATTTTCACGGCCACCGGTTTGTCCTTCAAGGGTTGATGTTTTGACACTATTCTTTTTAGACTGTAACTTCCATTTGTTCCTATAGGATTGTTTGTTCTGTAGCCTCTCATAGTGAAATTTTTTTTGGAGGGGGGTCAGTAATTTATCCAAGATACCTTTGCTCACTTACATAATTTCGAAAAATTCAATATTTTTAGATTTAAAAGTTTAAAATATTTAACCCTTTCCTAGACAAATCTTTTGTTTGGACTTTCTCAAATATTCAAACATTCCCCTTTTTAAATTAATTATGAGTACAAAAGTGACATGAGTAGTCATTTTTGTAATAATGAAAAGCCYTAAATTTTAATAGCAAATCTTGAACAATGAATGAAATACATTTCATGTATACTTATGGAAATTGATTTTCTCATCCATTTTGATGTTCTCAACACTCTATAGACAATGAAGGTCTTCAAAACAGTATAGACAGAAAAATATCATTTAGTACTCTTATTAAAGCCATTTTAACTCCTACATGCTAGAGGCATCAAATTTTGGTGTTGACAATACAATGAGAGTTTCATAGTAGAAGAATTACAATTATCTCCTATTGATAAATTGACTAACTAAATCTACTACCTAAGGCAAGTAGACTTAATTGTGACCAATATAAATTTACCTCTTTTTTGTAGAAGGAGCTGAATTTATTTTCCAAGGGCACCAATTCCATCCTCTCCTTATCAAAACCTCCATGTTCTCCAAGATCAAATTCTTACTGGCCACTTTCCTTCAATTTGAAACTTGCAAAGGCTAGAATCGTCCTCTTTGAAAGACATAAGGTGAGTACACCCAAAAGTGCCACAAATTGATACTGTCTCTAGTTACTATTATTAGGCTATTGAGAATTTCATATTGTCTTGTTGGCAAGTGAAAGGAGGTTCCAATGCACCAAAAAGCACGCCATTTGGATACAGTATGCAGAAGTTATGGAGGATCAAAGTTTGTTTCTAAAAACCATTTCTGTCTTATAGGTATATAATTGGTTTTGGAGATGTACACACTCTGAAGATGGCGGTTTAAGATCAGGTGCCATTTTGGGGGTCTCTGCCTTACCTGAGTTTTGAAACTAAACTCCAAATTTCGTTACATCGAGCAGACACATGCGGAGCAAGGGCTGGACAACGTTCTCAACACGCGGGGAACATAGAGAACACGGGGAACAGAACTAACTTCTTGACAGCGAGAACGTTGTGCTGTAGACTGGTCGTCCACGATCTGGTCGTGGGCCTAGAGTCGAGGAGCGGGAGTTTGCATGCTTTCGTGAATCTACATGTCTGAGCTTCGTGTTTCCAGTACGTGCCGACTATGGGAGCTTGAAAAGTGTGGAGCTTGAAAGTGGAGCGTGGAAGACGGGCTCATCAGCGACAAAAAGTAGGGTACTTCAATCTGGTCGAAACGACAAAACGATCGATCTAACTTACATACTGAAGTGTTCAGGTTTTGGGAACTAGATTTTTCACTCTTTCTGCACTATGATGGCCACTAGAAGTACAAGATTCTAACTCCAATCACAATCATGGAACTTGGTGATTACGATAAATACGCGCAGATCAGAGGAGCTGAAGACGTTGTAGATGTAACGTACCCTCACTTCACTGCGAATCGGATCTGAAGAAAACTTTGGGAGTTTCAGAGCTAGTCTTAGGTATTGATTATTTTTTTGTGGGTGCTTCTTTTGTTTCTCTTCACCGGTCTGTCTGGCCTTTGGCTCTCAGTTTGTGATGGTGTACTTTTTCCTTTTAGCAATGAACTTGCCTCTCTTGTTTCAAAGAAAATAAAAGAATGCAATTTAGAGCTCGGTAGGTTCTTTTCCTCATCGTTCTGGCCAGAAGTAGGGTAGATGGAACGTGAGGGAAATCGGAACAAGAAATTAGAGTTCAGGCATATCGAGTTCTCTAATGGCAGCATTTGATTTTTTTTTCACCTCGAAGATGAGGTCTTACAATATATATGGAGCTCCTTGTGGCTACGGGACTGAGCAGCTGCTTTCCGCGAAGCTCTTATAATTAGTCCAGAATCAGCCGTCGTTAACTCCTTACRWAGGGACCAATTGTACTGGTTGGCAATCCATATAGCATAGCTTCAGAACGTAWATTATGTTGAAGGGATGGACCTGATGCTGGAAAATCCCTGGTAAATATAATTCTGCTTCAACTTCGTGAGTGTCAATTACCGTAGGCTTCGACACCTGAATTTCAATTCTTAGACTTCACRAAGSCTCCTRTCGAATCGAAAAATTGGTACAGAGTGATCATGAAGACGAAAGAAGGGAAGGGCAYGCCATTCCGGGGCTACAGCATTTACATCTGCACCGGCGTCGCCGTCCTCACGCTCACATGCTTGCTAGCGCTTGACGTGGAAACCGTCCTCGGCTGGGCAGGAAGAACCGCCCAACTCGTGGAGCTCACGACCACACCTGTCAGTGATCATGAAACGCCGCCCTCATCTCCTCAGAGCGCACACACSAGACTGATGAACGTCACCCACGACCCATCCTGTCTTGCACGGACGCAGCACCTGCTGTACCGTCGCGACCCCGACCGCTTCGCCCCATCRCCAGCGTTCACCGCAGCGTGGGATCACTACGTGACGATGCACAAGGAGTGCTCTCATCATAAGAATTGGACGGAAGTTTTTCTGTACGAGCGAGGCCAGAGAGATGACTGCAAGTATCTCATAGCCATGGAGGGCGTGGGAGGACTGGGRAACAAGCTGTTGTCGTTGACGACGGCTGTTGCCTATGGGTTGGCTACTAATCGCGTTGTGTTGGTGGAGGGGCGGAATCAGTTTAGAGATCTGTTGTGTGATCCGTTCCCGGAGTCGTCGTGGTTCTTGCCGGAGGATTTCCCGTATGAGAACGTCACGGGGGCGGWAGGGGTCAATGTTGCTATTGCGAAGAATTTCACCGATTTGGACATGGTGCTTCTTCAACTCGACCATATTCAGGTATTGAAAATTCTAGCCCTTTTCTCAGCAGGGATCGATGGCATGGGTTTGCTGTATGATGGGATTCTCTCGAACCAGTCCTACACACAGTCCGGGGAGTTTTACAGCTCAACCGGCTAAAATCCTACATTTTGTCAGACCAACCGGCTGTTTGAAGCATGCTCTCGGCTAGGCCTTTAATAAATAGAGAATATTCTCTGAATTTCCTCTTAAATGATCGGATTTTTTCTGAAGATTTTCAAATCCATTAGGCAATTCCTAATTTCAACTGGCTAACTTGTAATTAAATGCCGGTACTCCCAGTACATTAGTCCTACAGTACGGGATTCAATTTCTTGAACCAGTCCTTCCTTTTGTTGTTCCAAACTTACATATAACTGTTGGCCATAGATCTTGAGTGATTGGCTTCCATGTTCCAGTCCTTAGATCTCTTGGCATCTGGAGGGTAACCGCCGATCCAAGTGTGTTACAGTGTGTTTGTTTCTTGGAAAGAAATCAATATGTAAAGAAATCATAAATAATTTTTTTTAACAAAAAAATGTAAGTCCTCACAAGCTTCATGAAGATTGAAAGTTGCCTAGCCAGTGCAGATGCGTAAAGTTTGCTTCAATCGAGAGGGAGAGCGATAGCATCCATAATGCTACATAACTTTATTGTGAGCCCCTTGATGAATCTTAAAGTACTGACATTCTTGGACGTCCTCCATTCAAGAATAAAAACTTAGCATTACGTCTTGAGAGCGTTGTAGCTTGTGAAGGTTGATCATGTAGTTCATGACACTTAGTGAGAATAAGCTTAAAGGTGGGGACGTGGGTTGTGCTGAAAAACTAACCCCCTCTAAATAGTGTCCTCTAACACGTAGGTAAATAACCCACTCAAAAACTTCAGTTCCAATCTTATAATCTGAGTCCGAAAAATATGACTCAAAGTGAGATAGATGCGGTTTCTATGAAAATTGACTATGGTGAGAAATGTTTTGAGATGTGCAACCCTTTACAAAACCCGGATCACAGCAGCAAAGGATGCTTTGTAGCCACCCCCGCCTTCCCAGTATTACACACCAGGGAATGTTGCCGATTGAGAGGCAATTACGTCCATTTGCTAACAGATTGCGATGATGCTTTACATGGTGGTGATGCATGTAGTCATGGGCGGATGGGCAAGTGTTCTGCGACTATACACACTCGGGCCTCGCGAACGTGCGATGGCTGGGGTGGACCAGCAACCAGTACTACGTGACGAGGTTGCTGATGGTGCCCTCCTTGTGGGAGCGGCTCAACCCGTTGTTCGCTCCCGAAGAGGCCTTCACAGTYCTGAGTCACAAGGTGCTTCTTCCGAAGAACGAGCTCTGGGCGCACATTGTCCGTCTCTACTTCGGGTATCTCGCAGGCTCGTCCAAGCGCGTCGGGATCCAAGTGCGCCTCCACGGGCGTCCCGACCTGGCCGAGTACGATCCTGTCATCTTCGATCGCATCCTGCATTGCTTCCAAAGCCGCGAGGTAAAGTGACATTTAGACTTCAAAAGCAATGATGTTGTTAAAACCCAAAATTGAGATTTCTCTACCTTAGTGACATTTAGACTTCAAAAGCAATGATGTCGTTAAAACCCAAAAAGCCTTGGGCTTTTAGGGATTAAGGGAGAATCAAGGTATCAAAGATTCAATGATCTTTTATATTTGATAGAATTCCACTAATATGTTGAGTTCAACATTTGAAAGAAAGTTTTGTGATTTGTGGATTAACCCTTTACTTCCTAAGAAGCCCAAATTGGGTCTCATGTTTTTTTAAACAATTTTGAAGAGTTTATATGGGGATTTTCAGTCATTTTCATAATTATTTATTTAAACCAAAGCATGCAATGTTCTTCATTCAAGTCAATGATATAATAAAATTTTCCAATTAGATTATACATTCTATGATATGATCAATCAAAGTCCACAACTTAAAATCATGAATTCTTGGGAAGTAAAGAGTTAAGGGAGGCAACCCATTTTTGATCGAATAAGCAATTATGCATATTTGGAGCGCAAGTTTCTTGAATGTGGAATTTTTTTTCATGTACAACAATAGAGTTTGGAAGGGTTGCATATTTTTCCAAAGTCTTGTTACATAAAACAAAATTACTATGAATTATTATGGATGCATGGTTTTTGACTTCCAATGAGTATATTTGACTTTTCAAAGGAGATGTCCCAAGGTATCAAAAATGCATGATTTCCACGGCCACCGGTCCATCCTTCAAGGGTTAAGCAAGTTCAACCTTGTCTCCTATGAGCAAGTACAAATTCTTTAGCAAGCTTGGTGAAGGTAAGTTAAGTCCAATGAAAGCACTTTTATCAGTTTATGCAGAGTCTATCTCCACCGATACCCACTTGGTTCCAAGAAGAATCGCAGTCCTTGCTTTCCTGTTTCTCTCAGATGATTGAAACCTTCCTCCCAGCCTGGCCAGGTTCGGTAGTATTTAGATACCTGACATAAATTCTACTCCGTAATAAGGCTCCTATTTTGCAACCCAGGTAACCAGCTTGAAACGCCCAAACGAGAAAGGCGGGGTTCCGTTCCATACTTCCATTAAACAAAAGGAGAAAAGGAGCATCCAATGATGATACGGAGGAGTTTTATAGCGGCTACTTTTAAGTGCCCTTGCCACTTGACTAACCATCGTGGCAGCAATCAAGATTCTCACCGCCCTGCATTGTCGCGCCGTCTTCTCGCTCTTTGTCTCTTTCCATCGATCCTTTGTACGCCCCAGGCTGAATCAACCTTTTTTCTTCGGAAAGGGACGGTGTCATTAAAGGACGAAGAAAGAGTACACATTGGTGTGGCTCTCGAGGGCGGGGACTCGGGGAGTCGGGGTGGAGGAACTTGAAAACGGAAGTCAAATGGAGTGCCAGAGAGAAAGGGATCCAGAAAGGCAAATCGCAAGGTTTCGGCATGCTCCAAACAAGTGGAAGATAGGATCAATGGCTTTTAATACCGGAATCGGGAGATTTCGTTATGGAGTCGAGTCGGGTGGGATGGACTGGAATGATGATTGAATGCGTCGTTCTGACTCCTTGACACCGAGGAATAATAAGTCTAGAGCTCGAGCTAGATAGCGCAAAATTTTGCAGCATCTTTCTCTGCTCTGTTGGGGTTGCAGCATGTCGGATTCCCGTGCCTCTGGAGGTTCGGCGTTTCTGGGGGGTCATACGGGTTTGGAAATTGCTGGCCGCAAGCTGAGCACTGGTTTTTGAGATGGTCCGATTATGTTCGACAAGGAAYTTCGGGCAGTCAGGGYCATGGAGGGTTRAGGGATGATGGTGACGACATTCGTGGTAATAGGAGGCTGAACCGTGGAGGAGGAWCTGTACTGTAGTGGCATCAGAAGTTTTTTGGAAGAGATTTRCAGCGCTAGGCTTCGACGCTTGTACGTGCTCTGGACACTTGAAGTGAGCATTTTGGGAGCATCAAGTGTGCGACCATGTCGACAGCAACTCGGGCATCGTAACAAACCTCACGGAATTGACGGGGCTCGCTTGGCGATGTCATGGTTGACAGCAGCTCGGAATGAATCCGCGACACAGGTGATCACTGCGCTACTGGAGCAGCACAAGGTGGGACGCGCCGTCCGCCGCATGCCGCGTAACGTCATCATCCTCTACTTCGAATCCTTCCTCAACCAGGTACYAATTGACTAATATTCCAATTGTCAAAATGAGTTGCACAAGTGAGTTTTCCACAAAATACGAATCTAGGTCTCACACTAGGGGAAAGCAATTTAGAATGAACTTTAGAACAACATTGAAACGATGCCATGAAAAACCATGTCGTGAACACGTGAAACTGACTGGAACCGTTACGACATATACTTTGTAGAAACCATGTGGCTTGTCGAAGCACGTGCACCCAGTTGTGTCTACATTTCAATTATTTTATCGAAATGAAATTGTAATATGGATGAAATTGTAATATGGATGAAATTATTTCTCTTGTAGGCTAAATTAAGGTCACATAGTAGTTGTTAAAATGACAAGTTTCAGAGTGCCAGATTTATGACACAAATCTGTAAAACTTAGGACACCTGAGGTTTCAGATGGGCGTCTGGTGTATGACTACGACGTATGGACATCATCAGAACCATGTCGTAGTTAATTAGCATATTGAAATTCATCGGAGCGACATTATCCGTCGTGAAAACAATATCGTTTTAAGCACCTGCACCACTCACTTGTGTGTCCAGATTAAAATTTTGTGAAAGGAAATTGCGAATTTATTGAAATACYMGTGCAGGAYATCATGATCATTCATAATYTGTTAAAATAACATGTTTACGAGTGCCAAATTTGTGGCACAAAGCTCAGACTGGCACTATATACCATCTGAGGTTTGTCTGTACCAGTGCCAATTTGTTGAAGTTTTCCATTCCAATTGACGAATTTAAGACAAAATTTTCGATGTGCACAGGCGATAACGAATATTTAGTTAAAATGACAAATTTGGTACTTCAGGTTTAGACCATGTGGTCTGAAATGTATACTGCTCCTAGATTTCAGACCATGTGGGCTGAAATCTAAACTAGTCTTAGAAAATGAATGGAAAAATGTCCATTTTAAAGAAATATCTGTTTGATTGTCGAGAGTCAGTTTTTTGTCAATTTGTGCCAATATCTTGAAACTTTACCGGCCTAAGGAATTGGTATGGCCATTCGTTGCAGGTGCTGTTCGAGAGCTTCGAGAACGTGAGCTTCGAGCCCAACGGCGCATCTTCCATCTTCTGCCCGGACACATTGAAACAGCAATGCTTCCAGGCGTTCCAGAGCCTGCGCAGCCAGGAGTGGAGCTCAATCGAGAAGCGCCTGAGCCAGTCTTCGAGCCAGGCGAGCGCCGTRGTGGTGAACGCGAGCTTCCACCGCTTCTTCGTGGTGCGCATGGAGCTCATTCTGTCGCAGCTGGGCAAGTTGGCGGAGCTGCATGAGATTTCGCTGTCGCTCATGGAGGCSTTTTTCCACGCCGCCAAGGGCGTGTGGCTGGTACACCACATGGCGTTCGCGTTCGACCAGCCCGTATCCATCTTCCGCGTCTCGCCCGCGGCGGAGTTCGACGCGCGCTTCATGCAGCAGGTCACAGCGTTTGAGGAGGACCCGCCTGTGGGAGCACACTCCAAGGTCGGCATCATGCTGAACCCGGGCTTTCTTGTCGATCGACAAATCATCAAGTGCCAGGTCTACTGTTGTAGCAAATATCAGTAACGGCGTTTGAGGAGAACCCGAGCGTTTCTATGAGGAAGCTTCTATGGTTGCACTGGTCAGACCACTACACTGATCGATATGATCCAATGGTTTCATTCATCCTCCGACCCTCACTCGTCATATTGATTTTACTTTGTTTGGTTTTTTTCGCTTGCTACTGACAGAGATCGATTTAGAATCAATGCTGGTTGGATGGTGAATTTCGTTAAATTGGCGGTATTACTGTGAAATGGCGCACCATTTCATTGAAATGACACAACATGCCATTAAAATGAGGAAAAATCTGTTAGAAATTGCAGGACATTTCATCAAATTGGCGTAGCATTTCATTAAATGGCATAGAATACCGCCATTTTTGGCACAAAAATACCGCCAATTTATGGAAATTCACCATTTGGATTGTTTTGCTTGCTACCAACTTGGCCTTGACCGATTTTTATTTTTATTTTTCTCTGCATTCACCAGCTTGCTAGACTACCGGTAATGTGATCCAAGTGGCAGCCTAACTGATCTTCCCAACCCTCTCGTCACATTGATATAAGATTGATTGATTATGTCGCTTGCTACTAACAGAAAAAATGTTCTCGATAGGTTTATTGATTTTTTTTTCTCGGTCCCAACTCAATCCACTTTGCACAGGCAATTGAGTTTGCAAATGAATGGGCGTTTTTTTTTTTTTTAAATTAGGATTTCGTAGCCAATTCTTGTACAGACAGTCGAGCTGAAATCCAAACTCATCCGGAACTTCATTTGGTTGGGTTGAATTTTGTGTAACTGAGTCCCATTCATTAATTGAAGGTCTTATCACGAGTTCAATTTGATCGAAGGACAATTTTGAGATGGCCGTGCAATGAAGTAGACCGGGAATTGAATTCGTGGTGAGTCAAGGGCAGTTATGTCTCATTTTCTTATCCAGTTGAGTTTTCAAACTCAATCACAATTTTGAAGAAAACTCAATTCACCTGGAACCCCGAACATAAATTCCATTTTGTCAAATTGTTGATATTCCATGTGCGAAATTGTGACACATATCTTCACAAAAGTTTAATATCAAGCTATAACTTAGTACGTATATAGATTTTGGGTTGAGACCATGCATCTTGAATCGTGCTAAAGTAAGGAAAAATTGTCAAATTAAGGAAATTGATGTTACATATACATGTTTGAGTTTTTGAACTCATGCTAAATTTTCTAAGAAAATGAGTTTGTCAGGAAGGGCAATGGGTGTTTGTCATGAGGCGTGTGCACATGGGTGTGTGTGAGCCCTGCGTTCGACCCCCCACGGCAAGAGGCGGGCCTCCACCCTCCATGAGCCTACTCACCCACCTCGGGGGCCTTTTGCTCTGTCCCCTCCGCCAAGGATGATTTTCCCAAGGCAAGGGGATGAAAACGGCGTGAGGGTTACTGGTCTCACAATTTCTGAACACACCCCCATAAGCCCTGCCTGCGGCTCACCCGGCCTTTTCGGCCCTTACCTGCGACGTTGGACGCCTCCGTAAGACCTCATGTGCGTAGGCCTATGATTGGATGGCAAACAAGTGAATGAAATTCTTTCACACCATCTTTACTACCTCCTCCCCAAATGTACTTGCGTGAGCTTAACCCCTAAAAGACGTGATCCATTGTGAAATGGTCAAACATCAAGTCTAGGCTAAATTCACCCTTGAAAATTGTGTTCAAACAATAATCTTATATTTCTGTTATTTAGAACTATGAATTCTATATCACTTTGAGAAATTTCAATTGATTTTGTGGAAAATTGTAATTGTTGTCATTTTTACTACAAAAATTGAACATAAATGAGCAAAAATAACCAAAACAACCCAAATTATTTGAAATTTTTTCAAAGGGTACAAGTAGCAATGGAAATTAGTGTGAAATTTTTTTGATTGCTTATTTTATTTTTTACACCCAAAACAACCACAACAAAGACCATAAATTCAAATTCAATTATTAAACCAAATTTATCCTTTTATTTAATTGATGTATAAATTTATTATATTTTTTGCTATTGCGCAAATGTTTTTTCTATTCATATTATATTTTTTCAATMATTTTGATGGAAAAATCAAAATATTGTGAATTTTTAAGGCTAAAAGTAGAAATATATTTATTTAAATTATAATATAATTTAGAATAATCCCTAATTTTTACCATAAACAAATGTCAGAATGAGAAACATAATTTTAAAGTTTAAAAGTAAAATCATGTCAAGAAAATAAAATTTGAATGAAAAACACACCATATTGTATTATACTGTTATTTGGATTCTAACACATGCAGCTTTCAATTGCAATAACTTTTTCAATTTTTCACATTTTTTAAAACTTTGAAATGGAGTAGAAACAAAACTTCCTAGGCTTCATTTTCTTAGTCTAAATCAAATTTCAAAAATAGTTATTTTGAAAATTGCAATCAAGGTTGACCAAAGTGCATCCACTTTTTGGATGCCCACACCTTAAAGGGTTAATAAGCCATATAAAAAGAAAGTCTTGAAAATAGAATGAAAATGATTGGATTATGATCTTAGCTAGTTTGTATTTTCAAAAGCAAGTTTTGAAACAAACATGATTCTAGAGTGATTGCAAGATTTTTCATTTGGACATTATATGAATAAGTTATGAAATTCCAAAATATTGTTTAATTGTGTACATCTTGTATCATCAATATCTAGTTTTGTGTGTTACATATTGGGCAATGGTGATTACAAGTGCACACAAGGTGGGTACATCCAAAATCACACCTAGCCTAAAACCACCATCATCACTTTGTGTACATTTTCAAAATCAATATGTATGTATATTGAAGAAACCATTATAGAACATCTACCAATMTAAAACTTTGACCCCTCRTAATATTCGCATACGGTATCCAAATCTTGCCTTCTTTTGTGCATTCGAACCTCGTTTCAAGAAAATATGAAAATTTGATTAGTCTAATAATAGTAMCTAGGCCCAATAGCAAAAAGTGTGGCGGTTTGGCCGTTTGGGGTCCTCACTCACCTTTACTGTTGCGTTCTTTGGAGCAGTGATTTGGGTCATCTCGGCTTGCAGCTGCTTCGCAGTTTGGGGTTCGCATTCTGCACTTTGCGGGCCTTACCCTTAAAGCGCACAATGAGGGCTGTGGTGCAGCGGGTCACGTCTGCGCGCATCGAGGCTTGTTTTCTTGAGCTCTCTTTCTTTTTCAATCCTTACCTCCATGGAACTCCATTACTGGAAAAATTTGTGAATTTTGTAGAACGTGACAATTTACAATACCTGCTGCAGAAATGTCTTCACATTGTACCGAGATTGCATAGTAATATGGAATCATGGATATTGTACATCGCATTTGGACCCTAATCGCTTAGATTTATGAGTGTTCTTTGTCAAAATCGATAATCTGGATTCACCAACTAGATCAATCAGCCTTAATTTGAAAATTAGGGTTCTGGGTGTGGATTGGCAGGTGGATGGTAAAGTCGTATCAGAAATCGGGCATGGGCTGCTGGTGCTTGTGGGTCTTCTCGACTCCGACACTGACGTAGACTCTGAATTCATGTTTGTTTCGACGTCTCTATATCTCGGTTACTATCATTGCTTGAATTATAAGAATTTTATTCTAGGTTTTGCCATTGTGTGCAAGTCCTCAAATTTGATTATTGAAGAGGCTCTTCGAGTGAGACAAGCTTTGCAAGCCATTTTTTAGCATCTAATTTGATGTTCTGAACTTTTTTTAGCTGCCGAAAGATCCTCAACATGCGTCTCTTTCAGAACGAGAAGACCGGCAAACCTTGGGACCAGAACGTGAGCTCCTTGACTTTTGGCTTGATCGTTCTTAAATTTAGGTCTTTCTTTCTTTCTTTCTTTCTTTTCTTTTCACCTTTTGTGACTTGTAGGAGCATTCTTTCTAGACAGGACATCAAATTCTTGAGAACCTGCCTGAACACCCTTGGAATCCAGATTCTTTTCTTGAGCTCATGTTATGTTTGCRAAGGCAGATGTGACTCACATTTGAATTATTTATCTCCTTGCACTCAGTCCTTACATTCATTTATTTCCTTTATCGGTTTACGGTATATGGACTCATCTGAGAGATTYTATGCCTGTCTATGGAATRAATTACTTCAATAGTGATCTAGCTATTCRATCTTTTAGAATCTTTTTGTGCTACAGTGGACAGGGAGCGAGTTGTATACCACCATTGAGTATTATGAGTGGCACAAAGTTGCCATTAGTTTTTTATGCAGCTGCACGTAGTATTCAACCTGCGACTAAATCAGTCGATCTTCTCGTGGTATCTTGATTGTTATCTTCTCCTTACGGTGTCTTGCCTTCTTAATGGAGCAGAACAATGYATTTCATGCGCAGGCGACGTARTGTAAGTGAGTGCATCAATGAGATACTAATCGTCCAATCCTGTCCTGCACTGCAGGTGATGCAAAGGAACTATGAAGTCTTGCTTGGTAATTTTTTTTCTGTTGCACTCTCGTACATTTCAGCTTGCTTCTTGTTGTAGCTTAAACTGTTCCAGTTATCAGGGTATTTGATAYTCTGAAATCAATGCTTACTCATGTATTTAATTCGGAGGTGGTATGAGATGCAGTCAGCCAATTCACTCTGTACGGAGTGTTAAAAGGCAACAAACCGGATTTTYATGTTGCCATGCCTCCACAGCTTGCCAAGCCATTTTACGAATCTCTTGTTCAGAGGGTGGGGAGAGCTTACAAGCCTGACGCCGTAAAAGGTAACAAATCACCTTTTGCAGTTGCACCGAAATTTAGTAAGGCAGAAGACAATAWAACCGTTGGACCTGAATCCGTTTCCAATTCTGACGCCTGTTTTGAACAACGTGTTTGTTCATATAAATGGTTGAGCTTATTAGTAAGTGGTGTATGCACGATTTGGCTAAATGTCTATGTCTAATGATCGTCGAATGGAACTGATGTTATCTACTGTCACAGACACTGGTCTCATAACCTTTCGCACTGAAATACTACCTCCCACTTTGAAATTGCATAAGAACGTCATGCATAGTGATAAAAATTTGATTTAAAACAGATTTTTCTCTTTGGTCAAAGTGATTTCTCCAAAGCTCTTTTCATCTCCCAAGAATCAGACTCCTACATATGTCAAAATGCTTTATGTGACGCAAACAGTATATTCACCTTACTGCATGCATGAGTTTCAATTTACTAAATTTTGTTTGTGTCATTTACATTCGATCTGTTTAGCTAGCAACTCAGGATCTCATTGCATTGGTTCTGCTCTTGCAGACGGAGTTTTTGGGTCAATGATGCAGGTTTTCGTCTCAGACCTCCTTGTCTTGTTTTGCTTTGCTTGTAGGAGGTCACACTTTCTAATTTACTTGAGTAGTTGAATGCTCATTGACATTTTCAACGGGCTATAGGATCTCTTTTCTAGCTAATTGTCATGTGTCGCCGATTAGAAAGAGACCGTGGCAGTGATTTGTAATGTGCCTTTTACTGTGCAGGTCCATCTGGTAAATGATGGTCCCGTCACCATGAATCTTGACTCCCGCAAAGCCTCCACTTCTGATTCCGGCATTTCAGATGACTCTTTGAAAATGTGAGTCCTGAGAAGGACATGATGGTCAGTTCTGCTCCTACTCTTGTACAGTATCGCATTGATTGTGTCAAACTCTCAGATTTTGCAAATCTCAGGACTGGGTCATTTCTTTTGTGTCTGTTTATTTGGCTTTTAATCCGTGATCACCATGCACCACTCACATGGGTTTTAGGGTTTAGGGTATTTTTGTCACATTCGTTATCAATCGTCGATTGTGTTAAACTCCCGTGTTACTGCTAACACATTGGAACTTTCACCAAGAATTTTTACAAMGAATAGCACCATGTTGAATTACTGTGGACACAACTTGACTGCAAAGTTGTCGTGCTTGCCTGCAACAGATCTCCTGCAAAAAGWCCTGTCCGCAACCAGGACAGGGTTGAACCTCAGAAGGTACCACAGGCAACGCTGTCCCTAAGAGTTCATTGTGTTGGTGCTAGAATCGGTATTAGGAAAGGTTACACCAGCTCTCCCATCTTTTCTTGGATGCTTCCTAGATGTTCATGTTATTCTGCTTGTGGCATATTGAAAACATTAGCTTGATCCATGGGTTGGGAAGACGGCGTGTTGAAATGAGAGTTGTGGCTCAATCACATTTGGTCTTTTTCTAGTGAAGGTCATGAAATCCTCTGGTCCTCTCCATTAATCCTTTTCACATTTCAGATGTGGAGAAATTATGCAGACATTCTGTACCTTTGGGTTGGGTTGGACGATTAAATTTCTATACTAAGGTTTGGAAATGAATATTTATAGTGTACTGTACATTGAGCACATTGAGTCTAGGTCTCTGTGGGATGTCGATGCATCAATTATCATGTTTGCTTTGCTTTTGACAAATTTGTAATTTTTAAAAAGTAAGGCAATGTACTGTACATTGAATTTTTATAACTATCACCTTAAGGTGAAAACATCCATTCCCATCCATGTATCCATTCATGTACCCTAGATTTTCATTAAACCGTCCCTAGATTGTCATTAAACCGTCCCTAGATTGTCATTAAACCGTCCCTAGATTTTCATTAATTTGTCCTTGAAAATTGTCCTCTTCCTTCACTGTGATTCATTAATGTTGATTTTGCAAGGTTTCAGTTTCAAGTCCACCTATGGTCTAGGGACGGTTTATTAATGACATTATGGTCTAGGGAACCACATTCCATCATTCCAGGGAGTTCTATAAGAAAAATCAGATAATTTCCTAGTTTCTAGAAGTTGGCTTAGATTTTTCAATTTTTACCGGGAAGTTGGCCTAAAGAGTGAAAATTTTATTGGTTGAAATCTTTCGTTTTCTAATGTGATTTGGCAATTAGTTGGAATTTTTTTCCCATTTGTCAGGTTTCCTAAATATTGAAAATGGGGCCGGTTTATTGTTTTTGTGTTTGGGGGTATTCACTCCCTATTTTTTGTCTTTCAAGTATACTTGGTAGGAGTTGAACTTG